>JAVGVS010000011.1:4147403-4274903 GCA_032718565.1 Distichodus sexfasciatus | reverse complement strand
ACTGTACTGATGTAAGTGCTGGGCGATATGACACACTTCGTATCACAATATATGTGGAACAAAAGTCGAGATGTGATATGGTAATTTTTTTTTTCCTACCCAATTTTACTGAAAGAAGGGAAGCATGTATATTACTATTATGTGTATTTATTTAACACACATATTAATGCTTGTGTAACAAGCAATCTACTTTAAAAATGAAAACAATTAAAATTGTAAATAGCCATTATCCAATAGTACATTTGTATCTACACATACTGAGGATACACTTAAAAGAATTATTTTCACTATTTTAAACTAGCAAAATATTTTGCACAACAAATGGCTGATTTTCTCTAGCTCAATAATTCACAGTTACCTTAGCAACAAGCGCTAGCAGAAATGACCATTGGTTAGCAGGAAAAAGTGGTAGGCAGTGATCAAGACAAAGGACGTTTTTCTTAGTTAACAAAATGGTTCTCCTGCTGTAGACAGCAAGTAATGTCACACCACCAAGCCCTTCAGTTTGTAGCTATTATTGTTATTTTAATCTTACCAGTAAGTTTGAGAAAACAAAAAAACCTAACATGCACCATTAGCCTAATGGAAAGTCCCTAACTGACTACGGCTTACCGTTTATGCTGTCCCATAGCGGAAACCTGCAAGTCCCTCTTACAGACTTTGCAAGTAGACATGGTTCTGGTTTTAGTCATTTTATATTCATGACCGTCTAAAGCTGATTATTAGAAGCGAATTGTTAAACCTGCAACTCACTCGCATGTCGCTGTTCCGCTGACCGGCAAACGTCATGGAATATTACATTTAAAATTGTTTTATTTTATCTTTATATTGCCCTTTATAGAGTCTTATGTTTTATGTGCAGTTATTCTAGTGAAGTTCACTAACAATGGGGTAGGAGAGCCGTGTAAAGCAACACTAACACGCTACTTACCCTTTTCACAGTTGACCACATTTTAGAGTGGACTATCCCTTTAACAGAATGTTCTTGTGCAACAGGTGGTGTCCAACAGAGAGACGCAGGAGACGCTGCTCTGCATGGCGTGTGTGTTTGAGGTTTCCAACAGTGAACACGGAGCCCAGCATCACATTTATAGACTGGTCAAAGAATGAGAACAGATCCTCTTTCTCACTCCTGCACACACTCACATGCATACACACACACACACACACCCACATGGACACTCGGCCCTGCTCACCAGTGTTTTGGAAACGAGCTGCTCTTCAGTGGCTCTGGGAGCTGCAAAAGTTCAGGGCAACTTACCAACTGAGTGACCAATTTGTGTAAAGTGGCTGGGCCTCTGCGATTTAAACACAAAAACGCCATCTAGTGTGCTTTGGTCACCTGTGGATGGAGATTGTTATTAATGAGTTTCTGTTTTGTTATTTTTTTTCTTTTGTCTTACGTGTTCGGTGTTTTCTGAATCTACACGGGTGTGTGACGTGGTAAAAATGGAGGTACGATTTTATTACTCTTTCATTTAACACTGATATGTTACTGACCATTTTTACAGCAGCACGAATTTGCTATGAGAAGGTGCCCCTCTGACAATCGTCCCAAAATGAAGTCTCCCATATTTCAGCCTGTAACTGTTGTCATGTTAGTGGTTTTTATAAAAAATGGACAGTAACTTAATATGCTTGTGCTGTTTCAGTTCACACACACATGCAACCCGTTTTAAGACACCTTGCCAGAACACTCCCAAATTTTGCAACTATTTAAAAGAATGTCTTTTTAAGAAAACATTAATAAATGATCCAGCCTAAATAAGGACAATTAAGGTTATTTAACTTTTGAATGTAAACACAAAGCAATGTTGAACGTGGCAGCATTACTTTTGATTTTGGTATTTTCTGGATCAGTCATCCTCAGGACTAAATAATGAACATAACTGAACCTGGTGTAAAAAAAAAATAATACACACACACACTGAGCTGGGCAATGCAGGGATTCTACAGCATCAGACTCCACTCCACTCACCCTGTAGCTGCAGAAACTGCTGATGTTGTCCATCACTAACACGGCTGTTGCCCTTTTTACACATCCTTTAACTCTTTCACAATCCTCCAGACAAACAGATAAAGCTGTGAATTCATTCCTACTATTAAAAAAAAGCACACGAACAGATGTAATTATACACAGCGACTCAGCCAAAGTACATCACGACTCTGCAGTGCCTTATGCTTTGCGGTGATGCGACATTTAAGTTTAAGTCTAGACTGGGGAAGAATATAGGGAGCTATTTACGTATATTTAAAAAAAAAAATTGTTCAACAAATTTTGCCAGATTGGTAATATCTATAAGGACGAGTAATGCACAGTTTGTCCATCATGTTGCCTTTCCTGTAGTACGCCAAAAATACAAAAATATTGGAGCGTGCAGGTTGTGTCCAGCGCCGCACCATCCAAGTGCCTTTAGTGTGGACTTCTCCAGCTTAAACCTGGAAGGCCAGACAAAAGGAGCACCACAATGCCTATGTGTGTAAAAACAAATGCCAGAAATGTAAAAAGGAAAGTAGGAGACATTCAATCAGTTACACAAATGATGTTGGTCAAAAGGTATAGTAGACAATTTATAGTAGACATGGAGTCTCTGTGGAATATCTGGGGGGTTAAAGGCCCTGCTCAGGGGCCCAGTGGTGGTACTGTGGTAGGTAGGACGGAGCTGAATTTTCTAATGTTTTGATCTGTAGGCGAACACCACCATCACCACCCCAGCTGACAACTGGGTGTAAAGTTTTCAACACACTGGCAACAGAACACAACACATCATGATGTTACATAAGACATAGCTAGTGCACAATCGTCCAGGCTTTTAAACAGTACTATCAAATAGTGGTTTAAAAATAGTGGATTCCCTTTTTTCCAAATTAAATTCTAAACAGCGGCAGTGATCGCTGTTTTTGGTCTCAGTTTGAATCCCTTGAAATGATCTATAATATATACTGGAGCAATGGAGCGTGTCTGGGAATAAGTTCTTTAATCTGACCGTCAATAAGAATATCAATGGATCGTTTCAACATGGCGGCTAACTGTATATGAACTATACTCACAAGTTAAGATGGACTTTGTGGATTGTACATGGAAATTGTGAGGAAACTGGTTAACAACCAGAGCATCAATCACTGTTGCAGCACTGACCCTGAGATGGACACGCTTCACTACTGAAACACTCACTAGTCCTCTCTAAAACCATCATGTGCCATAACAACTCACAAGGCCAAGAACAGTTCAGTAAACGTTCCTGGAAGCAAATGTTTTAGCCCCACACTGTGACGCATAATTGCAGGTTTACTGGCCATCAATTGTCATTATAAAACTAGCGGCTTGTCAGGGTCAAGCTTGAGTTCTTGTCTGTTCTATGTCACCATGTAGGTACCGTTTATGTGTTCATTTTGATGTATTTGCATTAATGGTGGGTTCAGAGAGCACTGACCTGTTTGGCTTGATTTTTAAAAAAAGATTTATGAAATTGATAATTGTGTATCCTAAAGTTCTTCAGTACTGGTGTTACATTTTTTTTCTTTTAACATTAAGGGATGGCACAAAAACATGTTAAATCTTTATTGTCTGTTTGGTACCCCAAGTTATTTTGGCTCTGTAACTTTTTTCTTGAATAAAAAAAAGAAATTTTGAAACTTTTTCATTTAAGTTGACAAAGCAAAAAAGGCACTGCTTGACTCTTGTATATAAAATTCACTGCCAAAAGGGTTTAAATAATTTACATAACTGCATCAAATGGAAGTGCCACGCTTTAATTCTATAAAGACAGGTATTTTTAGTATCATTTATGGTAAACTAGACATAAAAGTGTGCCAAGTAAAATACAAGGGCAAGCAAATATTAGTAAAATACCACAAATTTATATTGTACACAAATTACAATACATCTTACACTTTATGATATGTTGTAATGTTAGTGTAAAATTATAGCTAAGATTCACGTATTACACTCTTAAATGTCTTAATTTCGTTTAAAGAAGACTAATATCAGCAACGAGCCACAAGATGGCGCTGCACAATAAAAACGTGCTGTCCGCTGTGGGGCACTGCATTTACACGACTAGCATCTTCACTCCTCCTCCTCTTCCTACTAATAACAACTATAACTTTTATTAATCCTTTTTAAACTATTCTTAATTGTTCTTTCACACCATTAGCTCTGCTATAAGAAAAAGGATGTTAGTTATGTTTACATAATTTTAACTTTATATACAGTAGTTAATTTAATTTTAATGTATTTGCATTAATTTACAAAAACCACGAACGCTGTAGATTTTTCTCCCCGTTTCAGCGTCAAAGTTGAGTTTACTTAACCTGCTCGACGCTATGGAGGAAAATCCTGATCTCAGCATCTCTAAAATACCATAAAGGCTACGCATTAACACATAAACGCCTGGATGCTGTTGCCTAAAGACGGTTTAGCTTTATACGCACCAAAAGCCGTTCCGAGAGACTCAATAAAACTCAGAGCTGAGCTCAACCGCTTCTCAGAACAGAAGTAAGTGCCATATGTAGACTCCTCTGACCTTAATACATGTGAAAAATAATGCGAACATTATAAAATAAAATATATTCACTAAATATATAAATAAAAATGCATCAATTTGTATGAATGTTATATCTTCAAACAAGAACAAAATGTAGTAATCAGTAATAGTTAGGTCATAAACAGTACACCATTTTTTTTTTTTCTAATATCTAATGATTATTTTCTACATTAAAGTCGAAACGTCAGTCAGCGTGACAGGACAAAATAGCTTTGTGTAATCTCCAGTAATAATAGCTACCCCATAACTAATATAACTACACATCTCTAACTCCAGTAAGTTCGTTTGCCGGTGACGCGCTGCGCGGCCCCGAGGTGCGCGCGACGGGGGCGGGACGCTGCTGTAGATGAGAGGAGTCAGAATGACGGAGAGCAGTTCGGGACGGACGCGCTGATACCCGAGCTCACACACTCGCACGGAGAGCGGCAACTGAGCTACATCATATTTATTTTTACTCTACTTTGGATTTGACTTTTCGGACTTTTTACGGGATGTACGGACTGCAGTGTGGTATCCACGAAGTGCACGAAACTTTCCTCTGAGCGCGTCTCCGGCAGGATGTGAGGCGCTGCGGCTTTTTAGGGTTTGGGCTTTTCAGGGATTAGAGGAAAAAAGCGGAAATGAATCCGGAGGAGAACAAAATCTCGGTGTGGGTTTGCCGAGAGGAGAAGCTGGTTTCGGGTTTGTCAAAGCGCACCACCTGCGGCGACGTGGTTAAGGTGCTGTTGGAGCACCAGAGTCCCGCTCTCCTGTGCGCCTCGCCGCAGTCCTACTGCATCGTGGAGAAATGGAGGGGCTTCGAGAGGATTTTGCCCAACAAAACCAAAATCCTGAGGCTGTGGAACGCGTGGGGCCACGAGCAGGAGAACGTGCGCTTCGTGCTGGTGAAAAGCGCCGCGTCCTTACCGAACACGGGGCCGCGCAGCGCGGAGGCGCGCGTTGTGGCCAGCAATGAGAGCCAGAAGGGCCCGGCCAAAACTGCAGTGACCATCTCTCAAGAGAGACAGCGGCGCATCGTGAGGAAGGCTTTCAGAAAGTTGGAAAAGATCAACAAGAAGAAGGAGGAGGAGGAGGAGCCCGTGTCCCGAGACAGTTGTGGGGAGAGAATGGAGACCCTGGTGCACCTGGTCATCTCCCAGGACCACACCATCCGCCAGCAGGTCCAGCGGATTAAAGAGCTGGACGGTGAAATCGAGAGATATGAATCCAACGTCCACTTCGACCGGGTGAAGAGACACGGGACCAATTACGTGCAGGACACGTATCTGGTGGAGCGAGGTTCGGATGGAGACCCGGACAGGGACGCGCTGCAGACAGTGGCTGAGGCAGTGACCAGATTTGAGGAGTATGCCAACAGGTGCGACCAAGTTCTCAAGCTCCAGGAGGAGATCGCAGAGCGGGAGGTGTTGCTGGAGTGCCTTACGGGGGAGATTCAGGAGGAGCTCAACCACAGGTGGATGAGACGGAGACAAGGGGAGCTTTCTGGTAAAGATGGAGAAAGTGCCACAGAAGAGATGGCGGATTCAGAAATGAGAGTGGACCCAATACAGGTCCCTGAGGTATCCCAAACAAACACTGGGTCTGAAAGCGAAAATCAGCTGGAAGAGGAGAGGATCAAAACGCAGCTGGACACGAGTCTGTACATCGGGCTTCGATTAAACACAGATTTGGAGGCCATAAAGAACGATTTGGACTTGAGTCAGGAGCTGTGGGAGGCCAAGCAAAAGGAGCTGAAGGATTTACTTGAGAAAATTGATTCTTTGAATGAGTGTGGAGAGGAGGATGACAAAGATGATGACGCTGGACAGATGCCACGTGTGGAAGAAAACATCGGCTGGGTGGAGGAAGCGAGAGGACTCTCAAAAACCTGCAGCACCAACGATGACGACTCAGACACAGGATTAAGTTCAATGCACAGCCAAGACTCAGATAACCCTCCAGTCTGCGAGTCTCTGGTGTGATTTTACCCGAACAATATGGGAACTCAGGGAATGTGATCACCTCAAATAATTTCAAACATGTATGCATTATCTCTTAAAGAGAAAGAATATGTATTATCGTTAAATCATTAACGCTTAGTTGCCTCTCGGTTAAAACACTGGAAATTGCTTCTGTCCTGCTTCTCTCCAAACACAGAGTAATTAACCAATGTGCTTTAAGAGGAGGTTCAGTGTTCGCAGATCTATATTGTAACGGGCCTAACGTACATATATGTATATGTATATGTATAATGTACATGCATAGGTCTATTATCTCTGTATATAATCCACAGGCAATTTAGACTATTGTTGGTCTTTTGCTCATCATGTCTCATATCACTTCACAATTCACTTAGGTCTATTTATTACATAAAGAAGCAAATGAACGACTGCACTGTTGTGCAGAGACTTAGCAATCACCATGACTTAAATGTCAGATGTTAACTTGACATGTTATGGAATAAAAGTGACTCAGAAATTCTCAAAATTGCATTGCTGTGGAAAAAAAAAATCAAATGATGGCTTGTTTTGTTGTGTTGCTGAATACAAATGTAACTTAAATTGCTCTGAGCTGTATTGCATTTCAGATGGCAGATAGGGCTGTGTTCCTTCATAACTCTAACGCTCCCATGCGTGATGCAATGCAGAATGAATAATTCCTGTGAAAGCTCACCTTTACAGAAAGCTTGGTGCAATTTTAAAGAGGGATTACTCCAATTAACCGCAGACATGTAGGAATGTGCTCCAGAATGATTACTCTTATCCTCGTAATGCTATGTCATTTTCTCGTCATGGTCCCTGACAAAGCACTTAAGATAAACATTGCTGTTCAATAGGAAAATACAGCTTTGTAAGTCAGCCACCTTGAAACACAAACCTATGGTTTTGCATATTTGTAACATTTGCAAACATATTAATGCCAAAACGGCTACAGTTGCTGAAACATGGCAACAAATAGTTTAGAGATGGTACAATGTAAATGGTGCTGTTGAATCTGGTGCACATTAGTCATATATTAGTCACTGTGTAATTTTTGCCAGTAGGCTGACCCAATATGAAGACATCTCTATGCCAGTGGCTTCTTAGCTAACTACTGTACCTCAGTAAAAAAAGAAAAGAAAAAAAAAAAAGAGTCTGTGTCGCATAGCATGTCAGCAAAACCAAACACCTAAAACAATGTTATTAGAGTGGGAAAAAAGTTCATTCAGAGTTCATTCAAAGTGAGGAGTCCTCAGAAAATCTGCAATAGCTATAAATTTCGGGATTGTTAGCTCTGAGGTAAAAGCAAGAACTGGAAAGTGAAATAAGTGCAGTCATGAAGTTCATTATTGTGAACTTATGATTTACTTGACACACAAAAGTATAGAAATAAATTTTCAGTCAAATAAAAATGTCCTGTAAATAAACTGACTTTTGTACCGTACTAAACTGTAGAAGTACTTAAAGTATGATAGATCTGGGCTCAAACCTACAAACTTCATTCATAAAATCAGCATCGCTGAACTGATCCATCACTACTTCCTGTCAACATTACCATCAACAGGGCATATTTGAGACTAGATTTCAAGAACACAGAACTACACCTAGATGTGAACCTTTATAATGTGTAGCAACAAGTGTTGTCAGTGATAACTTAGTGACATAAGAAAATGTACGCAAAAAGCTCAGAATTATGGAGGAAATGTGTAGGGTAGGATCTATGCTACATTAAAAGGATTTAACAGTTACTATAAGTCTCATAAGCCTGGTGATATGCAAAGGCCAAGCAGTATAGGAGCTTAAAGATACCACATTATTTGTTTCTCTTCAGCAGAACTTTGGTAACAGTGTGACACATATAAATGATTTGAGGTTGAAGTGAGATTTGTACAAAATTTGTACTCACACATTACGCACGGAGTTATAATAAATAGATCAACATACTGACGGCATGCAACATTCAACCGCTAATACTAGATACATATCAGATTCTATGAATTACATATTATTAGAGTAAATAGATGCAAAGCATATTTTTCAAACAGAAGTGTGTGTGCACGTGTGTGGTCATTTGGAGAAGATGGGGCCTGTAAATGGGTGGCCTTACTGTAAACGGTCTGTGCACAGACTTCAAAGACACCTGAATAACACTTTATCTACCTCCATCAGCACAGGCTCATTACACAAGCATAATTACTGTACATTTTTGGCAACTACTATCAAAGACGCATCAGTCAAAGTGCAGTTTAAGTCCTTAAATGATGCTGCATAATGAGACGGTGCTAATGGCAGATGAGAAGTTCATCCTAAAGGAGCCAGGTGATTTAGACCTAGTGATTCATTACAGTAAGTAGAGCGTGTACATGAGACTCCCACGTTAAAAAGCTGCTCATAAGAAACATCCAGACTAAGAAAACACACTGACATCAGTGTGCGTAATCTGTGTTTTGTTTTAATATCGTCTTCAAAACATGTTCAATACTACATTTGATGACAACACTGGTGTTGCTTGTCCTTTTTCAAGGTGAGCAATAGTTAGATATGATAATCAGGAAAATGATACCTTACTGTGCGGTCGACTCACGTGCAGCAATGTTCTGTTTTAAACTGTATTTACAGCAGAGTCTGATACGTTTATCACAGAATCGCAACAATAGCCTCACAGATAAAGTCATGTACACAGACCTACAACACTGGCCTTAAATACAAACCTGGTTCTAACCATTTACACCGCACTGAAAGCACCCGATCCCGTTCTTTAGTCAAGTTTTTAGCGATCCCTGATTGTGGTACATTTTGTCTGTTACATAGATTTCTTATAGATACAATTTCAGTGCAACATTTACTTAATTCTGTACAAATATTTTTTCTAAACTGAAAGTGAACTTAGAAAAAAATACTTTTATTACATGTACTTGTACAATAATCATTCAATTTTTAATCAAAGTTTGCGGACAAATCACCATTTCTGACAATATTTCAGCTTATTTTTAATCAAAGTTATCCCAAAATGTCAAAGTCAAAGTAAACTTGGTCATCTCTGTGATATACTGGTTAAGTCTACAGAGAGAGGAGACGACGTGGCTCCAATTTTAACAGTACAAAGAACAAATAAGGCACATAGAAAAAGCAATAAACAGAAAATAAAATATAAACCTTAAACTAGAAGTAGAATATAAAATGTGAAATTTAAACTTAAGCCTACAGTTACACTCCTGGAGTTGTCTTTTTGCATTGAATGTGCAAAAGATCTGCACCAGTTTTAATATGCAAAATTCTATACAGAATAATAACAGTAGCTTTTATAGAGTCTGTCCTATAAAGCTAATATACTGTATATGGCCAATTTCCCCATTCGAGGATTAAGCCTAAGGCTAGACTTTAAGGGCCAATTTCCCAGTCGAGGACTAAGCCTAGTCTTGGACTAAATTGTAGTACTAATGGAGATTTACTATTCAAACTTAAAGACATTGGGCCAGTTTCCCAGTCGAAGGATTAAGCCTAGTCGTAGCTTAATCCTCGACTGGGAAACTGGCCCAATGTCTTTAAGTTTGAATGGTAAATCTCCACTGGTACTAAAACTTAATCCATGAGCAAGAAACCAGCCCATGAAGTTTGATCTTTTGTAAAGTGTGAGTTAAATTTATGAGTTCACTAATATGTACAAATATCATACCATCAGTCAAGTGAGAAACTACAATCAGAGATTTGTACAAGCAATGTTCAATAGTTGTCCAGATATTGTAACAGCAGTCAAGACAAGAGAACTACACTTACAATCACGGAAAACAAACTGTGGTCTGAATAAATCTTGAATTCCATTAAATAAGGCCATAAATTCTGATATATCGCTATACAGTTTACCTTAAAATGTATAAATAAATAAATAAAGTTTGGCAACATCTGTATAACCAACAACAAGACATATTCAGGTTAAGTCTTTCACTGGCCTCCTTCTACACATAAACCCGTTCCTCTTGTAAAACCCTAATTTGAAGCTCAACTTATCACTCCTCTACATCCTTTGAATGAGGAAGGAGCCAATTGGGCTGACCACAAGACTTCAACACTAAATCTTGATCCATCAGACCCATTGGGGCACAACCTACACTTGGCTTTTGATATTCTCTCACATTCAACTCTAAGGAGAATTGTTGTATCAGTTGTGGCATCGGTATGGTTGGTCATGAGTTATGGTAGTTTTGGTTAGTAATCACATGAACAAAATATTTTAGAGTGACAGCTTATGATAATCATATTACTTAAAGACCTGGCATCCATCTCTAGATTTCCATCGGAATTGTCTTGACAGGTAGTTTCTTTACACAAAGCGCTCATATTACAGATGTTTTTCATAGCTTTTTGCAGCCGAAGTCTGAAATATTTCATTTGCTTTTATCTGTAAAAATCCATATTTTTCCATCATCATTGAGACATTTTCCCCAACAAGGACAGACAAACTCAAACATGATAAAGACTCTTCAGTTCACTATTTAGCAAATTCATCCTCAAACTCCTCTGCAATTAACCGATCAGGAGAGATTCACAAAGCTGATAAACGTTTTCTAATAGAAGATGTTCATCTTTGGCTCTTTATAAAAAAAAAAAAGAGCCACTGAATATTAACATTAACACATAAGAGTTTGTGCCTGAGGCCCAGACAATTCATTAGCACATAAGCATTCACTCAGACATGAAACGCACACTGAAGCCTTAATACATGCAGCTACACACACACACACTCACCGGGTTTAGGAACATACTAGTGACAGCTGTGCAAAACCTAGAACAAATGAACTATGACATGGAACCAAAATACAGCAGACAAGAATTACATAATGTTTTAATCATAAAGACTGTCATCTTGTTATAAAGGCAACAAGGCTGACAGTAATGCTGTCCACATCATTTTTAGGTAATTACTTATGATCAATTTCATAATTACAGGACAAACTGGATCTAAGATTCAGGATCTTTCTTACATTCTATTTTTCAGCCGTGTGCTGTGCTGCTGGGCTACATGAAAACACAAGCAGCAGGTCAAGTTTGGACAAAGAAATCTCAACATTCTCTTAGGAGACTGAGAAGGGCCCAGACATATTTCGAAATAAAATCACATAACGTGAAATTGAGACAATGAACGAGGAGATAAAATCAAGATGAAGGAACTGTGTCTAAGGTTCACGTCTATTAATAGCTATTTATGTATGGGTTTGCAGTGAATATAAAAGTCGAATTTTTGTTAAAAACAATAAGACCACACAAAAGAAGGCAATATTGAACTTAGCAGTACTTTGTAACTCTTAGATTAAAAGTAGCATGTTGTTTAAGTTTGGAAAAGCTGGCGAGACTGAAACGACATTAAGAACAGGTTTTTCTCCCAAACTCAACTGTCATTCATGGCAACCTATCTCAGCCTCCATCAGCACACTGAGCGAAAATGTGGGGATTTCGTTTCAGTTTGGGAACAGATTTGGCAAAGTGACGTGTCTCAGAGCTGGACGGGTTCCGCCATCGCTTTTCGTTCCGTTGGATTTCTCAGGGAATCGTTTTTGGATGGAACAACCAGAGTCTGACTCAGTGCCAGTTACACATTCACCCGAGTAAACACATCCGGGCTCACCACCTTGACCTCTCTTGTTCAGTCAAAGACAAACAGGTGCATTGAGGCGGTGCGTTTAGCTGGCCTCAACTCTGCATTCCTCCACACGCATATCTGCTGATGGCTGATGCATGGCCTCAACTCCCTAGCCGACCTAACCAGTTCCCTAACTGGAGTACTGCAAACAACACAGCTGAACCCAGAGCAGCTCAAAAGCCAGCTTCACACGCCATTCGTTTGTTTATGGTATTTTTCCCCAAAGGGGTTCTACTAAAGTAAGGAACTTAGATAAAAACCACTCGTCTGACATCCAGCAAAATCTAAAGTAATTTTCCTGAAGCTATGTTAGGAATTGAGAATTCAACAACTGCACAGGCCTCTAGTAAAAGACAAGATGGGATTGTGTGTAATAAGTTAGTGATCTTTTGTAAAGTCTGGTGCTACTTTAAGGAGTGAACACTGCAACAAGAGAACTTGGAAGCATATCAAATAAATGGCACCAGTAAAGGAAAAGACCGTCTTGGTGACGTTTTTCACTCCAGCTTACAATCAGATAAGCGATTGCGTGTCAGTGCGGTAGACATGTAAATCATGCAGTTACTCAACAGGTTCTGGGTAAAGGCAGACAGTACGCTTTCATGGGACAGAGTTCCAGCATAAATATTAAAAATGTACTACATGGCTGCAAACAGCGCTGCAGGAAAAACATTCAAACACTACCTCACCACACCTAGTTAAGCATGCTAGCAATGAAAAAGGCCTCTGGTTTCAACACACTTTCCTAACATACAACACTGTAGCAGGTGTGATCTATAGCAGGTGTGATCCGTAGCAGGTGTGACCTGTAGCAGGCGTGATCTATAGATGTGATCTATAGCAGGTGTGATCTACTGTATAGCAGGTGTGATCTATAGATGTGATCTATAGCAGGTGTGATCTACTGTATAGCAGGTGTGATCTAGTGTATAGCAGGTGTGACCTATAGCAGATGTGATCTGTAGTAAACGTGATCTATAGTAGACACGATCTATAGTAGACGTGATCTACTGTATAGCAGGTGTCATCTACTGTATAGCAGGTGTCATCTACTGTATAGCAGGTGTGATCTATAGCAGGTGTGATCTATAGCAGGTGTCATCTACTGTATAGCAGGTGTGATCTATAGCAGGTGTGATCTACTGTATAGCAGGTGTGATCTACAGCAGGTGTGATCTACAGGAGGCGTGATCTATAGGAGGCGTGATCTATAGGAGGCGTGATCTACTGTATAGCAGGTGTGATCTATAGCAGGTGTGATCTACTGTATAGCAGGTGTGATCTACTGTATAGGAGGCGTGATCTATAGCAGGTGTGATCTACTGTATAGCAGGTGTGATCTACTGTATAGCAGGTGTGATCTATAGCAGGTGTGATCTATAGGAGGTGTGATCTACTGTATAGCAGGTGTGATCTATAGCAGGTGTGATCTATAGCAGGCGAAAGGGAAGTAGAAAGGAAGCTGTAAGGGAAGTAGAAGACGGCCAAGAGGGAATAAAGTTGCTCTAATTCAACAAGGAAAAAGAAGTCCACCAAACTTAGAGCTGAGAGATCTAAAATAACGATATCTGCTATTTACACTTTCTTCTAATATTTTCCTAATATACCTTCTTCTAAGCAAATTGCAACAAACAGCAAAACAACATTTTCATTCCAAATATCTCCATAAACAGATATAAGTTCGCGCCAATAAATATTCATTAGGATGGGGGAAGCTGAAAACCAGCTGAAAAACTTTAGAATAGAGTTGGTCACTATCTGGAAAAAGTTGGAGACTTAAAAACACACATTTAGCCAGGTGTAGCTGCTGACATCGCTCAGTCACAAAAAGGGCACACCGTACTTTTAATCTCAGGAAATGTGTGCGCGCATGTGGTGGATGTTCATTTTCACAGCACGGTGCCGTCATATATCCCACCGCTCGAATCTCAGGAAGCAGATGTCTCCTCTGCCTTTCCTGCACACCGTTTCCACAAAGCACTAGATAACGAATGAAGCGTAGAGACGAAGACAGCAATGACTAATAAAAAAACAAAAAACACAAAACATGCTTAAATCATCAGTCTCACTGTGCTTCAGTATTTTTAATGTGACTTGATCAAATAAGAAACCAATCAAAACCCATTAGATCTATTATTTATTGTAGCTCCGGCATGACACCATCTTAACCGTCTCTCCTCCCATAAACCTGGATGTTACCCGTAGAGAGGAAGCGGGAGAAAAAGGAAACGGTCAGTTATTATGGCTCGTCTCTCCTCCTCACCCCTGTCCCTGAAGACGTGTGTCCTCTACAACTCCAAGCTGAATCAACTGAATATGAACAGAAATCAGATTTACATTTACAGAATTGATCAGATTCTCTAATCCAGAGCAACTAGTGGTTCCTAACGACAGGGCCACTCCTCCCACAGCAGCTTTGGTTTAAGGGTCAAATTGTCAAAAAAACAAACAAAAAAGTGTTCATGCCAGTTAGAACAGTGTCAGCACCACACTAGCATCTGTAAGCACCATTGTAAACATCGAGCATCATAATGGGATCAGACAAATTTGATCTCACAGCAGAGAGAAGGAGCTTTATCCAGCACCTGACACAGAACAATGGCCTTAAGGAATGTGAAGTCCACACACACACATACACACGCACGCAGGTTAACGTTCCCCCGTTACATTAGACATTCAGGCCAAACATCAACAGAAAACATCAGACTTGTCCGGAAACATTCATGCCAGGAAACCACGGTCACTTTTGTGAAAGGCCAGTGAATAAAGCTGAGAGCTAATGTTTCACAATCTCTGGTTCAGTTTAAATAGAGAGAAAAGAAAAACTGTGAAATAAGTGTCTTCATGGGAGAGGGGAGTTTGCACTGGGAAATAATGAAATTGGCAGACGTTTTCATAATGTGTAACATGTCGCAATGTTGTTAATTTCTCAGAAAAAGCAGGTTCCAACCTGCAAAACAGCAGCCGCATGTCTGAAAAACCACTCTGCTAGCAATAACCTCACATTTTACAGCTTTTTCCCACCCAGAGCAAAATTTCACGTCTTCTTTTGCCTCTCATCTAGAAGGAAAAAAAACTGAACACGGAATGACCTGTGTGAGAATGTTTTAGAAGAACTCCGAACACATTAACAAAACTGTCGGCAAATGGGGGACGTTAAGAAAAATGGAGGGCATTTGAAAAGCTAAATAGATCCACTGACGTCATCGACACGCTATGTTCAAACTCCTACCCTACTTCTCCCGGTTACTCGGCAACAATCCCCACAAACCCCTTCATCAGCCGCCCACCGTCCCACCAGCGGCTTTGATCGTGAACTAGCAGCTCTGAACCGTTACGAGGTCGGGAAGGTTCACTCAAAACATTCCTGAGCTTAATAGGTCACTACACTAATAGCTGATGTGGAGGAGAGGTGGGGGTGGTCTGGGCAGGTGTGTGATGGCTCTGAGTCAGATAGACAGATAAACAGACACACACACACCAGGAAAACTCCAAACACTGATTTGCTCAACACAAAATGACTCATATCAGCAGCAGAAGTGCGGGACTCCATCAGCACCATCAAACAATCACGATTCCCTGCTGGATAAGTCTCTGGCCATCATATAGCCTTATAAACCGTCTCTAATGGCCCTTCTTCCTGCTAGTTTGATGCTGCTTACAAGTTTAATTCAAATCATAGGAGTGTCCACTGTGCTGGTGAACTTATTCTGGTCTCAAACATAATGGATCTTTATGGACGAGTAAATCCTGTTTACTAGCAAGACCAGCTGGTCCTTTTTTCCAACAGGGTTGTGTCTTGAATATTTTTGCCATTTGTCAAAGCAAGGTAAGGTACTTACTTACTATCTATATATATCTATCACATTTCATATTCAGAGCTCATTCAGCATGCTATACAAAAATAAAGAGAATAATAAAATGAAAACAAATGAAAGAGAGTGATCGTCATTGTGAACACACCCCCGGCCAGCACAAAGCACCACAACAAAATGTAACCTAAGCGTATAACCCATCCGTGAAGGAGCAGTGGGCAGCTTTTTGGCAGCGCCCGAGGAGTAGTGCTTGGGGACATTACCTTGCTCATGAGTACCTTAGTGGTAACCGGCGACCTTCCGATCACAGGGTGAATGCTCTGTTACATTTACATTTACAGCATTTAGCAGACGCTTTTATTCAGAGCGACTTACATTTCCTAATTTCAGGGACAATTCCCCTGAGAGCAACTTAGGGTTAAGGGTCTTGCTCAGTGACCTAATGTTGGTAACACCAGCGGTCGGATTCAAACTCACAACCTCTTGGTCCAAAGGCGAGTGTCCTACCACTAGGCCACCAACACCCACCAACTGTGCCAAAGCAGTACAGAATACCTGCACACACTACACAAAGCTTACTATATTTTCATTAGCATTTTAAAGAGCACCTTATTCACTTATTGAACATTCATTTGTACTTACACTGATGTTACATTATTATACTTGCACAGTGGCAATACAGGCATCTTTTATCTTCTGGTATTGCATAAAATAAAGCAAAAATGTGCAAATATTGAAAGGAGAAAAAAAACATACATTCATATTTATTGCATTTAGCAGATGCACTTATCCAGAGCAGGTTCCACAATTCTAATGTGCAGAGATAGTTTCTTTGTAGCAATCTGGAGTTAAGCTGCTTGCTTTAGGTTCTCCCAAGATTTAAACCCCTAATTTTATGGTCGTCATTACAGGGTACTACGACCAAGACATTACACTAGCATTAAAGGGGAAATGGAGAAGGTTTTAGCTTCTTTTTATTAAACATGGCACGATACCACTTTTTATATCCGATACCAACAGTGTAAATATTTGCTGATACAATACAAATCCAACAGTCTGTCATTTTTAAACTGAAGACAGAAAGTAATGCTTTATAAATTTCTGAATATATGATTATTCTGTTATGTTTAAGGAAAAACTTGACTTAAATACTGATCTCCTAACTAAAACAATGTAATAACTGCACACCCATATGTATATGATAAATTATTTATTTTTAAAATAACATCTCAAAAATGATTCGTTTAAACACAGTTCTGTCCCTAATCCTCTGGCGCTCAACCAATCAGGAACTCAGATTACGAGCGAGAGCTGGGGTTGTTAAGGAAATTAAACAGTATAATCGTGTGACTTGCTTTTTGTGGTTGTATTGCTTTTTGCAGTTGTGTTGCTTGTTGTGCACATTATCATATCAACATGTATGAATTAGCATGAAAAAAAAAACAGCTTTACCGTATTTCCGCCTCCCATGCATCACCAACTGAGTGTGCGAGCATTTACAGATCGGCTCCATAGATCAGCCCAATGTCACAGATACCCGATCCTGCTATTGGAGTCGTTATCGGACCGATAACCAATCCACGTATCGTATCGGTGCCATCCTTACTTTTAATATCTACTAATAATTTAACAGACTGCCAACTGTCTCAAACCCTTACAGGACCCTATTGATAATCATCATTATTAGATTTTATTCATTATTAGCAAGATTATTTTTGGACAAGCTTCCCCCATGAATGTCTACACATTTCTCTATTATCGACCACAGGGAGCACAACTCATGCACAGTACAGATCTTACACAACTCTGTCAAAAAAGACAGGCTGATTTGTCACACAAGATTTTACTGTGTCTACCAGCTCACACTTGTAACTGGAGCAAAGACCCAAAGTACACCACCACAAAATCAAAACACACAAACTTGTAACGTTACTCACGCAAGTTTATGTTCAATCTCTGAGGAAGGAAGCAACAAGGTTTATGTTAAATTTCAACTGCTTGGTTCTGAGTTCTATTGGGAACCACAAAGAGAGGCCGATCTGATCTGAGCAGCTGATAAGAGAGGTAATAATCTGAGCACTGCTTTGATGAGAGCACCCGAGTACAACCTCATGCTCAAACCTGAAGACAGAGAAAACGTCAGAGCAGAGCAGCATTTGGATGCAAGATCAGCACAACAAAACAACCATCTGACAACAGACATGTGTTGAGGAGTCGAGTTAGAGTACAAACACAAACCGGCTTCTCCACCGATCCAAACATAACATAACAGGTCACATGACGTCTGTGTGTCTCTCGCACACGTGGTGATGTTTGTGTGAAACCTACACCTCAGATAATTACAGGGCCTTAACTTTCAGGACACTTTGTGACACACCCTCTCTTTTACACACACGTCTGAATTTTGCTCGTCGCTGCTGCTGTCCAAGTCTCTTCTATATTAGGTGTGTGTAACACAACGGACAAAGTTCACAGAGAGTTCTAACAATAGAAAATTGCTCATGTTTCCTCAAATTATCTCTCTCAGATGCACACATACAGAGACACAGTCCAAGACAGAGAAACAGGATTTGGATAAGATTAGGATTTTCCACTAATAAAGTCACTTAGCCACATTAGCCTAAAGATAACGGTAGGTCTGACTTCAACCAGACCCAAGTAAAGATGGTTTAATGGGCTCTGCTAAATCTTAAGGTTAAGGACAAGTCTTTCTCAGATGCTGTCGGAGCAACACATCAAAACACAAATGAAAACCTGACAATAAGCATGTTTCTACTAAAAGGTCTAACCATATAAAGTCCATTTTATTAATATACATATAAAAATGAGCAGGTGCATAACTTCAGTAAGTGATATTAATATTTTATTATCTGAAAAGGTTACATCAATAATGATAAAAACAAACATTAGCGCAAGTTTACTACAAATATATAATAATGCTACAATCAGGAAATCCAGCGAGAGACCCAAGTTAATATATGTAAAGTTATGTAGTGCATACGATCAAGTGTGGTGAAATATGTAACTAAACTGTATCAAAACAAGCAAGCCTTAAACTGTAAAATATTATGGCATCACTGACAACCTGCCCTTATCAGCACTACATTGAGTTTATCTATAACTTGTTACAAACATGTTTACCTGCTGTCTTCTGTCTTATCACCTCCTCTTTCCTAAAGCTGTTATCACACTGGACAGCAAGGCTGTTCAAATCGGAATCCAAGCAGGCAGGTCAAAATGCTGAATAGAAAACATTAATGTGCAGCCACTGAAGTAAGAGACAGAAAAAGTATGGTTTCGGAAGGTTAAAGTCCTGTCAGGTTTTAATTCTGAATCTTCACATGAATTCCACGTTTGTCCAGATGCATGCTTCTCCAACCAGATCAGCTCTTGTATAATGTAGTTTGAAATTTGTTGAAAAAAGGGGTTCAAATATCTTTTCCAGTACAGATGGATAGTTGGTCATCTTCAGGATGATGTTTATTGGGCTTCACCTGCACTTCCTCTTAGATGAGTTGGGACTCCTGCACTGGATTATCTGGACCTGGACTGACAAGAACGTCACTCTCGGGCAGTGCTGCGAATCCTGGAGGCATGTTTCTTTTTAGGACAGAAGACAGGTAGAGGAAGTTTGGGAAGAAAACATTAAGCAGACTGACAGTCATTTGTAAGCATTTGTGAGCAAAGTAGCTAACTTCATTACTTAAGTGAAAGTACAGATACCACTAGTCAATGTTACTCCAATACAAGTGAAAGTCGTACAGTCAAATTGTAACTTAATTTCAAGTACAAAAGAACTTGCTTTAAAAAATACTTAAGAATTAAAAGTACATCTTCTTTCACCACATTGTTGCATTATTGCCACAACACTCACAATGCCTAATGCCTCTGACTAGCCTGTAGAAGCTGTAGAATAAGGGATTGCCTGAATGAAACACAACCCGAACTGATAAAGAAAACCAGTCATTATTTTTGTTTTGATTAACTGTTAGACTACCTCACCCCCACAAAACAGCACGGCAGTGGTTTGACCCAGCTATGGCAGTGTGCGCACACATACTGTATATGTGTATGTTAATCAGGAGGACAGTGTAATAGCTGTGAATTCAGCCTGCTCAGAACATAAAATCAACATTCCAACCTGCTCAAACCCAGCTCTACAGCTCTAGCTCATGACTTTCCAACAGCAACAATGTTTTTAAGCAAGACAGAAAACGGCAGAACTGTCTGAACTTGGTTTTATAGTTCCAGTCTACAGGCATGATGTAACCCTACTGATTACTGATACGCTGATCACCTGCCAAACAACCAATCACGTTTTAGAAAAGGGGGAATAACATCCACTTCATCCACAGATTTGAAAGTAACAAGTAACGAGAACATTGATAGAAATGTAGTGAAGTGAAAAAGTATGGTATTATTCTTTCAAATGTAGTGAAGTGAAAGTCATAAGTGTCCAAAAAATACTACTCAAGTGAAGTACAAATGGTATGCAAGTAAATGTATTTTGTTACTGTCCACCTCTTTTTAACTCGATTTTATTTAGCATGAAAATACTGCATGACTTCAAATAATAACTGAAGCCATGTGAAGCATGCACACTGGTATGTGTGGTATGTATTTTTAAGAAGCTATTCTGATTAGTGTGTATGTATTCATATTCCCTACTGTAAAGCCACATGCATTAAAGGAGGTGGTAAGTGACACAAGAACAGCACAGTTTGCGTCTGGTGTGGAACTACTACTTGTTAAATCTTGAATGGCCCGACTGTAAAAGAGGTATGACTTCACACACGGGCGCTTTAAGCTTGTTTAGACAGGAAGTGTGACATTCGAAACAACAGCAAGTCTGCACTTAAGGCATGAGACAGTCTCGGAGGCTTCCAGCACCTCAGGCACAAGAGCTCTACAATCTTGTGCTCTCAGTCTTCCTCTCACTTTCCCCTTCACTTTTGCTCTCTTCCTGCCCACTTCCACCCTTCTGTATTTCTTTGCTTCGTCATTTCCATAGCACAAGGCCCACTATTGTTCCAACAAAGTTTCTTAACATCAAACCTTTATGCAGTTAGATAAAAATATTAATTCCTTCTACCTGCTCTTTGAAGTCAATTTCTTTTTATTCACAGTTTCAGTCTGACTAACTAACTAACTGAGCTCTGACATCAGTCTCTATCTTACAGAGCTGAACATCTGACGTTCTGAGGAATTCTGAGTTTAGCAAAGGCAGGGCTTTAGGGTCAAACAATTCAACTTTAACTATTCATAACTGCTAAAGTATTTTAAGAATCTGAGGGTCCACTGTATTCATAATTACGTTTAGGTATTGTCAACTTCATGTTCAACCGTGAGTAATGTCCTGCAGTCTCATGACATTTTATTAGGATTTGTATGACGTTTATCTCTGCGTATTAACAATCAGAATCATACTCAGAACGAGGTGTACTGCCAAGGACATTGTTACATAGAAGGAATTCACTTTGGTGGTTAGTGCTAAGACATTAAGAGGAAAAAGATTTTAAGAATGTGATTTCATGTAACAGATGCTGATATAAACAGAAATAGAAGAACAAGGATATTGCTGCACAAATAAAGAAAATAGGCATTTTTAAGTATTTATTTACAAAGTTTACCTGTTTACCTGTACAGAACACAAAATGACATGAATGAGCCATTTACATTCGGAGTTAAGCATGTGCAATAGTATGAGAAGCAGAATATGACAACATGTGTGCAAAAACACAGTATAGGATGGGAGCTAAGAGTCAGTTCTGCTCTCCAGCACTAGGGTGTGCGTTATCATAAGAAAGAACAATAATAATTACAAACAAATTTTATGCCGGCAGCACTCCAACCACAGGGGTAACTCCTCCTCACACTCCCACTGCCTGTCGTATTAAACAATAAGATGCTATAAAAGTAGGGGTGTAACGATACTAGAGGTCGACCAATGTTGTTTTTTCAGGCCGATACTGATACTGATTATTGCTAGTTAACAGGGCCGATAATGGATATTTGGAACCGATATGCCAAAAAAAAAAAGAGATGAAAATGTCAAAATTTTGCATCTTACGAACACCAAGCTCAGCCAAAACTCCTCTGAGCTTCACGCTGCACTCGTATGCGAGTGTGGTGTGAGTGACAAGGCTTCAATGTTGACTGGCTACTACTCATGTGACATACAGCCAATCAGAGACTGTTGTGGGCAGGACATTAAATGAAACAGCAAGTCGAGAGCAAATGGCACAGAGCGAAGAGACGGCAGTAGAGCCACAATAGCGCACTTTTTAATTACTTAACATATGTGATTAATTGAAATGTTGTCCTAAATTAAACACCGATAGAAATAATCTTGAAAATGCCTAATGTCGGCCCCTGATAATCAGCCTAGCTGATAATCGGTCGACCCTTAAACAATACCTTAATCTACACTGTTGCATCGACCCAGAATGAAATCATACAGTATAAACATTATAGAAAGTCTCTCTCTCACACAAAAGGACTTTCAGCACTAATCTGTGAAAAGAGCTTTAAAATTCCACGTGTGGATGTGTGCACAGGGAAACTTACATCCACACGGTTGTGTGTAGACGGACCCAGAGGAGGCTAGATGCTGCATACAGCTCTGTAATAAGCATGGGGTCAGATTAAAACCTCTACACAATGAGCCTGTTGCAGGCTCTGTGGCTCCCTTAGAGACCCAGACTGTCACAAAGAGCAGGAGCGGCAGGGGTTCCAGTCTCTGCACTGCAAAAAATCAGTGTCAGAAAATAAGAAAAAGAAAAAGATAATAAGAAAAAAGGTACCAGAATCAAGCAAAATTATTTGCCATGTAGTGAGAAAATTTATCTTGTAATGGTCTCCTAAAACAAGAAAAAAAAAATCAATTTTTCCATGTTTTTAGCTTTAATAATGCATAAGCAAAGTTGTCATGAATTTCTTAACTGGTAGTGGAGAACATGAGAACCTTTCAGTTCTCTTAACTAAATTTCTTATTTCATTTTAAGAAGTTCTTATAATCAATAAAGTTTTCTTAAGATAACTGTAGCCAACGTTTCTTAAAATCAGATTATTTATCTCACACATACAAGTCTAGTCAAGTCAGTTATTCTTAAAATGATAAAAACAAGACCTATTTTTTCTTTTTAAGATTTTCTGGCTTGTTAAGATTTCATTTTTTGCAGTGTGTGTAATGTGTTTGTATATTTGTGAGTGTGTGTCTGACAGCTGCCACTGCTCTGCAAACTGAGGGCGGCTACGACTCTATAGAGTGAGAGATTAAGCTGAAGAGTTTAGGCACGGTGGATTTCAGGCGTTTGCCGGCACTGTGAGGCATTTTGGGCTCGCGGGGATGCAATGAGTTGCTGGTGACCGCTACACAATGACTACACCCGGCTACGGTCGGACCCGAATGAGAACAGACGGGCTGAGGGAGGCCCGGATCTCAGACCCATTCCGAGAACTAATCCTGAGTGACTGGATTCTGGCCCTCCAAGCAAACAGAAGCGGGGATTATTAGGTGGGGTTGATAGAAATGAGATCACGGCAAAGTTAATGTTGTTTGACAGAAGGCAAATCTGACAGACGCCAGCGTGGAGAAGGGAAAACAGAAGTTACATTATACTACTCCTCTAAGCCAAACTGTCACTCTTGCCCATCACACGCTCTCACTCCACTGCTGCCTACATGTGTAAGAGGTGTCTGTGGTTCTTTTCTAGCCATTTTTGTATCCGCCATCCAAACCTCCACCAACTTTGCATCTCCATCTTTCTATTGTGCCTGTCTTTTTATCTATCTGTAATTTCTATACATCCTAACTTACCTTTATTATCCGTCCCTCTTCTTTTCCATTTCAATGAATCTCCTTTGTCTTTCCTTTACTCTCACCTCTCTTTTCATCTTTTTATCCCTCCGTCCCCTGTCTGTCTTTTTCTTACCATAGTGGCACGGTGGGATTTGCTTGTGTCAGTCAAATCTCCTTCAAGCCTCACACAACCAAGTCAATTCCTAGTGCTCTCCTGTTACCAAGGATGAGCTCTTTACCTTTTGTCTTTCAACAAAGAGGTGAAGGTGACCTCTTGACCCTTAGCAACACAGAACATGGGAGATGAGCTGGTTATTAAGGTGTTGACCTTTGCACTTTACCCTAGCAGACAATGCTAAGCGCTTTTCCACTGGCATCCTGGAACTGCAGTCCAAGCATTTTTCAATATTTTAGGTTACTCAGGATATTTCAGATTACTTTCGTTAAGGTAAAATGAAAAAGTGATCACATAAAGACTGGTGGTTTGACAGACTGACTATTTAAGGCTGAGGCAATTGTTGGTCCTAGTCATTAATATTCATGTCAGAATTAACCTTTTGCATTCAGGATGCTTTCTATTCATTTGCCATTTATGTATTCACCACAAAGCTACTGGTGATCTGAATATACCATGCTGTACACCTGAGAAGCAGCACACAAAGACAGTGGGCAGGATCCCAATGGAGCACAGCTGTGTTCAATTCCGACCCAGCAACGAGTTTGGCTTGACTAAAATATTCCCTTGCAGACTCCTGAAAAAGAACAAGGGACACGCTTAAACTACAGTAAAATACCAAACAGAGGTTTCTAAATGAGTGAAGAAAATGGAAAAGCCATTCAGCCCAACATGTCAAATACGAATGGAGCTCCTTATTCTAGGGCAGGTTTGTTTTGAGAATCCAGTTGTATCCCACCCCAGCGGGGTGTCTTTCCCCCCAAAATGCCTTTTTAGATTTTAATCCGAGCACAAAAAAGAGTCTTAGTGATCTCAATCTAAGACCACTGAAAGCAAGTTAGAGCACATGGGCCAACAACGGGAGATTTCACAAATAAAAAGCCAGAGCAGCTGTGAAAAGCTCCACAAGTGAGGCAGAAATCCGGGAAAGGGGGGAGCGTCCACATTTCCATGACCAGAAATGAAAACACTGATTTAATTATTGCTCCACCTTCAAAATGATTTTGAATGATGTGATAAAACAAATTAAATCAAACGCACCAATGTTTCTCCTTTCAAACTGTTCATACAACATTGGATATAAACTTCATAGCAATTGGCATTTGTTCATGGTTTGTTTACAAATCCTGAAGGAAAAATGCAATAGTTCCTATCACCTAATGATATCAGCTTTACTTTTGGCAAATTCAAAGAGCTTTCAATAAATATTACAGCTGCTCTTATTTTAGTTTGAGCCTGGATATGAATATTAAACCAACGACACTTGGCATTCTCTCCTCCAAGATCCCACTGCGACTTCAAAACCCACAGAAAACCTACAGTGAATTAGGTTTCTAAAACACACAGATGCTGTAAGGCTTTCTGGGGCGTTTGCCACAGCTGTGATAAGGAAACCCACAGGTCATAAATTAGTAAAACCTACTCGAGTTCTAGACCGTGGGAGAGAGGATCAGACACATTTCCCTAAACATGAGAGTCTGACGCTGTTCAAACTGGCTTTGGCACATTTACATTCTCATATTAGGAATGGAACAATAATTTCATACCACTATCCAGTCCTATAATATAACACAGTGTGTCTGCAGCAAATGAAATATATAAAATGCAAGCTTTTTTAGATTATTAATAGATTATTTTTAAAATATTGATATTTATTTTGTATTTACTGTTGATTCAAGTATTTATATTTCATGCTAAGTATTTGAATAGATCTATTGCAAAGCACTGCAAACAAACAAAAAAAAAATCAGTCAACCAACAAGGCAAAAAAATTTCCTTACACTGACCAACTAAGACAGACAATCCCTTCCCTAGCAGGAGAGCTGTCGGGGCCGGGCATGTGGGTCGCTACTACAAAGCGGATCCAAGTGCACTACATGTTCTGCCTCTGTCAGGGCCACCAGATACACCGTAATGTGCTCCGCTCTCTAGGGAGCTGCAGAGGCACATCAAACACAGCGCTGAGGATCGGGTGTCTGCACCACACTGCCCGCAACACAGCACCCGCATGGCACAGAGGGACAGGGCTTTTTCCCAGGCCTCTCCCAAAACCCAGCCTGTTTCATTTAGCCCAAAAACTACTGATCAACAAAACCAGGAAAGTCTGCCTTTAATCAAGTGTTAATATGGCTGAAGTGCATTTTATACTTTTCTGATCTGTGCTCTTTTTCTGCTTCAGCTGAATTCCAGTAATAGTCTATTAAACTGACAAGATAAGTCAGTAACTCTCTGGTAGAGCTGCTAGGACAAATCAATTTGTGGAAAATGCCTTACGAAAATCTCCATTTAATATAATTTTTTGGTTGATTGTTTATGTTATGTTACATTACCTTTAAAATTGGATTCGTTTTTATATCTTTAACTGTTTTAAAAAAAACCTGCAACATTAATGGCAGTATAGCATTGCTGGGTTGGGTACTTTTTTCTTTCTTTCTTTTTTTTTAACAAATCCAGCTTTACAAAATTAGCAGAACACGTGTCCTAACAAAACACTACATAAATAAAAATGCATACTATAATCAACTAACAGTTTACCTAACAGTCAACAGTTTATAGAGGACAGAGCACAGTATATACGACGTTATTCCAGCTTAGTGACAGTGACCTTACAGACAGTCTCAGTTTCTATCATAAAAAAGTTGCTTTTTCTTTCGGCTGCTCCGATTAGGGGTCGCCCTACAGCAGGTCTTTACTGTCCGCAAACTGAATTGGCAAAAATACCAGCCTATGATTTTTCACCTTTCCTTTGCTTTTAAAAGAATGCAGTAATATCGAGTCTGACCGCACACTATATATACACTACACCTAGTAATCCTCTGCACGCAGTAGGTATTTGAACCTGGTGATTACTGTAACACTGGTCCTACCAACATTCTCCTGAGATGAATCAGGAATCTGGAGTAATGAGGTTAGGGAAGGTCAGAAATACTAAAAACAACACAGATGTTAAGAACCCCTCATAAACCTAAGAATTATGCAGTCACATGCACATCCTTTAAAAGTTCAGTTCATCAAGTAAGTAAAATATTGTGATGTGATTGAGGCTACAATACCCTGCCTTCAGAGCAACTATCACTTTATATCTGTACATGCCATAAACTGTACAGCACGAGGAAGATGCTTATGTCATGAAGAGAGAAGGCTGCAGTCATGACCCAAACCACAGACAAGTGGGGGTTAAAAAGGCATGCTACTACTGGCCCTAGTTTTCCAGAGTGACGAGTCATTTCATCCTGTAGGACACTGAAGCTGTTGCTGTCCCTTTCCATTGAGAGGGTGCTGGAAATGTCAGGGTGCAGGTCTCTGCAGACCTCGGAGGATACAACTGCTTTAAATATGGGGCTTTTTTATGAGGCTGCTGACATAACCCTGTGAACAGCAGGGCCTCCTGTCACTTTTCCTCCACACCTACAAGCTTTTCCGTCTATCACGGACGTGTGTGTATATGGGCGTGTGTGAGAATGTGTGCACATTTGACGTGGGTGAGAGAGAGAGAGAGAAGGATAAAGAGCATGTGCTGTAGAGTGAGTGTATGTTTTGGGTAACTGATTCAACAATTCATGTCATACATTAAGCCCCGGAAAATAGAAAGATATTGAATAAAATAGTGTGTCTCAGTGTGTGTGCGCGAGTGTGGATGTGTAAGTGCGAGTGAGAGAGCACATGTATGGCATATACAGGTTAAAATCTGCTGGAAAAACATGAACACGGGCTGTAACACACCGAGTAGAACATTGCAATGGAATGACAAAATGAAATAGATGCATTCGGCAGCTTAGACCTTGTTCACATTAACCAGCTCTCCTTTCATTGTCACTTTGGGATTTAAACCCTATATGTCTTACTTGCAGGGTGAGCCATGTGCGGTTTGGGAAGAGTAAAGGCCTGGTTTTAGTTAAACTGTGGACATTCTTGGTGTGTCTGATGTTTAAAGCTCTGAGTCACCGCAGTAATTTCAGAGTCGCCTTGGTCATGTTGAAGCCCTCACACTTTTCTTCTTAAAAAATGCTAAACCTCACAGTCCTCAAGCAGATCAAAGCTGGATTTGGTCAAACAATGAGAAATGAGGGGGGTGGGACGCCGCCTGTCATTAAGGTATTAGGTTGCAGTGGTCTTGTGTGCAATGTTAAGCTTAACTCGGGCACCGGCATGAAGACATTAACAAGATTAATTGCATCGAATGGGAGGGATCGGTCTCTAATTTAAACGTCATTACGACCACATTATCAGTGCAAATCTAAGACTAAAGCATTAATGACATGTTTACATCCTTCTAGACAAAAATGCAACAAGTCTGGCTTGTTTACAGCCAAGATTAGAGACCACCCTGTGGGCTTTACTTTCAGAAAAGTCTTTCAACAAAAACTTAATGACCCACTTTAGCCTGAAGTTTCAGGTCAAATCATCCATCACTGCATGTACAATGTGATTTCCCATAAAATCCGGCAAATAATGCTGACCTTTTCAAAATTCCCTAAGGCTCCACTGCTCACCTGGGTGGGGATTGCCGACACTCTGACGTGACCTCTGTACGATCCCGAGAGGAGGCTGGTGCCGGGCCTGGTCCATTCTGGGATGATGGGGCAGGGTTGGGCCTGAGCAGGAGAGACTTTGCTCGGCTGGACTGGACACCGCTGCGCCTACGGGCGATCCTGCCCACGGGACCCGACTTTAACCTCCTCAAGGGGGTCTGGGAACTGGGAAAAGGAAAGCTATTACTGTAAATTCAGATACATTTCCACATTAAATATATCTTAATATTCAAGATTCTTTATTTGTCACATATGAGGTTATACAAGTACAACACGTATTCAAGGGGCAGTTAGTCGTGTAAATATTAAGGCGTTCGCCCCATGATCAGAAGGTCGCCGGTAAGAATCCCAGATCAGTAAAAGGTACTACTTAGGTACTCATGAGCAAGGTACCGCCCCCAAGCACTGCTCACTGGGCACTGCCCTTGAGCTGCCCACTGCTCCTTCATGGATGGGTCAAATGCAGAGGTCACATTTTGCTGTGGTGAAGTGTGTGCTGTGCTGTGGTGTGTTCACAATGACAAATTATCACTCACTCATTTTATTTTTGTGAAATTCACCCTGATTGTTCCTAAGGCTGTACAAATTCAAATAAAAAGCAAAGATTAAAGAAATTTTACAAGAGAGTGTCAAGGAAACTTTAAATCTGACCTAACAGAGCAATACTCAAAGAAAATTCATCCTACTAGTATGCACACTAAAATAAAAGTTCCTCAGTTGTTCCCAAACATTTACGGTTGGTTACATAAAACATACCATCACAACTTCCTCCTGCAGCCTCCCTCATGGAGACAAAAATAACACACCCACACCAACACACACCATTACATGTGATGAAGTGTCAAGCGTCAGCAGGGTTTAATTTATCTGTACATCAATGACTAGTGGGGAGGAAGCACCTGCAGGCCTGATAGGATGAGACAAACAAGCACACATGCACACACGCGTACACACAACCACAAACCGAAAAACCTGTTGAAAGCTCCCTTAAAAGCCAGACACACTCAGACAAACTTTTAGCTTTGAACCAACCAGAATTTAAAAAGTGTGGGATGTCTAAAAACAAACATCAGTCAACAAGTGTCTTCTAAATAGCAAACATTCTTGTATTAAATCAGTGAGGCACGGCATTCCCTCCAATGACCTGTGACATCACTGGAGCACTGACCCTTGGCACTTTCTTGAGGCTTCCCTGTATTAGAGATGTGCATCATTCAAGCTCCTTCCACATGAAAGCAACCTTGTGGAAATCTGATCAAATAAATTCATCATTAGAGATAACTCTACATTTCTTCAGCAGTAGCTGACTGTACAACCATCTTAATGCCAGTTAATCCCTGCTGAAAACATTTTAGCACCAAACAGCCCGTCTTCAGTGTCTGCTCAGTGGGAAAGGACTTGAAAACTGGCAGAGACACGGCCCAGGGCTGGAGACTTGGGCTTTGGCCTCAGCGATGACAGCATAAGCACCGCGCTCTCCCACACAGCCAAATCATTTCCTCGTCTTGTTTAATCAGGATAATCCGTGTGCTGACCCCTAGCGACCCCAGGCCCACTGCAGCAGTTTCAGCCACTTGCCACTATTATGGGACTGATGGGGAATGACAGGTATGCAGCATCGTCCCAAAAACCTCAGCACAAAGGTGTTCTCATTCTTCTTCCTGCTCTGACTAGAGACGTTCCAGACCGCTCCAACAAACTGGTACAAATTCAACAAGCATTCATTAAGAATTTTCTAAGAAAGAGTCAGTGTTTAAGGCATTTTCCGCAGGCAGAAGTGAAGTGGTTTTGAAACTTTTAAAATTCTCAGCCTTTTTCAAAAGGAAGCTCCAAATGTCGTTCAGAGCAGTAAAATTAACCTATAAAAGACGCGTGGGAATGTGGTACTACCATTTGATCCATTTCTTTTTCTTTGCTCTAAAATTTGTATAAAAAGTTTACAGAAATAATTTAAATACTGTTAAAAATAAGCTTAAAATGGCATTTAATAACAGCATCTAACCTCAAAACTATAACACTGATGCTACCCAACCCAGCTGTAAATAAAATCAAATTAAAGTGACACAAACAAGTGGCTGATCATACAGCTGGAGCACGGAGTGTTCTGGTACAGAGTATTTCAGTAATGTACCTTGAGACAAACCTGCGCGCATACACACACGTCCTTATACACACACGCACACACACACCAAAGGGGATGACGTCTGCACATTGTGAACCAAGTTCTCATACACATTGTTACTAGAGGGCATGGGTGGGATGAGAGTGCCCAAAGCAAGTTCTAGCAGCCGGTTACTCAACTGGCAAACCAAGTGTGTGGATCCAAAAGCCATAAATCAACCCACAACCCACAACAAAAAAAACTTGATCAACAAGATCAATGATTAACTAGAACAGTGCATTTGTACACAGCGTGTGGGTTTGAACATTAATGAGAAAATAACTTCGGGAAATCTTACAGAAAACATGAGAAGTATTGAAAATACTGAATATCCCACTGCCTGAAAAGTCTCTCACTCTTATCCATATTTATACACATACTCACAGTTATGTACATACACACGCGCACACACACACACTCACAGACCTGTCCTCAGCTGTACCGCCCCCAGAATCCCGAGCGGGGAGTGGTCCTGTTCTGACCTCGCCCCCACCTGCATGGTGGGACTGTCTGCTTTGGCTTAGTCTCCTCTGGAAAAACAAAAACAGACTCATTATTTAGTCCCACACAGACAGGGAAAACACATTAAGCAAAACAAATTCTTACACAACCTCGTCTGCAGCAAGGAAACAGCCAAGCAAAAGCTGTGATTAATTCTGACAGGTGGCAGAAAAACTGTGTGCTCGAAATTTCAGTGTAAATCCAAAACCTCCTGGAGTAACAAGGTGACCCATTTCAGCACAATGAACAGCAACTGTCGCCCAAACTGTAATGATACCCTCACATCCGAGAAGCCTTAAGGGTCTCCATTATTAAGAACAGAGCAAAGGTTTGCGTGTTACACATTGTTACAGCACAGATAATCACTCCACCCTCAACCAGAGTCTGAGAAAATCCCTTTCAAAAGCATTTCCTTACAAAGTTTATAAATGTCAATGAAGAATCAACAGAGACCTGTCCAGCGAAATAATAATAAATGCCATAAACATTAAAAGATTTACAACAAAAATCCTTGTGTGTGTGTACACCTGTGCTTGAGTGAAGGAGGCCGAGTTCCTTTTCTTAGACGGGCGGCCAAAAGAGGGGCTCCGTTTCATAGGAGAAGCTTTAACCTGCAAGCAGGGGCACAGACAAATACCGACGTCAATGTTTTCAACACTCGAACGGATAAAGTGTGCATGTTGGTATCACACAAACTGTACCTTAGTCAGAGTGTTGGGCTTGGTGTGATCTGCAAAGTAGCGCTGTGCCACCTTCAGCATGCGGGCAAACACATTCCTACCACCCAATCCTCCAGCCTCTGAGGACACAAAAAAAAGATGTTGGGCTCTATTTCCAGAGATAAACACACAGGGTTAGAAAATGAACATTAACATTATCCTGTTGATATTCATTCTATTAGGGGTGCACGATGATATTGGAACTGTATCAGAATCGGCCGTTAATTGCTTTGTTTAAGTCATCGGCATCAGACCGATGCTTAGATTTGCCCAATATTTCCAGCTGATATTTAATGATGCATTTATTGTATTGCTTTAGAAGTTGGACTTATGGCATGTCTAAAGTCCGAGGTCTTAAAATGGAATGTTATGAACATTAGTGAGCAAAATATCTCGTCTTTGCACACTCAACGCTTCCTCCCTCATTTATCGGCATCTACAGATATAGCATAAAAAACAATGAATATCGGCATCGGCCGAATAATTTCCATATCGAGCATCCCTACATTTTATAGGATCATTTTTGCAGCCTTTGGTTTACAATACTAGTAGTAATGTAAGATTGTAAACCTGCACATCTGATCTTCCAAACTTCCAAAATGCATGCTGTTCCTACATGGACAAGATTTCACAACCCTACTACTGACTGTCCTGTGCTGCAAAACAAACTTTCTAAAAACAGACTTCTTTAAACAGAGTGGTGAATGTTATCACAGTCTATCACACTGATGTTTGTTTTGAGGTGGTGCTGGTAGGCTGTCCGCTAGGTGCAGGAGAACATGGATCTATGCCAAGCACCAAATCCTCAAGGGACCTCAAACAGAAGCTCTATCTACTCTGAATAATCTAATCAACAGAACAAGAAAATATGGGCTGTGTTGCATTTTAAAGCCTGCATATAGCTTGTGCAGCCAGACAGGAGGAGGGCTCTAATGCCTGGTACTGAAATAACCCCTCACTGGACACTAGATTTAAGGGTAAACGCATCAACACTGGTCCGACACACATATGTCAAGGGTCTTAGACAATTTTGTCATCTCTTTCTGAGCCGGCAGCCAGTGCTATTAATAAACGCCTCCACCGGGATTTCAGGTTTTCTGTAATCTTTGAGGCTGCTGACCTGGGTTGTGCTGTGCCTCAGAGAAAATAGGTTAATTCTGGCTTAACAATGACATGGCATTTATCTCGCTTTTGTGTGCCCAAGCCCTGCCTATGTTACCCATAAATCACCTTTGTGATCCTGCTGACCTTTCTTAGAAGGTTTGTCCTCTTCAGGAGTAGCTTGAGCATCTGTGCGTTCTTTTTGTTTGTTGGAAACTTGACCGTATTTCCCTTCATTTTCTGCCAAAAAAGATGGAAAGATCAGACCAAAAACACAAGATTACAACAATAGATTTGTGATTTTTTTTCAATTACTTCTTTTAATGCTAAAGTTAACACAGCAAGTTTAGCAACACACAAAAACATCAAGACATGACAGCAGCAGTTCAGGAAGGTACGTAATCAGTGTACCGGTATTCAGAAAACCTGCACTTTGTGGAAAGTCATGATTCTGCAATACCTCTCCATCAACTTGAGCACTAGTTTAGGGGTCTCGCTTCATCAGCAACCCTCAAACAGAGCTCAGGTACGAACACGCACAGGAGTCCCACATGAGAACACTGCAGGGCACAATGCTTCTGCCTGTCATGTTTTAGAGCTCCAAGATGAAATGCTTTAAAGACCTTAATGTTTGTTTTCGGATCAGTGCTTTTCCTGCTGTGAAAGCTCCATTTACCTGTCTGGAGGAAGCCTTTCTTTTTCCTTTGACATGGCTGATGAGGGACAACCACCATTAACTTTCCTTCTGAATGCATTTATAGAGGGCAAAGAATATTTCAAATGAACATATTAATAAGACCCTGGTTCTGCCCCATGCTAGAGATGGATTGTTTACGTTCAAACAATAATGGTCTGCTATACAAATTGTGTGTAACTTAATTTGCAAATTAGCTGCAGGCACTTTCTCACTTACACTGTTCTCACAACGTTTTTGCTAACAGAATAACGAAACTAAATAGAAACACAAACGGCAGCATTATGGAAACCAGTCTCGGCCTTTTGCATATTTATGCATATATGTATGAACAGGTCTGGGTGCATGTTAAAAAAAAAAAAAAAAAATCCAGAAATTCCTTCAAACAGCCATTATAGCCATAGAACAGATCATACGTTAAAGACAGACGTTAAAAGAGAGAAGTAACATTTATTTTTCCACAGACAATTTTCAAAGAGCCAAGGTCAAAACATATTAGAACTGATATGAAACTGACATCAAATTGGCCGAGGGTCTCCAACACTGGATGTTCATATGTGTCATATGTCTTAAATTTCTCATGTTCTGTGATGTTTTTCAACAACAGAAGTAGAAATGCCTTGAATATTTAAGTAAAACAGCTATTTTCAGTGCCATGCGAGATGTGCAGGTTGCTGAACATGCCGGAAAAACACCACCGAGAGTTAACGGGGAACTCCATGAAGAAAACCAAGCTAATTAAAACATTTACCTTTCAATTTACACCATATGCTCTTATCCAGATATTTTGAGGCAGTTGGTACTGTCACGGCCCTGTCGCTGAGGGTCGTCGGTTCAAATCCTGGACCAGTAAATGTGCCACTGAAGTTCATGAGCCATCAGTCACTCACTTTATCCAGAGCAGGTGGGTATCTTAACCACTAGACTACCTCCATCCCATTCGTAAAAGTCAAGCAAAAAGCACACAAAATCTATAAAATGAAATTTTAAAAATAATAATGTCAACTAGATCAAGTCATAATAAAAATCAATAAGACATGTAGCAACCTACACAGATTAACTCACAAGGCAATTAACTCACCTGCTTACGCGTCAAAAATTATGATTCCTAAATGATTTACGCTGCCAAGCACACCCTGTTGTTCTTGAGTCTAGCCAAGGATAAATAGGATTCAAAGTTGCATTGTGATTCTAAGATACCCAGTTCATTTTAGACAGTTCTGCAAACTTCACCATCACCCTAATTTGGCCCCTAGGAGGTTCTAACTATGAACTATGTCCAAGTAATCACAGCAAACTCAGCTAGTACTCAACTCACACACTTCAAGCACTTTCACAATCATTACTGGTCCTGATCCAGCTCTACAGCACTCGGATCTATTTCAGCATGAGCAGAGCTTGAGAAATCATAGTTCAGAACTGCAGCTGTAGTCTCACTACAGAAGCACTTCTCATCAGAACCAAAACGCACCCCAAAAAACTAAAAGGCTTTCCTTGCCTTCTATTCTCAAATGAACAATGCATAAACACCTGCTTTTACTTCTGTTTTCACTTTGTTCAGTTGAAAGAGAAGCCCTTAGGTCACCGTCTTGCACCTATAAGAGGACTAAGACCCCGGAATAAGACAGGAAAAGCTGAACACAGATGAGGCAAAGCTCAGAGAAGCTTTGAAGTTGAACCAGCATGCAGGTGCTGATTAATTAACTCCAATGCTCTAACACCACCATACTGTTCTATGAACCCCAACATTACACATCAGCAGGATGTCAGTTCACATTTCTTTTTCCCCATTGTCTACTATGACCATGCATGCAGAAAAATGTAGGCCTAAAATTAGACCCGATTTTTAATCTTTAGGCTTGGTATGTGGTTTCGGTAACTAATAAAATACTTAACTTGGCATCACACCTTCCAGACCAAAAATCCTTACACCTGTGCAAAGGACTGCTTCACTTTATGGCATTGATGCATGGCTGACGATATTTTCAGGTTTCCTTGAAGTTTTGCGTTTGAGTTACTGTACTGTTCTAGTGTAAAAGTGGTCAGCCAGGCAGTACTGGAATGCCCCCAGGTTGGCACGGAAGCATGGTGAAAGTGAAGCCCTGCTCTTAAATTGATAGCCGTCACTTCCTTTGATACAAACACACAATTCATCTGGTAAATGGCTACCATGGCATCCGCTCACAGGAACTCGGAGAGACTTGAGATAAAACTCAAGGTTTTCATCAGGATGCTTGACAAAACCCAGATTCTGAGTCAAATACAGTCTATGCATCATTTCCCCACCACCCAGCACACTAAATCTTCATGCCAAGCTCTATGGATAATCCACAATGTCAATATCAGCATATTTACATGAAACCTACAGTATTTTCATAAAACACTACACAAAGCCCCAGTGATAAGATTTCAAAAACTGGGACGCAGCAAAATTTCATATACAATGTTTTGTAATTGTTTGCTGTCTTTTGTAACATTATTCATACAGTCGGAACTCTTGAGATTAAAAAGAAAGGATTAGCAGAGGAAGGTTGGGAAGAGATCAAGTCTCTACTTAAGGCCCAAATCAACATGAGCATTTGGCATCCCTACAAAACACTAAAATTAATAGCAGAAGGATGAGCAGATATGAAGGTCACATGCCTTGTCAGCACGCACCCACACACAAAGACCAAAAAATATTGCAAGCACATGGAGGAGCATGTCTGAATAAAAAGGTTTAGGGCTTAAAAGGATGCATTTGCTTAGATTCACTGCTAGTGTATTGACCCCTGATACTTAGAGATGTAGAAAATATCCATCATGGGAACGCAGGGTTGGTTAAACCCACAAAGGAATAACTTCACTAAAAGAGGTAATTAATTGAGAATAACACAGCTCGGTTAAAAATCTGTGAAATCAACACAATGTGTTACACAAAATTAGTATCATGAAAAGAACACTATCAGGCATTATTTTTTTCCTATTGTGCTCTTTAGTTATTGTACACTGTGCTCTGTTCTACTGTCCTGTACCTTTTCTGTATTTATCATGCATGTAAATCTTCATGACACTTAATAGACCTTTTAGAATTCTTTGAAGCCAAGAATAAGTTATTAAATGTTTCAGCCAGTCCAGAATGAAGGATTTCCTCAAAAGAAAACTGAAGGGAAGGTTCAGAGTCAATCACCAAGCAGATCTTGCTCGGTTCAGCACAGTAGTAGCTGCTGGTCATTTTACTGTACAGTCACACTCGTCTGATAACATAAAATACAGCATAACCAAACACAAGCAGCACTACAGGGTCAGTGTTGGCATTCTTTGAGCTCTGTTATCTTACACTCAGCTAAAGTAGCAAAGCAACTTTTATCTCCACACTCAGAGTTAATGTACTTCAAGAGGGAAGAAATCAACAGACGTATGAACCCGCTGAACTCTTTGAAAGCTTTGAGTAAGATGTAAATAAAAATAGAATTAACCACCATCAAGGCCAGCCAAAATGTAATGCAAGAAAATGAAGGCAATTAGGTTTGGATAAAAAGAAAACACTCAAGCTTATTTTTGGAGAGGTGTTCAACAACACTGGTTTAGAGCAGCCATGTTGTTTGAGGATCCACATCAAAAAATGTCCCATCTTTTCATCAAGTAAGTTACTCTGTAATATTATTGTAAAGTGACCAATGAAGACATCAAAATTTCCCTTCACCCTCTATAAGATGTTTCAGAGCAACACCAACAAAGCACTCAACTGAAAAGGACACAGCTAAGTGAGGGCTAGATACCAGGGTTAACCGCTCTCTCATCATTCCTCTCTTGAAGTTTAACCATAGCAAGGTAACAATAAAAGAGGCTTCAAAAAGTACCCTCAATCAGCAAGTGTTGTCTACACAGACGTTCGCCTAAGGGGGCACGGCATGGGACACAATAGGCCATGGAAAAATAATTCATCTACTAAGGAAGCAGTTCATGAAATACCAAAACAAATAAATACCTTATTAAATTTGCTAGATAAAAGAAAATTAATTAAGTTATACCTGCAAATAATAAAAAATACACTACTTTTGTATGTGTCCCAGTTTATCTGGACTGGGGTGTAAAATCATGGTTCTAGGTCGCTCTAGTCACCACAAAACCCAGATCTCACCCAGTAAACCACAGTTCTCGAGGTCGGCTATTGAACACTAGGCTAAATGCTCATGGGCCAATGTGAGGGATGATGAAGTCTCTCTCGGGTAGGTGGGCAAAAAAAGAAAATGCAGAGATTCACACAAGCAAGCTCCTGGGGGTTCAAAGAACATCCAAAGCAAAAGAAAAATGTCTTACAACACACACCTGACAAACAGTACTGACTGCCCTCCTGAGTCCCAAAAATAGACTGCAGGTGCTATACCCACAAAGAAAAATATCCTGTAAAGCATAGACTCATACACTGAATAAATGAGCATTTTTTACATTAAGTCTCCAAAAGCAAAGTTTTTTTAAACAGGAAAAGATTTTCCAGGCTAATACACTTGAGACATTTCTTGGAGCTTGCAGCAAGGTTTAACACTACTGTTAATAAGTGAGTGAGATTAGACTCAGTTTGTCAAATAATGGACTTTTGACAACAATCGGTAAGACGATAACATTCTAAATCCTTTCTGCAGTAACAAATACATCCTTCAGGATTTGTTTACAGAGGAACTTAAGGATTTCGGAGTGTGGGATGAGACAAGCTCTGAACTTTTGACCCAGAGTTTGGCCTCTACCATTTTGTTGATTCAGGGGTCATTCCTTAATGGGTTTTAAAGCTCAGTCCTAGGGTAAAGGTCAGCCTTGAGGTCAAAGAGCAAATGGGAGATCAGGATCAGAGGAAAAAGCCAGTGAAGGATGAGTGATGGGTTTAAGGTTTGGTTAAACCCTACTCTATGGCCAGTCTTGTGTTTGGCTTTTCCCTCATCCTGCTGTAATTACTGTCAACAGGTCTACATGATCACTGTGAGGAGGCTCTGTAATTTTCCCTGTTTAGCTTATCGTGCCTTTCTCTTTTCATCTGTATGATTTAGTAAGAGCACAATGAGAGGCTTTCGCTGCCTCCACATTGGCTGGTCAAACACACACAAACAGTCAAAGGCAATTTACACTTAGTACACATCAGAACTGTCAAATGCAGATCTGCTGAAATGTGGAATGTGGAAACCAATGTTTTAAATGTTCTTAACATCTTAATTAAACATGTTAAAGCCTTGCCATATACTTGATAAGTTGAATCAGGTGTATTAGATTCTGGGCAGTAACAGAATGCAGATATGGAGCTGATGTGTTAACAATGAGCAGATAATAAGCAAACTGTTGATAAATTCATATAGGGTTTATAATGGACAATAAGTGACAATCTGAAAGAAATGAAAAGGCAGAAGATGGACCTTCAATCAGTAGTGGTGTCATTACGTAGTGTGTCCACCAGTGAGAAGACTGCAACTCCGCTGCTGGCTGTTTTGTATTTGACTCATCAAATCTGTAGTATATTCTGTAGCACTTAAATAAGCATTTTACAAGTGCATCCTGTGCTATTATCCTGGGAAAGACTACAAAATTAATTAGAGAAATATTACAGAAAATGTAATGTTCGTTTCCGCATAAAATAATGTCAGTTTATAAATCATCATCAAATGTTTAAATTCTCTGATTTAAGTCTTAAAAGGTCCATCATTACTATGAATGTGCTTAAGTTTTTAGGACAGATTGTGGTTTGCAAATGACTGTCTGTACGCAATAACATGGAAAAAGGACAAGCAAGTGATGTATGTATTAGGGGTTCATGGTGTGTGTTTGCGTGAATATACCTGCTGCAAACAAATGAATTAAAGTGAGTGATTTGTCATTGTGAACAGACCACAGCACAGCACACACTGCACCACAACGAAATGTGACCTCTGTGTTTGCCCCATCCATGAAGAAACAATGGGCAGCTGAAGGGAAGCAGTGCTTGGGGACGACACCTTGCTCATGAGTACCTCTGTGGTACCTTTAGTGATCCGGGACAGCAACCCTTTGATCATGGTGCCAACTCCCTAACTGTTTCGCTACCAACTGCCCCACACAGGGGCAGTTATCCTACCGAACAGATATTTCACGTGATTTTAGCCAAAAGGCAGAGATGCAACGGTAAGTAATTAAGAATATTTGTGTGTGCCCCGTGACACCATTTACTTTAGTGTTATTAAGAGCTAGCAGACGTACAGCCGTGTCCTCGTACAGCAAGGCAGGCTTGGTTTGGCCTCCGTAAGAGGATCAGGCCATAAGAGGAGCACAGACGCTGACGCCGTCCCCAGATGCCTGACACAGCTGCACACTCCGCCGCCCACTCATAGTTTAGGAAAAAGACCTTGTCATTTTTTTATGAGAGGATATAAAAATACCAAACTGCTTATGATGCACAGCAAAAACACAGCCCAGTTCAGGGCCACGGAGGCCACAATCTTGACTTTAATTCTTTCAAGTGTCGGCTCATAGTTTATTTTCCTTCCCAAATACGTTTTATACAACATGGCACCAAACAAGACATTGTGAAAATGCCTGGTGGTAATTCACCATCAAACTTAGTCTTATATCTTTGTGTCAAAGCAAATCTAAGAGTTAAAATCTGCTGTTAGCAAATAGCTGATAATACAATGAATTAGGCTTAAAGGGCCAATTTCCCAGTTGAGGATTAAGCCTAGTCCTAGACTAGCTTTGAGTCTGAATGGTAAATCTCCCTTGGTACTACAACTTAGCAAGACTAGGCTTAATCCATGAACAAAAAACCAGCCCTAAGAAAACCATCTTAAATGTTATCATATGGATAAATAAACTACATATTTTGGTGTATCTAGTTTTTTAAACTGGTGGTTAAAAACTTAGTGTAACCTACCGGTGACAACCTTTTTAGATTTTCAATGTACTTGGATAAATTAGACATGAGTATCAAAAGCCTTACTGTCTTAGTGGAATGTCTTACAAGAAGTAACTCCTTTAGGCTAATGAGCCAATTACAGCAACAATTAGGAATCCTTTGAAAGAAACTCAAACCCTCTTTAACTACTTTGTCATGCTTTTAAGCTAGTAGAGACATATTGTAATGTCAATCTTACTGAGTCTTAAATTATTATGAAACCACCCAGCCTGAGTAAGTGTGGTCCCTTAACGCAGTAGGCACGAGGTGGATGAAGAGAAATAGACAGATAAAGGAAGAGCTCCAACACTAGGACATCTAAAACACAACTGCCATGTGTACCAAATGCACACCTCTATCTTATTTGTTCTAACATTTGTCTGCTTCATTTTCAACAGTGAAAGGAGAAAATAGCTGGAAAGAAAGGTTTTATGCCCATTTAAGACCTCTTTTAAGCACATCTTTAAGTGTTGACTGTAAATCAGAAAATCTGCACTGTCACAAATATCATGTCGCCTCAGCTGAACCCGAGACGTGAGGCTATTGGATCTCTACGCTTCAAGAAAAGCTTAGTCTTCAGCAGAACTCCGGTCAGGCACAGCAAAGTCAGACTGAGACGGCCTGACGATCTGCAAATGTTGCAGGATCTAAATGTGAATGACCTGATGCGATGTTTGCACACAGCAGAATTCAAGGTGGCCTGATGAACATTACAGAAGCAATTTTTATTTAGAGGTTTTTTTAATCTATTTGCCTTCTCAGGCTTGTACTTTTCATATCCTGAAGGCAAGGTCAATAAAACTGTGTTTGCTTGCGTAGCTGGAATTGATCAGGTACAAATTGAGAGGCGGACCATATCAGCAGCTAGTTGTGCAGATTCTGAATTTGAAAAGGGTATAAAACACCTCTGTCTGTCCCCCTTGTAACCGCTGGGCTCCACATCCAATTTAAAACAGATTTAGATGTTGGGGTGAGGGCCGAGTTTTACTCAAACTGGGATTTCAAAACCTTGTAGGAGGAAAACACATCTGGACCTCTTGACATGGAGTACTGGGTAAAAAAACAAAAAAAACAGCCAGAGTTCTTGCAGCCACTAACCAAAAGTACAGGGATGTACGAAGACACAGCCTTTACTGTGAACCGTAGCTCAGGTTAACATAGTTTACCTAAACTTAAAAACAATAATTTATACTATATCAACTATTTATTCATGGTTATATTTAGGAGAGAATGTGTTTAATATGCTGCACAGGAACTACATGTATTGAAATTGGCAAAACTGAAAAAGCTACAATATACTGTATATTGTGGTTCCCTTACAGAAAAATCTGACAGAACATTCATGTTCTAAGTCTACGCTTTGTATTTCTTACAGAGAAGAATGGATTTGGATTAGACAAATCAAAATAACAATTTGAAATAATTTGTACATCCATTTAGATTTTACTCTAAATTGAACAATTACCATTTTTTTCTATAGGGCAGTTGATAGTGTAAAGGTTAAAGGTTAGGGCGTTCGCCCTGTGTTCAGAAAGTCGTCGATTAGAATCCTAGGATCAGTAAATGTACCACTGAGGTACTCATGAGCAAGATACCATCCCCAAGCAATGCTCCCCGGGCACTGCCCATGTTAGCTGCCCACTGCTCTTTTAAGGACGAGTCAAACGCAGGTCACATTTCATTGTGGTGCACTGTGTGCTGTGCTGTGTTCACAATGACAAATAAGAAGTAGTAGTAGAGGAGAGTTTCAGCTGAGCTTGGTGTTTGTGAAATTCTAAATTTTGACAGATTTTCTTTTTTTTTTATCTTTTCCAAATATCAGTTATGAGCCCCATTAACTAGCAATAATCGGTATCTATAATCGACCCTGAAAAACCAATATCGGTCGACCTCTAAGAAGAACACAGAAAAAGAAAAGGATCTAAAGAAATGTTGAAGAGAAGGATTAAGAAAAAAATGCAACATTAAAGACTCATAAGTTAGTTGAAAATGCATAAATTAGCTAATTAACCAGACTCCTAGAGCAAATCGTTTTTTACAGTGTAGAGAAGAAAGATGCCAAGTCACTGCAGGATGGAGCTGGGTAGAGAAAGTGAGCACAGACACCTGCTGTGAGAGGGAGTGTTGTGCTGAGGTGGCCGTAACACTGAGGAACTGACCTCACACCAGCAGAACACAACCCTGCTGGCACTGCACCAAACCCTGAGCTCTTCTATCCTTACCACACACATTACGAAACCTCTCCAGCTGCCCACACACACACACAATGCACACCACAGAGACGACAATTCTTTTGTCTGATCAGACAAAACTCCTATAAAATAAAGTAGGTGTCAGGGGTGCAGTGGTCAAAATGACAGAAACCTTGTGTTGATGACTGTAAGATTGGGGTTCAAATTCCAGAAACCAAGGCTGGGTCTCTGAGCAAGGTTCTTAACCCCAAGATGATTGTATCTGTAATGACTGTAGATAAGAGCGTCTGCTACTGGAAATGTAAATGTAAACCTTAATGAGAGAAATCATTTTTTCATGTCCAGAGTTTCAGGTGCTTGTGACTGTAATGCTTTTTTTTTTAACATACATCATATATCATTAGCTTTTGCCACTAAAGAGTGAATATGAAGATGATTAAGTGTCTGAAAGCCCAGTCCATAACTGCAGGTAAGCGTCACACAGCCTGAGGCATGTGGGAGTCTCCAAAATCTACATGGGATTAAAGAGACAAAGTGAACACGTTTCAATTTTACAGGAGTGTTGTAAATCTGCCCAACGAGGGAAGTGAGTGCATGTGTGTTGTGGTCATTTAGTGCATTCTCAGTGAACAGGTGTTCCACATAAAATGAGAGGTTGTTTGGTCATGTGTATGAATGTGTGTGTGAGAGAAAGAAAGAGAGAGAGAGAACTCTGGCTAGGGCCCAAAGTTTGTTCACATTACCCGGGTGAGGAAGACGACCACGAGCATGAGAGATGACTCACTCTGACTCACACTGTCTCAGCCCAGGATACACACACACAGTGCATGAGGTTTAAGCCTTTCAATTAACTTTATATGAGAGGCCCCAACATAACTCCTCCCTCTTTTTCTTTCTTTCTCACTCTCAAAAACACACACACACACACTCCCTCTGGGAGCTTGTCCTGCATTAAGAGGTGTTGAGTCGTAACAGCAGATGGAGATGTGTGTCAGTTTTATTCACTAGTGTCTGCTCAAGTGCTAACACTCAGACAGACCACAGGAGAGCAAAGTGATAAAAACACAAGAGCCGAGAAGTGGTGATAAACGGCACAGGGAAAGGAGGAATAAAGAAAGAGATCCGGAGACATGAAAAAAGACAGAAGTAATGAAGAAGTGAGAGAGAAGGAACAGAGATGAAGGGAAGATGAAGGGGAAAGTACAACAGCGAAAAAAGGAGAGGGAACTTGAGGTTTTCCATGCAACTGGATTTCAGAACATCCACACCTGGTGTCAGGTAGATAGCCACCAGAAGAGACTGATCATGTAGAATGGAAAACCTCCAGGACTCCAGACCTCCAGGACCGGAGTTGCCTACCCCTGGTCTAAAGGAGGAGGGAAAAGGGAGGGATGAAGTAACAGGGAAGAAAGAAGACAAGGAAAGAAAGGGCGAAGGACTAAAGGATCCAAGGAAAGATGGACTGAAGGAGTAAGGGAAAGAGGGCAGACAGTGAAAGAAGAGAGCAGGTGAAAATGAAGAGAAGGTATAAAGGGAAAGGGGGGAATAAAGTAGTGAAGAAATTCTTTGCCTAAATTGCACAGTCAAAGAGCGGATCAGGATACATTTCGCTGCATGTTGTACCTGTATAATTTGCATGTGACAAATAAAGAATCTTGAAATGGAGAGGTTTTTTTTTTATAAAAAAAGGATAGAAAGTGACAAACAAAACAAAAACAAAACCCAACGCAAGTCCTGCAACGTAAACACAATTCTACACAGATGAAACTTACCACTTGAACACAGTAAACTATAAACTGCCCAAATTCAGCATTACTTCAGTCTTTTTGTGCTCTGTCTTAGCTTCTCCTCTACAGAGAAGTCATTGTGCCCCAGGAACGCAGCTCTCCCCTGGGCCCAAAACTAGATGCAAGTGACATTTTGTCCTTGTCAAAAGCTCCACTTAAGTGCTTCTCTGAGCGGCCGGCCTGAAAGAGTGGTTCATACTGACCCCTGATAGGGACACTCATGTGGGAAAGAAACAGTAGCTATGCCACCGCTGCTGTCACACACACTCCTTTACACCTCACCTGACCTGATGTGCTTAATGCTGCAGATCTGCTTACACACACAGCTCGCATGGAACAAGGTTCGGAAGTAAGGATTCAACACACAGTAACCTCTAAACAGCAGGAAAGTGAGTTTTACCGTATTACTGTGTGCTGAACAAGGCTACTCTGAGAGTATGTGTGTGTGAGCATGTGTCCCAGTGTTAAGACAAATGAACCCTTCAAATCTTCCCCAGCATGTGTATGTGTGTTTGTATATCTGCGTCTCCTGGAGTACAAGTCTGGTTTTTGTGTGTCAGTGTTATGATACATGACCCCTTTTCAACCGTTCCCAGTGTGTGGGTCGAGGAAATTAGTTAAGAAAACTAAATCCTCACTCTGTGTGTGCGTGTACCTGCGCTCTGACACACTTCACTCTCCTCCAGTACGAGACTGTTCATGCATTTGATCTCCCACTCCTGCACCTCAGTGCTCCACAAGGCTGGGATCAGGACACAGTACTGAGAGCTAACACACGAGAGAGAGAGCGAGAGAGAGAGAGAGAGAGAGAAAGCAGACTGAGTAAGGACACAATTCTGAATAGCGTGTTGGCAACTTTTTGTAGCAAACCTTTGGGAAAATCAGAAGCCTCGTCATCTAAAAGCACATTGGCACTAGCCGCAACGATTCATCACAGAAGCGGTCAGAGATGTGGACACCGATACAAAAGCCTCTCTCCCCACTTTTGCTCTTAAAGGTGAAGGTTAAGAGCTCTGTAACGCCCCTTGAGGCTGCGCTAATCCCACCTCTGCCCTGTGAGTGTTACATAAGCATGGTGAGGAGGGATGCTGAGAGCCGGAGTGTTTCAGAGCGGCCTCGGCACTGAAAAGAGCCAAACAAATAAGCCATCAAGTCTGGACAGAGGGCAGCAGGGTGAGAAAGTGAATAAATAGCAACGAGGGAAGAATGGAGGGAGGGAAGAAGGGAGGGAGGGAGGAAGACGGATAATAAGACCATAGCCTTGCAGTGCCCATGTGAAAGACATTACTTACACAAACCATTCAGAGGGGTGACAGATAGGCATTTTGCTGTAGACAGCGCTAAACCCGCTGGCTGGGGCAGTTTTCAAGTCTCTGCAGTAAAATTAATATTAACTTACACTTCTGTTCTAATTAGAGGCCAGCTTCCACAGTAGGCAGAATTTAAACAGGACATAACCTCAGAAAGGATCTAACAATGCGTGTAGCACAGTAGATACACATCAAATCAAAAACAAACCCATGTCGAGCGCTTCATCACCTATGTAATACACTAGTGTGTTAGTATTAAAATTAATCGCATAATCGATGCATCGTGATGCAGATGTGGACAATTCAGTGGTAGAACATAACCGTCTGGTGGTCCTGCAGGTGGGCCGTAAATAATGACTTTAAGGCAAACATAATCTCCAAATTGATTGGGATGCTTCGTATGCACCGAGATATTGTATCGAATCAAACCATTGACATGATAACTGTTAATGTAGTCATCAAGTAAAACAAACTTGTAACACAAAAGTAGAAAGGTAACTTGTAGACATGGGTAATTAACCAAAACTTAATTGACACTTTAAATCTACACTACATCACATTCAGTCATATGACCATAACAAGAATAGCAATGTCGTTCATTTATCTTATATTGGTAAAAGTTCAAAATCATTGTCGTTTTAATGAAGAACACAGTAATGGTGGTGTTAGAGGAAAGATCCAAACCCACGACCTCTGGGTCCAAAGGCGAGTAGCTTAAACACTGGACCACCAACACTCACACCCAATATCAATGTCACTTAAAATAATAAAAAGGTTAAATAATGTATATGCCCAACATATACAAGTTCAACAGATTATATTAGAGCCTGCAATCATAAATAAAATCAGATGTTTCTTTGTATTTGTTCTTTTTTTCTGATTTGTTCCATTTTTTTTTTCCCAGAGAACGCAGCGATTAGGTGTCGAGCAGCTTGACTGCCCGGCCACCGAAAGCCCCATAGACCAATGAACAGAGGGGGGCACTTAAGCATGACCCAACTGGCACGGAGGAGAAGCCAGCAGAGCAACGTGAGGCCCTTCCCTGATGTTTAGAGCTTTTGTTGGTGGCTGGCATCTGCATGTCAACGCCACACACCACTACTAATCCCACTCCCGGAAAAATACCAGGGACTTTATTTTACAGTTGCACAATATATTGTTTGACATCGCCATCTTGGTGCACGGATGTGTGCAATTATCATATCGCAGGACGTGCAATGTCAGGTAATGCAAATTCAATTAAACACACCATACATCAACTGTTTACTGTTTGAAATCAAAGGAAACCCCATTTTCAACAACTAATCTAGAATCACTTTGCTTTAACATCATTCATTGTAGTTTAGAAGCTTTTTGATACATGTCCAATAACATGCAGCCCTACTTTAATTGATGTTACCCAGCTTAAAAATCATAACCATGCCAAAAGCGAGCAAAATGGACCCAGCATACCATCTGAGCTAAAGACGTCCATCTGATTACGAAAGGAGGAGAAACTTGCACCAGATAAAGTAAAGACAGTGTAAACACAGTGGAAGAATACCTGCAGTTTCTATATGGACCGTGCCATAATAGGGGCGGCTGTGGGGGAGGGATTGGCACATTCACAATGACAACAAAACCCCCCTACTGCATGAAAGCAGTGCAGTGAAAGGACTTGACAACTTGACAAAAACAGGAGGGACTTTCACATGTGGGTTTTCACATGAAGTTTTCCCGGCACTTGTTCGTGGACGACCTCGAGCTGCCACCTCGATGTCATGGAGCCAGGTTGCCACAGCAAGCATTACATCAACAAAACATGATTGCGCTCACATAGGAATGACCATATCTCTTTTGTGTTTGAAGTTTGATTTTAACAGAGGCCAGGACAGAAATTCGATAAGCCTTTTTACCCCTTTTCACACAAATGCACTGCCAGGCGTAACTAGATCACATTGTCCCTCCTAATAGGGTTCATTTTACTGTCAATACAATGAAATACTTCCATGCTAATAGAACAGGTGGTTCCATGGCTGCTAACTTGCTACATATTAGAGCTTTGTGGGCACTTTCACACTGAGTATCCACAAACAAGCTAACACGAACTGAATCCTTACAAAACATGGATAAGTTGGGTATATGCATGTGGCGTTGTATTCCAAAACAGACAAAGTTCTCATGCTACTGTTGCTACCTTTGCTAATCAAACATTTGGTCATCTACAAATCCATCTTTTTGTGCAACCATTCATTACCATAACATGACCATAAATACTCAGCAGTCAACAGTGGCCAGGCCAGTCTCCATGTCCCATGGGCTTGGTAAGTACCTTAATTATCTGCACACTAGATAACTGGAAGTGAAGCACGCACCAGAACCAAATCTGAAAACAGTATAAGAAGCACTAGTTTCAGTTTCCGATTTGGATACACTTCCAGTTGCAGTAGAAAAACCATTCCAAGTAAATTAGATCTTACACTGAGACACTCACATGTCCACAGGCACACGCAGCAACACAGGCAGCACTGTCGCCTCCTCCACCATGCCCAAGAGACGCTCCTCCAATAACTGGAGAATGGTTAGAGCAGTGCGAAACATCACCAGTATACCTACAGAGAGAGAAGCATATAAAACCATTTTGACAGATATTTGACTGCTTTGCTGTTCAACTGTGGTAAATTACTTTGTGGGTAAGCACAGCAGAGCTCCACTAAATCTTGCATGATGTGATGAGGACACATACGGGACAGGTATGTAGTTGATTTGATGGGTTTTACTTTCATACCATGAAGCAGGAAGAGATCCCAGATGGCCAGAACAGAGTCCCAGCAGGGGAGAGAAGTGAAGAGAGTCAGGAACCACTGCATGACGAAATGGAGAGAGGACACACCAAGTTTATCCTGGAGTAGATAGGAATGGAAAAGGAGAGAGAGAGAGAGAGCGAGAGAGCGAGAAAGATTGTTGTATTTATTTTTCATGTTCATTTTCCACTTCTAGTTTAGAGTTTATATTTATAGTTAATTTGTATATGTACTGTATATATATACTTGTCTCTCTGCACACTTGCATATAGCTGAGATTACAATAAAATTTGACTTTGACAATAACACCTTACAGCATACTATACATAGAAAAGTGAGGCACATTTGCATCTTTGGGCAGAACATCCCTTTCATCACCAACACACTGATCAATCCACTGCCCATAAAGAAAAATATTTTGTATGTACTTTGAGTAGAGCATGCATCTGCTGTGTCATTGCTCCAATAATATGTTTTACATAACTTAAAAAATAATTATAAATCTTTACACACTTCTCAACATGACCTTTTATTGACAATGGGAGATTTGAACCATATTTTCTCCAGCACATCTCAAAGTCTCTCAATGAGGACTCCAATTCACAATTTATATGCCATTATACTCTCATAATTACCAGGTGCTGGTAAAGCTGTGGCTTCCTGTGCTTTAGTAACTGCTGAAAAACCAAAGCCTGATGCTGGATCCTGGGGGCAAAACAAGTCATTTCAACGTTCAGAACAAGTGTACATAAAGAATGGACTTAACAGATGTGCAGTTAATAGATTTAGAGGTCATTACAATAATACCATCATTGTATGCTATTTTCATGAGGTTAATAAGGTGGAGTTAGTATAGAAATACTTTTTGAGTGAGGAGTCGAAGAGCTCTGCCAGGTATTTGGGTTTCTCAAGCAGGACCACCAAAGCCCAGAAGGCCTCCTCTTCACCCAGAATCATGAGGAAGACAGCGGCAATGTAGGACATGCCTAAAAGTCAAGATGACCCAGTGTCAAACATGGTAATCTAAATCACTCAGCCTACTTACTTTATTAGTCATTATTGTAGGCCATATCATCATTTTTGGGGTGGAGTGTTCTTTTCATCGAGATGGGAACTGGATATTGAGCAGTTGGCATTTTAAATGGTTCCACACTGCCACCTTGTGATTACATTGTGCTGCATGATTTTCACATGTGAATGTAAGATGAATTAAAAGACTACATATTAATCTCATAATAGTTCTAGTCATTTGTGAGAAAATCCTTAATGCATGAGACATTAAAATGTTAGTCAGAAACTGTAAACTGTGTGTTGTAACCTTGGCTGTAGCCGATCTGAGGGTTATACTTGGCATAAGCCGTGAGCACACGGAAAAGCTTGGCCCGGCCCTCGATGGCCTCGGGGCTGTCTCCCATTAGTGTGCGGTGTGTTGGGAAAGACCGTTCTACAACACAAACAAGAAAATGATTTAAATGTGACTTACAGCAAAAACAAATACCATCCAAACATTTTTTGTTTACAATGTACATGTTAGTGCCTATCTAGTACATGACTAAAGCAACATCAGCTCCACAAACACCAGCAAAAAATTAACATTAAATATGAAACAATTATATGGCATTTTTGAGGGTTATCTTATCCCCAACTTAGTGAGTGATTGATTATTTGTCACTGTGAACACACCACAGCCCAGCACACAGTGCACCACAATGAAATGTGACCTCTACATTTAACCCATCCGTGAAGGAGCAGTGGGCAGCTAACAAGCGTCCGGGGAGCAGTGCTTGGGGACGGTACCTTGCCCATGAGTACCGGCCCTAGATTCGAACCTGTGATCTTCTGATCACAGGGCGAACACCCTACCGTTACGCCACCAACTGCTAATTAGTGCTAATACCTCTACCTATCAGTACTGATTCAGAAATGGAAATTGTTAAGTACTTTAAAAGAAAAATGACGCCCCTTAGTGGATTTGAGGAGAATATCCATCAGTGTTCATTTCAAACCAAAACACCAGAGACTCTACCAGGCTCCAACCTTCCTTACGATAATGACTCATACTGATTCAGCACCATGTGAGAGAAAGTCATGTTGTAGGTACAGAGTGTAGAGTACAGAAATTGTTACAACCATGAAGAATTTCGATATTTGGTACTATAACATGGGAATTATTTATTCATCTTTCTAACTATCTAAAACCTGAAGCATCATCGCAGTTTAACATTTGGTAATGACTTTTTTGCAAGTTCAAGCCTACTAAAACCACTTCACTTCGCGGCAGGCAACTTACGTAGATCCAGAGCGATCTGTCTAAAGAGAGCCACATCCATGCTGTTAAGTTCCGTTGCGAGGGTCTGGCCTGAGCCCAGGTCGTTCTCTCTATCGCATAGGGTGGAGATGGCAGAGATGATGCTGTACTCACTCACCCCGAGATCCACGAGGGGCTTTCTGATCTCACCCAGACATTCCTGAGATGAGGAATGAAAGTGCATGGGACAAATCTTGATTAATTCCATCTTATACTCATAATGAACGTTAAACTAAATTTTATATAGGTTATTTATTTATAATATACAGTATATTTATATTAAAGGGGGAGTTTTGCATGCATGCTATCTGGGACCATTGAGAAATATTTCGACCCCACTGATTTCTCATTCTTGACAGTATCTTAATGAGAAAATATTAAGAAAAGAGCAAATTTTCTAAAAACACTACACAGTAATATTACACCTGATAGTTGAAGTTGCTGGACACTCTGACTGCCTCGATGTTAAGCAGACACTTCCATACTCGACCTCGTAGAGCTGGAGGGATGCCTATGCGAATAAAACGCTCAATCTGAGATCCAAGAAAAAAAATCAGCCATTAGCAAAATATTGAATATATAGACCCCATGCAGCAAGTTGTTTTCTTCAAAAACGTCTGCCTCATTAAATCAGAGCACAGAGTGAAAATCCACACTGTGCACATGTAGAGATTAATGCAGACAGGCCTTACCCCTTACCTGACTTCTGCAAAGGAAACTGGAGCCATTCCAGTAGCTGAGAAGTTCGCACAGTTCTTTAACTTTGACAGCACTGGGCTGGGGGAAGCTGCAGGAAACACATTTACTTAGTACTGGATCGATTTTAGTGAGTTTAAGGGAGTGATTATTTGTCATTGTAAATAGTCCACAGCACACCGTGTATCACAACCAAGTGTGACTTCTGTATTTGACCCATTCGTGAAGGAGCAGTGGGCAGCTTTTTTTTTGTCAGTGGAGTAGTGCTTGGGACGGTACCTTGCTCATGAGTACCTCAGTGGTACCTTTACAGGATCGGGACCTTCGATTACGGGGTTAACTCCTTAACCGTTAGACTACCAACTGCCCCAAATATATAACTCTGTTACATGTATAACATAGAGTCCTATGAGGTTGCGTTAATGTCTGACATGAGAGGAAAAAATGTCTATAGAAAGATCACCTACAAAACGTTCAGATTTGGGGCAGTGGTCTTCTCTTAAAGGAAATATAAATGAGCTAACATTTGCTGTTTTACATTTATCAAAATAAACACGACCTAATTTAAATGATTCACTAGACAGAGGCAAACTGTGCAATCTCAAGGTTTTTTTTTGTTTGGTTTCTTCATTAATGTCATTAACCTTTATGTAATTTCTAATTTCTGAAACTTGATTCAGTTTGACTTATTTTAGCATTTCAAATATGCTAACATTTTAACGCAAAGTTACTTCGAAAAGACCAAGCTTGTTGGAAAGTTGAAACAGTTTTAAATTTGAAAGAACACAATTCCGGCAGGTTACGAGCAGAGGAGTAACAACACAGCTACTGTTTCAATACATACATCGCTTCAGAAACGCCATGGCAATGAGTAACATGGAACAACCACACTGCAGGATGTCAGCTCACGAAAGACAAATTAAATCAGTGCAATGATTGGGGTGATTTGTTTGGTGAGCAGTGCATCTGCACAAAAATAATGGGAAAAATCTTACATGAATGTAAGCTGTTTTGTACACTTAAGTTTACCTGTAATCATGACATCTGTGTACTTTCTTTTCTCGTTTCTTAAAGAATGCGAAACCGAAGTCGTCAAACGCGCCGCTGCTGCTGCTTTTCCGCTTGTTCGCGCTTTTAGCGCCGCTGCTACTGCTGCTCCTTCTCCTTAACATGGCTTTTTTTTTACCGCCTCTTGAACATTACTCCACTAACATTTTAATTAGCGTTTCACACATTATTCTTTCATTTTCATTCTCACACCTTCAGTCTGGTTTATATCATTTTCAGTCTGTTGTCTTTTTTGAACTCGCCGCCACAACGCTTCAAAAATGGCCGATTATTTCAAAATAAAAGTTCCACCATGCCCCTGGGGTCAAGACGTCCAACCACATTCATTATGCTTGTATAAATCAACAATTATATAATAAATAATACTTGGGCAGTGATGTTTAGATGTTAGGCTTTAATTATTTCATCAGAAAACATAAAACACCAGCAAAACTAGAGACTAATTGCCCAACTGTAGTTTTTAATTTAAGTGGCAACACTGTCTGGAATCATGTTAGAAATGGTAACTTCAAATAGACATTTTAAGTTAGTGTGATATTAAGTCATTTGTCCATCACTGTTGTCCACCACTGTGTCCCCCTTCTTCTGAGCCGCCGCCATTTGAAGCTTGGTTTACCTTGACCTTTGGGATTATCAGAAACATAAGATTAAACAATACGTTACCAATAGTCATTGCTTTACTTTTAGTAGCAGTAAGTGACAATACATGATTTTCATTGTGAACATACAAGAATACAACACAGTATACTACACAAAATGTGACCTCTGCATTTAGCCTGTCCATTTATTAGCAGTTATTCAACAACCGGGTCAGTGTTTGCTGATCATTAATTTGCTCAAGGGTACTTCAGCGATGCCTCTCCCGGTCTGGGATGTAAACCTGCGATTATCTGATCATAGGAACATTTTCTTACTAGTATGCTGACAACAGGGCCGAACTGGGAAAAAAATTTGGCCATGGCATTTTGGTCCAGACCAGCTCACCACATGATAACACGCACCACTCATCTTTGCGCCTCCTTTCATATGTATACCTACTCCTACTCCTTAAAACTGCCAAGGCTATGTAAGTAGTAAATAGGAATCGCAGACATTAAATACTTCCAAAATTTATTAATACAATAAAGTTGTACACTCCACAGTGAGAAATCCTAAAACTAGCTGACAGCACCAGTATAATCAGATGAAGGTAACTTCAACCGCAAACATGTTAGTAAGTCTGGCACATTTAGCAGCGTCTGCCTGCAGTGGCTGTTTCTTTTTCTGGCGTGTTTTCTATGCACCCGCCTTATGCTTTTTCTCCATCTTTCACTCACTTACGATACAGTTTTTTTGGGTCAAACACACAGTGCACGCACGTACAGAGTCCAAAGCAGGAGGTGTTTGAAGATGTGACTGGGCCGACCCAGTGTCACTTACCAATCGGCCGCTCATTTACGGTGTATTTTTGCAATACACCGTCACCAAAAGCGTAGAGTATTTAAATATGATTCAGCAAGCCTGAGCCCAGTGGGCTGCCGATCTACAAGGCCAACTTAGAAATTAAACTTTATATCCCACAAACTCCTCTCCCATATTCAGATTCAATAATTAATCATGTACCTCGCTTTACATCGTTTCAAAAAAGACGCATGTCGAAACGACATAAAGCGAAGTACTGATGAATTATACCTTGCTTTAAGCCGATCAGTCATCATACGTCACTTTATATTGAATGGGAATCTATTTTTAAGTAGAAAGTTGTTTTTGTTTAAATGTCTGGTTGAGCTCATTAATAAGAATGTCAAATTACATTTTATTTGCTTTTGTGGTTTGTTAAATCACAGCATCATACTGTGCAGTGTCAATCACTGGATCCTGAATTAAATGGAAATCATATCATAGTAGACTTTATGATATCAGCAGACACTGAAATATCAAATTAATTGACATAATATTGTAAGATGTTGAAACTAGTTATTTACACCCCTATGGGGTACATACAGTAGTTAAAACAGAGTCAGCAGCCATACAAGTTGGATTGAGAGTTTGAGCAGAATTCAACTGTTTGCAATAATGCGTAGAAACTGTTTTGTTTCGTATGCGTGTGCATGTGGGCCAGTGTAATGGTTAGACTGCTTTAAATCTCAGTAAAGATACCACTAAGGTGTCTGTGAGTAAGGTACCATCCCTAAGCACTGCCCACCTCAGTCTCCTATATGCAAAATATTAGTAAAACAAGTACAGAATGAGTTTAACACATCTTAGAACTACTGTGTTGTAAAGGGATCTGGATCTAATGTATGTAGCATCTTTTATCATAGTTTTACCTGCTGGGGAGTGACTGTGCTGATCCATCACTGATCAGACTACTCTGTGGCGTTTTCTCTCTGCATGAAATGACTCAAGACTGTGTCTCTCCTACAGCAAAGGAATCAAATAGCTGTTCTCAATTAGAAGCAACATAGACACCCACAAGAAAATCACACTTTGTGTCCACTGTGCATAACGTCCATACCTCTCCCATTGTTTCCATTCTGCCAATGCCATGTTGCCCGTTGTCTTGCTGTAGGCTCCAGCATATACAGTTGCGTGTTTGTTCCAGGTCCAGAAGCCCCAACCACAGCACATCCTTCTCCCTCTCCACATCCTGTAGCCTTTTCACCTGCAAATGAAGAGATCCAAGCTTTTAACTAGTATGCATTTATAATTCTATATCTTTCTATTACTGCTTCTCTTTCAGAAGACTCTTGATTACTCTAATATTTGATAGTTAATTTAAAATACAGGTTAGGCTTTACGCAAAAGTTATTTGTGCATGTGTTAGTACAACACTCAGCTGAACGAAAAAGGAATTTGAAAAACTTTGTTGCTGAGCTGTGAACTGAAAACATTACTCTGGAAGCTGGGCAGGAATCTTACAATGGGCTGTGATAGTTGACAAGACAGAATGCAGAATGAAGTCATGACAATCATGCAGACAAATGGAGAAATAACAGACAAGGGCAACACAAGCCAAGAGATTTGACTTCAGTAGAGGTTCAGTGTTAAATCACCAACACCATCCTACCCCGAAAAAAAGCATTTTAATTCTCACAAATAATAAAAGCATCGGTGTTAAGGTTTGTAACTTGGTCGGTGGTAGCTAAGCTAGAGGGCAGTTGTTGATTTAAGTCTAGCTTTACAGACTGAAGATCAGTCGAGAACTACAAAGCACTGTTGGATAAGAGCGTCTGCTAAATGCTGTAAATGTATATTAAAGCAATACATGACATCACACACATTAGGCAGGGTAAATAGGTAATAAAGCAAATAGACATGTAGATTACCAAGCAAATTAATATTTTGACAATAACTGTCCATAGCTATAAATAGTATTTTTTTTCCCCAATTGCCTAGTGTAAACAAAAGCTTAGCTTACAGTTACACTCCAAGTCTAAATAATTACAACAAATGATAGAAAAAAAAACAGTAGAACTAACCCAGAGGAAGAACCGTAAGGCATCCAGTCTGGTAATGCCACTCCGGAAGGGCACAATGACTACTGTATAGGATGCCATAACACGTGTCTTGAGTATAATGCCCCTGTCGATTCAAGCCAAGAGGTAATAGAACAGATAACACCGGACAAGAGGAGGAGATAAAGTTGATAATTCCCTGTGGAATCCCCACCCAAGTGGATATGAGAAAGGAAGACAGAGTGAGATTTAGTGGTAGGGTGCGAAACAGACTGGGTGTTGGACTGTGACAGTAATGAAGTTGAGGTTGAACGTAGTTTGAGCTGTGCAGCTCCTCTAATAACCATAATAATAGCAATAAAATAAAGTTATAGAACCAGAAATGTTTATTAGTAACCCTTTAACACAAAATAACATCATTTCCAAACTGCTTTAATCGTTCCAAAAATTCTCTAAACTCCAAATTGTTTTCCTTTGTATGAAAAGAACCACATAAACCATCAAATATATTCAAATAAACTCCAACCTTAACATGGTGTAGAAATAACACTGACAAACAAATACAACAACTTGAAGTGCTGTTCAATTAAAGCAGAATAGCTGCAAGTAATACTGTAACTTAGAAATTTTAAAACACAAGCACAAGTTTTGAACTCCATTTAATTGGACTCTCACTTTAAACCTAATAATTTTAAAGAACATTTTTCTTTCTGAAACAATTTTTCCCCCATGTTTATGTTTCAGGTTGCTCTCTGTGCGAGCTGTCGTGTGCTCCTTGCTCTCTGTGCGTGGCATCGTCATTAAGGGGATACGGCGTGAGGTCCAGGGAGAGGAGGCGACTGAACATGCACTCATTATACTGCAGGGAATGACAAAGGAAAGCACAAGTGGAAAGTGGAAACAGAATGGAGTAAAAATGGCTCAGTAATTCATTTGAGCTTCAAGATAATATGAAAGTGTTTGAGCGTGCGTATGCTGGTGTGTGTTGCACCTCAGAGTAGACACCCAGTAGGGCATCTGATCTGGCATAGAACTCCTCTTTGAGTGAGATAACGATGACCTGGAAATTCTCTCTCGACTGCTCCCGAATGAAACTTGTCACCTGCACAATAAAACACACAAATGTTGTATTACATGTGCTTCACTGATAACAGTTTAAGAAGCTGTCACACTAGGGGGAGAAAAACCTGTATGGTTCATTCTCTTCCATTATACAATAGCTGCGCCATGCAAAAATGTAATGCCTCACTTCTGATTTTACCCCAAGTTCACCAAAAAGAAACGTTGCTGTGTGAATTCATATTGTACCCTCAGCTTTACCGGCTGCAGTTAAAACAGAAATTAGCCTACTCATAGCACCATTGTTTACCCAACATTGTCTTAAAACCAGATGTCACATCCTGTATCAGGTCCATTTTTGCTGGATTTTCCAAAGACAAGAGAATTTTAATTGGCCTAATGTGACCACTAGGCCAAGTCACTTTTCTTTGAGACAAAGCCAATTTTCTAGTGTCACATTACATATTTGCCATAGTCTATTCTGAATGTATTACCAAATCTCCACATATATTCTGTATTAGTTATCAAACCGATATTAATCCTTAATATTTTTCATGCAGTACTGACTGACTGGAATGGAGAGAAGTAAACTGCAACTGAACGGTGGCTTGTGCAACTTAATTATTTCAGTGAATGATTGTCATTGTGAACACACACAACAGCCATGAGCTCTGCATTTGACCCATCTGTGAAGGAGCAGTGTGCAGCTTATATGGGCAGCACCCGGAGAGCAGTGCTTGAGGATGGTACCTTGCTCATGAGTAACTCAGTGGTACCTTTACCGGTCTAGGACTTACACCGGTGACCTTCTGATCCTCTCTAACTGCTACGCTACCAACTGCCTCCAAAAACCTTAAAGACATGCCTGTATCACTGATATGAAACAGCAAAAAGACTCTTCTTTCCCGGGCAGAGGTAATAAATCCTCAGAGTTCAGGCACGAGAAAATTTAAGTGAAAGTGAGGGACTATTTGTCATTGTGAACACACCACAGCACGGCACAATGAAATGTGATCTCTGTATTTGACCTATCTGTGAAGGACCGGTGGCCAGCTGATGGACAGCATCTGGGGTGGGGTACCTTGCTCATGAGTACCTCAGTGGGACCTTTACCACTGTGAGATTCAAGCAAAGTGTGGGACTCAAACTCTTCTCCCTCTTTTGTTTACACAAATTATGAATGAAACTTGCCTTGCCAATGTTTGAGTTGTCTAAGGCAGCGTCCACCTCATCCAGAACAAAGAATGGAGCAGGACGGAAGCTGAAACAAAATGAGAGAAGCTACAGTAACGGACGGGCCTGTAACGGCTCTTGAATGTAAATACAATTCTTCCACAATTTTTAAAATAAAAATAATACAGTTACACCAATTACCTGTGGATGGCAAAAATTAGTGCAAGTGCTGCAATAGACTTCTCTCCTCCTGACAGGTTGTCCATGGTCATGAATCTCTTACCAGGAGCCACACAGTTATAGTTAATGCCATCCAAGTAGGGCTCATTTGGGTTCTCAGCACTCAGGACAGCCTATGGTAGGTAAACACACTGCATGTTTGTGAGAGCTTAAGAAATAAGAAATAATTCATGAGTGTTAGTTTTACCTGAGCACTGTCATTCCTGCAGAGCTGTTTGTAGATCTGATTGATGGCTAGAGACACATGCTCAAAGCACTGGCTGAAAAGCTGAAAGCGTTTGGCTTTCACCTGCTCGAACTCCTGACTGCATTTTTTTGCTACACTTGTGCTGGCCTCAAATTCTGACACACACATACACATAAACCAAAGACATGAGTAAGGAGGTACAAGAAGGGCTTATTAAAAGCATCTGTCAGATAACATCATTTTTTAGTATTTAATCACAAAACCTGTGAATACATGGAAAAACTTGCAGCATGTAATTTGTGTAGACTGTTGTTATGGAGTGTGTGCATTTCCTCTCTACCATCCACAACTTCACGGAAACTGTCCTTCACCTCCCTCATCTTCTCCAGCGCCTTCAAGTTTGGCGGTTTGGAAACCTTTATCAGTTTGTCTAGAGATGCCACCTTTTCTCTCAGCATCTCCAAATGATCCTCCACTTCCTGCTTCTCAGTCAGCCTCTGAATACACAGACACACATCTAATACACAGGCTTACTCTACAAAAGCAATTAAATGAGATGCTGTGAGATATATGCCATTTGAAAAAATTGGAATAAAATGTTTCTTTTTGGCTCACTAAACCACAATTACTGTTTGACTATATATTTGATAGACTACTTGTACTGAAAAGGTGCCTGAGACAAATTTCAACATGCAACCATTTTCCTCAGCCTTCATTACGTTATTGACGCACCAGAGGCCATATTTATGTATTTAAGCCTTCTTAAAGTGATTCTAATTATCATATTAACAGAATTTGATATAATTAATATATTATCAAATAATCTATATCTTTTTAAAGACTTCATAACTTTGTTGATGAACCATCACATTTATATAGAAGCGCTCAGACGTATACAGACATAGAAACAAATGTGTGCGTAACTGTCTGGAAGTTTGTGTATGAACGTGTACATTCAGCCAAACCTTAAGTTCTTCCTCAAGTGGTTCATAGTCAAACACCATCTGCCCTTCACGCTCAAAGATGTCCGATGTGGAAATACTCTGGGACTCAGAGTCCAGCTGTGATAAGATCAGGAAGAATATCAATGAAGGAACAATATCAACTTGTGAAACTGATGTTCTACCATTTATAGTTTACTGCAACACCTAAGAGTGGCCTATTTCATAGAGCAACAGCTTGAATAAAGAGCCTCATTATGAGATAAAGGATCATAGTGAACACAGGTGATGTGCTAAGGATTCTGTCTATGAACCTGGGTGTCACTGATGTCCTCCAGTGTCCCTGAGAGCAATGTCAAAGGAAGACCCTCAATTTTGCAGCTTAGCAACAGGTTGTGCTTTATCAGTTTCTGCTGTTCCAATGCTACTTCTACAGAGATCATCTCTTTCTGCAGTTTAATCAGTTCTCTAAAAATGAAGCAAAGGAAGGAGAGATAGAGGAAAAAGGAGAGAGATGAAATGGACAGTTAGTTACCTTGGTTTATTCAAGATTTATGAAGAATAGTTACAGCATGTGGTGATCTTCTTGAATGCAAGTAGAGAAGAATAGGTGAGCGAAGAGTGCGAGATGAAGATAAAAACATTGGTTTTGTCTGAAAAATCTGTACATTTAAGTTACGCATTCAGCAACTGCTCTGTTCATGCGTGACTAATACTTCCAAATGAAATATTAAAAATTAACTCGGGGTTGTGGAGCCTCGGTGGGTAATATTTTCAAAGGTTTTTTTGTAAATTTGTTCTTAATAAAATTAAGAAAACCTATTAAGATATTATACCCCGTTCTTTTTTGAAAAGTCAATAACTTAATATTTTGCAAAAACATGCATACAATAACATTTTTGCCAGGGTGTGCTTCAGCAGCTTCAGATTCCGTTCTCACCAAGGAACAAAACAAGTGGTTTTTAAGAACAAATTTCTTTTTAAGAATGGGTGTTGAATAAGGCCCATTGATATAGGGCTCAGTGGTAGTAGTGCTGGAGGTGGTTTATCTTTTACTATCATTAAACGTGGATACCTGGACTTTTCCTGAAGATTTGTGACTTTCCTGTCCAGCTCAGTCTTGATCTCATTAACATTAGCCTTTTGCTCCACCAGCAGGTTCTTCAGCTCCACGAGTTTGGATTGAGTTTCATTTACTGCACCAAGCAATTGTTGCTCTTCCTGGGGAATACACAAGGCTTTAAAAACTTGACCAACTGAACCTTGACAAACAATCATTTTACTATGTTAAAATGTTGTTCAATCATAGTTTGCAGAAGGCCAACAGGAACGTTAAGGGGAGTCACACTGTGTAAATAAACTGTCTTGCCTCCTTCATGGTAAAGATAATGTTCTCCTCTTTCCTGATGGACTCTTTGATTTTGTTTATCTGCCTTCGCTGTTTCTCCAGCTGTTCCTGCTCATACTCAAGCTGAGTGGTTAAACGCATGCGCTGAGACTCAAACTGCAGCCTGCACAGAGCAGATAATAGGTATAGCACAGAAAGTTACCACTTTTGGTATGTTATATCTAAGTAAAAATGCATATGGTGTTCTACTTTTCAGAAATAATTTTATTATTTTGGGGGATTTTTTTGGATATAATTTTATGTCAGACAATTTTTATGTCAGACAATGTTTCTACTACTTTTATTTACAGCTGGTCAGCATTTTATGATAATATGTCACCCAAATATTCACCAGTCTCTGTAACATTCAAAAATCAGAGTCCGTCAGTCCAAAAAACATACCGCTTCTGCTCCAGCTCTTCCTGCTCTCTCATGTAGTCTTTCTCATACTCGCGAATGTTGGCCACCCCAATCTCTGCACAGAATTCTAAGAACACGGTGTCCTCTGCCTACAGCAAAAGAAAGTCCTAAAAATGACAAACTGAGACTCAAAGTAGGATGTACGTACTGCTGTCGTCTTCTCATAATGTTGCTGTCAAGAAATGAAGTAAAAACCTTCTGTACTACATGAAGAACGTAGAGTTATAATAGGCTTTGTGAAGAGTTACCTGATTGATTTTGCTCTGTAGAGTTTTCAGCTCACTGTCCTTCACCTGCACATTCCTGGCCTGCATCTCCATCTGAGACTGGATGTTCAACAGCTCACTCTCCAGTTTGGAAATTTCCTATAGTTCTCACACACACACACACACACACAAACACTTGAAAAGCATAAGAGGATGACAAAAATAGTGTTCTAACAGCAGAAAACCTTGAAGCAAAGTCGTTCAAACAGCATGAAATCCACCACTCACACTGAAACTTGCAACAATGGTCAAGTGACAGGGAATTCAAGAAAAAGGAAGCTTGTAAAAATTACAGAAATACAGAAGAAACTGTGAAACCCATCTCACAGTCAGGCATGCAGGGACGCTCTTCTTGCGTATGGCGTCTAGCTCAGCGCTGGAGTATTTGAGCCGGGTGTGGACCCCTTGTGCCTGGGCTCTAATCTGGTTCAACTCTGTTTCTTTGCGTTTAAGTTTCATCAGATCCTGATTCACACACACATATACACACAGGTCTCAAACTTAATTTAAACAAGTCCAACTTAAACATAAAATGAATACCTTATGGTGAATAACAACTCAATTAATGCCCTGTATCCAACACACTCTAGTATGGAATTTGAGGCGTCACTTAATTTCCAAATACTATTAGTAATTAATTAGTATTAATTTGGGTGTCCCTCACCTGTAGCTCCACAGTCAGTTTCTCCTTGTGCTCTTTAAGTCTGTTCATCTCCTTCTCCTCCCAGCGCCGAGCTTTGCTGCGCAGGTGAACAGATCCCCCTGAGATCACCCCCGACTTGGAGAACATGGTACCGTCCAGGGATACAGTCTGTTAAATCACAAGGCAACAGACACATTCATTAATAAAACACATTTTATTGATTAATTAGCATGTCAACAATATTCAACAATTTGTTACACTTCTGCTAACTGATGTCATTAGAACTTTCAAGTCCCTAATATGTCTAATTCCCACCTTATGGCGTTCCGGACCATCAAAAGCCAAGTGACGGGCATCTCTGAGAGACTCACACACCATGGCATTCCCACACACAAACTGCAGCACCCTTTTCAGCTGAGGTGGATTCTGGGAACACTGAACTACGTCCACCACCATTTTGGCTCCTCGTATCTCCCTCAGACGTTCATTCAGAGGTCGAACCTGGCCAACAGCAAGAGAGAGAGAGTTTAGTTACCTAAACCCAAACTTCCAACTCCAAAACTTTAATGTCTTAAATGTTATTAGAACATCAGGAACAAACCTCACAGTAACAATCCTAATATTGCTATGTAGCCACAACAGACACGTTAGAAAATACATAAATACATTTGTACTTAGGTATGCACGGATCCAAGTTTTTCAGTTCCGATACCGTAACTTGGCCTTTGGGGTACCGGCCGAACCTGAGTACTGATCTGATATCAGCTTTTAAGTATTTTTTAATGTTGTGTATTGTTATGCTCTGTGATAAGGAGAAATTATTCTGGTATGCCTAAGGAAATACTTGACTTAAATACTGTTTAATACTGTATATGTTTAATACAGTTAAAACAATGTCATAATCATGCACCAATATGTACTGTATATACCCATCTCAAAAATGATTAGTTTAAACTGTGCTGTAATTTTGTGACGGTCCCTAATCCTGAGGCGCTAAAACCATCAGGAACACAGAGATTGTGAGCAAAAGCTGATGTTGTTAAGGAAATAAAACAGGATAATCCTATGATTTGTTTTGGAGTTGTAGTGTGTTGTGCTGCTTATCCTGCTCATTGTCATATCAAAATGTACCAATTAGTGTGAATGTCAAACAATAAACCAGCTTTACCGTAATGCCACTGCTGATGCATAACAAACCGCGTGTGCGTATACACAAACATAAAAAACCTACAATTTAATTGAACAGATCGGCTCCACAGATTGGCCCAATGCCACCGATACCCGATTCTGCTATTTGGGTTATATTTGTACTCTGCCTAAAATGATTACATGACAAAACTGATGCTAATGCTTGACTTGAGACATCACGACAATATTCGTCAATATTAAAAATCCATGACACTTGAATTGTTTTTTACTCACAGTCCAAAATGTATCTTAGATTTGACTGTTCCTTTAGTTAAAGCCACTGTAACTGTGTGAGACTCACATCAAGGTAGTCAATGGGAAGAAAGGTTTCAGGCTCAGCTCTCTCCTCTTTTATAAACTGAATGCAGTCACGGGCCACCTTTGCTGACAACACCACCACAGCATTCATGTACCGGCCAAACACCTTCGTAACCGCAAGCTGGAATTTCTTGTGAATGGGCTGGCATAAGTCCACCAAGCGGCCAAACTAGACACAAAAAGAAATGAGTGTTACAGATTCACATAATCAGGCAACCAAAAAACCATATTTACCACTCAGACTCATAAAGCAGAGAATGGGCCACTATCCAGGGTTAAATTTTAGCGTTGTTTGCTATAATGCTATAATACCACACTGTCTGGGTAGAGCCTGATCAGACTCTCGAGGACTTCGTCTCTTTTCTGTTGCCGGCGACTCTCTTGACAATCCATGCGAGCATTCCGCAGCTCTCCCATCACTACACCCAGTTCTTTGTTCACCTCCAGCAACCTCAGACGGCCGTGTTCCAGCTCCTCCATCAGGCGCTGTTCCTGCTCTCGCTGTTCCTCCAGAGCGTTACTGCAGAAGGAACAAAAAGGAATTGTGGGATGAAGAGCAAGCTGCACTGGTGAGGTGGTTCCAATACTGACGTCCTTCACATTATTTTATACTCTGACCAATAAAGCACTGCCAGAACCTTGATGTTGTCATCAATATACATCAATATCTAAAACTGAAATAAACATCAATAACTCTGACAGGGGACACCAAAAGTCTCCTGTGGACAGAACTCACATTAGGTCAAACAGAAATAAATGAACAGAACGTACTTAGATTTATTGGCGTATTCCTCCAGTTTTTCTGCTCTCCTGTTTAATTCCTCCAAGTGAGCCTGAGAATGACTGATGTTTGCCTTCATTTAAAGAAAGCGATTTGAGAAAACTCACAAATGGCACTAAGGGTCACAGATTTGCCAAGAGCAGAATTTTAGGAATGCTCAACGATAACACACTATTGCCAAGCACACACCTCAATTTCACTTTTTCTCCTTTTGTCAAACTCCAGTTTCTCTTGATCAGACTTTAGCTCCCAGTGAAGTTTTTCAGACGTCTGAAATAAGACAGCTACATTTTTCCTGACAAGCTCCTTAAGTTCCTTATAACGCTCCAACTATGAGAAAGTATAAAACAAAATATTTACAGGGAAAGTACAAAACAAAACATTTACAGCGAAAGTACAACAAACCCACATAAGGTAATTGTTGAAATGAAGAAAGAGACAGATGGAACTTGGATACTCCAACCATGTAAAATATAGTTAGTACTTTTGTTCAAAGTATTATTTATATTATTAAATAAATTAATACTATTTTTAATACTTTAATAATAATTAATACTACTGCATTCTGACATGGTAACTTGATAAGGGCTTTAAAAAATGAGGATTTCTAGAAAACAAGAGCATAGACAGATAAATCATTACCCGATTACAATCAACTCTTATTCTGAAGGTAAAACATAAAATAATTCCATCAGAAAATAACTCATTCATAAAGGGCCTCATACACCTATTATTCTTAAGAAGGAATTTGTTCTTAAAACCCTCTTTTTCTCGTACCCATCCAGTTTTCTCAAAGATTCTGACATTCACCAATGTTTGCTCATTTGAGATTTGTTCTTAGGTAAGAATAGAATCCACAAACGATGAAGAGCTTTTATGCAAATTTCATTGCATATCTGTTTGTGCAAATCATTAACTTATTGGTATTTTTTCAGTTCTACATATTACTGTATTATATTTAAGAAACAATAAATAAGAAATAAGAACAAATTAAAAAAAAAAAAAAAAACCTAAGCAAATATTGGTGACTGAGGCCCAGTGATTCTGATAGCGAAGAAGCCTTTCTAAAAATTAGGTGAGGACCATCTGCTGGGCAAAATGGTCAAAGCATGTGCTTTAACAAGCCCACTCAATATAACTGATCAAATATTATCTGTTCTCTTTCATTTCATTTTTTTCTCTGACCTGTGACTCCTCTAGCTGTATGGTGGTGCCTCTTTTGGCTCCCTGCTCCTCCATCACTCTCTCGAAGGTCCTCCAGGCATTCTCCAGCTCAACCAGCTCCTTCTCCAGCTCCTGCACATGCTGCTCCTTCCTGACCTGCTGCTGTCTGCTCTTCTGCAGGTTGGCACGTGCATCATCTGTCTTACGCTGGTAGTGACTTGTGTTCACTTTGGCCTTGATGTACAGAGCCTTCTGTTGGTTGAGAATGTGCTCATGGGACCTGGACGATGGGTAACATAAAATGGAATGAAATATTTTCCTGTCCTCTTCTCAGCTGATTTAGAAAATAAGCGGCTGTTTTGAAACACATATCTTAAGTCCAGTGAAATATTTGTTGCATTGGTTTTTTATACAAAGCTCTTCACAGGAAATAGTGCCAGAATTATGCTTCTAATAAAAATATTTTAACACTTATTGGGCCTGATTCACCAACAATTTTTCACAAATGTGTGCTCTAAACCCACTAGTTTTCACAAAGATTATGACATTCACCAACACGTATTTAAGATTTGTTCCAATATAAGAACAGTATCTGCTACTGCTGAAAAGCAATCTAAATTATATTGCATGTATTTGTTGCAAAACATTAGTTCATTGGGTTTTATTCAATTCTACAGTTGTGTAACATTACACTACTGAAATACAACTTTCTTTAGAACAATTTAAGGAAGAAATATTTGGTAAAGAAAATACAGGTGAATAAGGCCCACTGTATCTTTCCAAAAAATGTGGCTGCCTCAATCTTCTGCAGAAATGGTGGTTGCACTTACCCAATCTCCTTTTCTAGTTTCTGCTGTTCTCGGTTCAAGCGACCGTGCTCCTTCTTCTGGTTCTTCACCCCTTGTTCCAACACATCAATGCTGCTCTTCCTAATAGCAACAGCCTCCCAAATCTCCCTTAGACACTCTGACAACTCCCTGATGTCCCTCTCATTGTGGTAAAGCTGGAAGAGGCTGAGCTGAAGCTTGCTTTCACTGAACTGGTCCACTAGAGCCTGGTACTTCTCCGCCTTAACAGAGGAGAAAAATTACAACTGTCAACGATATAAATTATAAAATAGGACTCAAAAGCTGTGAAAAATGTGTTCTTATAATGCTAACATTACGTGGAGTATACTATTTTAACAATAACTTTAAAGATATTATTACAACAGCAAGGATGCAGGCAAGTTTATTCATAATGCACATTTCTAAATTCAGTCATCCGCCAGTCATTATCTGAGCCACTTAAACCCTTTCGGAGTCGCGGGAACCTATCCTGGGACTTTGGGTGTGAGGTTGGGACCAACCCTGGGCAGGTACCATGTCTTAACTCATCTTTGGATCATAACTCAAAAAGAAGAGTTTTACACTGAGAATCCACCTGATTAAAAAAAAAGACTTTCTTGTCACACCTCCGTCTTGTCCTTGAAGACCTGATTTTTCTCTGCAGTGGCTGCTCGCTTCCTGTTAAAGTGGAACTGAGCGTCTTCTTTTGCTTTCTGCAAGGCTGCCAGCTTGGCCTCATACTCTTTGTTAAGTTCGATTGAGTTACTAATGCGCTCAAACATCTTTGCACGCTCCTTAGAATTCATCATAGCCATGGACTCCACAGTTCCCTGGGAAACAAATCAAACCACACTGGGTTATAATAACTGGTTGGGAAAGTTTTACAAAAGTCAACAGTTAACTACAGCCTGAAATTTTGTCTACATTCAAAAAGACATGTACACGAGAAAACAAGTCACACATGCTCCTTCGCTTGCTTGCTTTGTAAGCAAAAAAGGCAAGTATTACATTATAAAATAAAGTATCACTGCCAGCACCTGAAAAATCAGACAATTTCGGGCTTTAACGAATATGCCAATCCGTTCCAGCTCCCACGTGTACCTGGCCAGTGTGATCTGTCTGCCATTGACACGATATTCAGAGGAGTCGCCTGAGCAAAAGCACATAAAATGGTTCAACAGGGTTGCACAATATGTCGACATCATCATCATCATCATCATCATGTGTGCACACACAATAATCTAATCGCAGGTCATTTAATGCCAAATAAGACATCACCGGGTTCACATTGTCAGAGACTAATCTGGAAAACGGAAGTCTGCTTTATATAATCAAGAAAGTATAGTTCTCACTATACTACACTAATATTTTGCTCAGCTTTTTTATATTAATAATATTTTGCAGATACATGTCCTTACAAAATCACCATTCTAGAATTATGGCTTATATAACACAATACATAGCATTTTATATTATAGTCATGTGCAATATATAGTAAAACAGATAACAGTAAAGACCACATTATACGTTTATTTGAAATAGAGAAATATATAAATGCTAAACAAATTTAAATATTTAATGGGTATTTGAATATGCAAAGTATTTAAAATAGATAATTATAGAAATACCCCGTTTTTTAACCAAATGACTTGTGTGGGTATATCTGCATCTGCAACACTTAAGCCAGGAACACTTTACAGTGAGCAAATGATGTTCTTCAGACTTCTCTTGTAGATTAGTCATGGAAATTTACTCGCTGGCGATACTTAAGAGATGTATCTTGCATCACTATCTCGCAACAACTCTGTATAAAACTAAATTAAGCCATATGTCTAAGCTTCAGTCGTACCCAACACACCTGAAACGGTCCGTGTGAAGGTGATTTCTTGCTCGTTGTCGTGACAATACCGCATGGTGACAGAGGTGCTTTGGGAGACGGGTTTACCGATGTGGGCGCCGTGAATTAGGTCCCGGATTTGCTTCACTCTGAGACTCGGCGCTCTTTCTCCCATCACAAAACCAAGAGCGTCCATGATATTTGACTTACCTTTAACGAGATAAATAATTGCCAAAACATAGTTTTAGCAGCCACTGCTAGTTGTTAAACCAACTGTTCTTGTTCAAAAAGTAGCTAACTTGTAGCGTCAGCTAACTCACCTGACCCGTTAGTACCGATTATGCAGTTAAATCTTTTAAACGGGCCCACTGTTTGCTTTCCTCGCCATGACTTGAAATTCACCATGTCTAACTGCTTTAGGTAACCCATTTTTTTTTAAAAAATTTTATATCAGATGGAAAGCTAAGAAAATTGCCGTACTCGTGACGACAGCCCTTCCTTCCTTTAGCTATAACGCGGTTATGCTCCTCTCACGGAGAATGGGCGGGAAACGATAACAAATGATTCTGTTGCCTGAGTCGATTCTTACGGACTACCTGATGAAATGCAGGTTTTCAACTAAATGCTTCCATATTTAATCGTCACAGTGACTGTTCGACAACACAGACCTCGTGATAATAGTAAAGACCATACTTTCAAAACCTAGTTTACTCCACCACAGAATGCTGGTGAAGTAAATCATCCAAATCAATTGAAGGAGTTATTTAACAAGAATGATTCATTTGCAAAACTACTAAATGTTCTCAGTGTTCACTATCCTTTTCGGTGTAACTTTTCAATGAACACATTGAATGCATACATTTACCATTACTGTATAGAAAACAACACCTTTCGATAACAGTAAAGACCACATTTACTTTCATGGTTACGTTCAATCCATGGCAGCATGTTTGTGAATCGCCAATCACCTAAAAGAACCGTTTAACAACAACGATTCCTTCGTGATCCAGCGAGAAAGTTTCGACAGCATGCTGTGTAGTAAAGTCGATTGCTGTATATGGATACAACCGTTCGTAACGTCATTCCTAAAGTGCTATAGCTTTACCACTATTGAATAACACGAACTGGATTTCGAAGGATTACAAATGAAGTTCTCTGGCGAACATTAAGAGGGGACGGAGTGTTGTAACCCTCGGAGAATCACAGTGGGCAAATTCAACCGTCTTCCTTCTCCCATTGTTAGACTCTAAATATGAATCGTTTATAGAGCACATTTATTAAACGAAGAGAAACGTGTCATGTTCTTTATGCTGCCTTGACCAACATGTTTGTAACAAAGTTTTAAAAACATTTAAAGGGTTCCATGGGTGAAAAGTAAAATGTGTAGCCTTAAAAAAAATCATGATAAGACATCATTTGAATGTGGAACTTTTTTTTTTGAAACAGCAAATTATATAATTATTATATCCATGAACTGAAAATTATTCTATTTATGGAATATCTGCAATTAAATTTGATATATTAATGATTTTACATCATATATTTTCACATATGACATTCATCACTTTGACCTGCTGTATACAATTATGTGTAAATAGAGCTGAAACGATTATTCGAATAACTCGAATAATTCGATTACAAAAAAATGGTCGAGGCAATTTTTCTAGAATAGAAGCTTCGTTTAAGTCATTTAAATGGCTACAGCATGCGCTGCTTGCGTTTCACACAGACGCTTATTAATGACGCACAATATTTTCAGTGGCGCGATCAAGGCGAGAATAGATCCCTCTGTATGTGAACGTATTTGTGAGATATTCCGTGCACAAAAACAGAAGTAAATTCATGAAAACGCATAAATGACATTTTTTGCGATGTAAACACGCACGCTGTTTGTAAGCGCCATTACTCGCTAAAACGCTCCGTTTCCGTCAAAACATCCCCTTTATTACAGACAAAACGCGTAATTCAGCTGATAAATAACCACAACAACCAGCGTTCCACCCACAATACAGCCATTTATTGAGATTTTCCCATCGATTTTTTTTCATAGTTCATTCCGGAACGCGCTGAACCCTTTATTGTGACGCGGCTCCGAGGCGTGCGCAGGGGCTTGTGGGAATGCAGTTCTCTTCCAGAAAGGCCAAAATCAACTAATTTTATTGGCCAAATTTATTCAAAATGCCCCTTGAACTTCATGTTTCTTCATTTTCAATTGAATACAGCTACATAAAGCGTATATGACTAACTTCTACTCACAGTAGAATAAGCCTAATAACAAATGTATTGTCATTTTCATTTACATTTTTTTATCCAATTACTCGATTAATTGATAAAATAATTGATAGATTACTCGTTTACAAAAATAGTCGTTTGTTGCAGCCCTAGTAACATACATGTACTCTTTAATGTAATATATTCATTACTCTGAGATCAATAGGTATATTCAGACCATTAGGAATAACAGTCATTTATTCTGCATGAATTTAAGAGTACTTTTCACTTATGAATTTAAGAAGTACTTTGAACCTTTAATTACTAACATTAAAAAAATGAAGAGTCTTGGCTTGGAGATCTTTATTCAGAACAAGGTTAATAGTTGTCCTAATAAGGATGGTCACGCACATATCCCATGATATACTTAAGAGCCAGCCATGTCTCAGATGCAGTTGGAATGATCTGGTTGGCAGGCAAGAGGAATCCATAGAGACCCGTGTCACGTAGCTCAAAAGCAAAGGAATATTTGATGCCAATGTTATAGGACCAGTCGATGCTTCCACCACTGGCTTGATCTGTAAAACAATATATGCGAAACAATAAAAGAAGAATATGATCAAATGAAGAGGAAGTAATGACTAATTGATCAAACAGAACAATGATTAAATAGAGAGAGAGCTCTTTGTAGATGAAGGTGCACTCACAGATAATCTTGCAAATGCTTCCAACTTTGTAATTGGTTCCATATAGAGAGGAGAGGGCCTGCACAGCAGATCTACCTACGGAATCCTAAAACACCAAAGGACAACAGTTTGACATTTATTAGATAAAAAACATTCAACAGCATAGCTGCAGTACCTGTAGAACATTTTTCTTCTAGAAATATATGTTTCACATAATGAATTACAATATGCCCTGTGAACTGAACATGAATCAAACAAAATATGCAAAGACCTAACATATGTAGTGATTTAGATGTAACCTGAGATTTCTTAAATTACATCAAAGACAGACAAAACAATATACCAGTTCAGCCTGGTGAGGGATAGTATTGCAGGTGTAGCCATAGGGGTACATGAGCAGCTGGGAGTAGGCATGGATGGAGATAAATGACTTAAAGTTGCCGTGATTCTTGATAAGGTTCACTACATTCCTCACTTCGATCTCAGAGTTTGCAGAGGGGCCACGGTAAGACTCGGAGCATGGGTTTGTACTGGCTCCAGGGCCTGGGGTGTTAAATAGAGGTATAAAATAAAACACTAGCAAGTACTTTGATGAATGAATTGTAGCTATTGAGCCTGATCAACATCTATTTACCACCAAAGCCTGCATCCCAGTTTCTGTTTGGGTCAACACCTCTGCAAGAAGATCCACTGTTGACGGAGCGTGTCTTGCGCCACATGCGGTCCTAGAAAATATTATAAAGTGTTATATATTATAAAGTGCATGTTATTGTTACAGCTATAATGTCATTTTTATATACTCACACTGGTATGGGTGTAGACATATCCATCAGGGTTGGTCACAATCATAAGGTAGACATCCATTTTGTCCAGAAGAGAGGTCACAGAAGAGTCAACACCATAATCTGTAGCCATCTAAAGAAGAAAGAAAGAAATGACTTATAATAAGTCAGATTAAGTTAGACTGGAATAAACAATTTTGAATTTGAATGCAAAAATTGTTTTTAAATAGCAAGAAATATGCACATTATATTGGGATGTATATTTGGGCTGCCCACCTTGTTAGCAATCCAAATGGCAGAAGCTGTTGAGACCCATTCTCTTGAGTGTATCCCAGCATCAACCCAGATGGCAGGGCGTTTGGTGCCCCCAGTGCTGAACTGAAAACATTTACTCCATTACTGAAGATCTTGACACTTTTGGGGGGAAATATGAGACACAAACATATGGCAAACAAAAATATTCCCACCTTTAGAGCATACATGGGACGGTTCTCATAAGATGAACCGATATTCACTTTGGATACCAAGTTGGGATGGGCAGCCACAAGGGTGTTCATCCAGCTGTATATCTGTACGCGTAGTAATTACATTTTAAAGTCTTCTGATTTTGTAACCATAAAGAATAGTATGTTTGGTTTGCGTGTGTGTGTATGTATATAAGGGTTAAGGATCCTCACTGAATCCAATGTGTGGTATGCTCCAAAGTTTAAGTTCTTTGTGTTGCGTTCCGTCATGGCATTGACCTTCATGTCTTCCTGCTCCTGTTCCAACAGGTCCTGATGTGCAACAAATCATCACGCTAACATTCTTTTTAAAAGTACATTGACGTTTTATCAAAATTATTATTAACTTTATTTAAATGATGTATTAACCATCTACTTTTGCACTCAGTTTATTGAGGTATACATTCTTCAATATTCTGAATTTGCCTCTTAACTGGCTATATCACTCTTACTTGCAAATTGCTGATCATAACGTGGAATGGAATCTTGTTATCTTGAAGAAAGTCCTTCACAGCATATAGACTGGCATAGGGCACGTGGATGTCAACGGGAATGTCAGTATTGACAGGATGAGTCCAGAAGTCCAGCTAAATTAATTATTTATTCTCAATGAGTTACAATTTGTATTATCTCCATATTCCTATTACACTTGTTCAATTTTCATGCAATTTCAAAGTGTTCATTCAAAATAGCTAAAAATAGTTTTACTACACGTAATTGCTCTTATGATTGCTGTACCTGCCACGCATCATCCTCTTCTAACTCCTTCAAGAGCTTAAGATGTTGCTCGGTCTCTGCATTAATCCTAATAACCTGGTCCCTGTTAAGGAAACATGAATTTAAATATTTTAAATTATATTTTCTAATCTCTATTTATTTAGAATGTTGTTTTGATATTTATTGGAAACATCCTACAAGGACTGTTCAGTAATATATAAATCTAGAACTTAATAATAATAGAAAATGTATACATATACATCTACAAGTATTAATATATCAGATATCTGACATTTGAATATGTGACTTCTGGCCTTTTAATTTTAAAACAGCACTGTAGATTACTTACCCAATGAAGACCTTTTTGCAGTGGGCAGCCACAAGAAGGGAAAACAGAGCTAAATAGAGTTTCATTGTGGCTTTTGCTGGGCCAATGTCACTGTCAGGGCTTTAGCATTCTCTCCAAGCTCTTATACTCTCCTTAACATATGTTCAGCTCTCAGTGCTGTCACATAGTTGATAGCAGTCCGTGTTTCTTTCCTCAGAATGATGCAACACACTGCTATTTTTTGACACAGAACTTAAGGTTTATCAGCAGCTGAATATGACAGTTTATTTCCCGAGTTGCTTTTTATCAGCCTTCAGTTTCAATATGTTACACTTTAAAACTTTTACAGCATTTTGGGTCTCAACCTTACAGTCTATTCATGTGATTCGTGTGAAGATGCATAATATGTATGTGTTGAAGTCATTATCCAATCAGGTTTTCATTCTATATCTTCAATTAGCCATGTGAACAGAACAAAACTCGTCAGGCCCACTACTGTGAGGTAGCTAATAAAACCTTAACAATTATAGGCTTTTAAATGCATATAGTTTTATTTATATATTTATAAATGAATCAGTTCATTCATTCTAAAGCACAGCATCTGTAAAATGTAACTACTTGTAAAAGCATGGGTGTGGCAACAAAGTTCACTAAGTTCTCTGTTCTCTCAATTTAAAATCTACTGCAGATTGGGACTAATAGCTCGTCTACTGGGCTAGAATGGGTAGAATGAAACCATCGTTGCATATGACTTGTTTTTAGTATTTTTCATATGTCAATTTGTTTGATTTTATACATGCTGCTTCTGAGCAGCACATATCCAATAGCCGACTTAAAACAGTATCTTTCCCCCCTCTAAAAAGTGCAAATGTGAAAAAAAAACTTCAAAAAATTGAGTGATGTAATATGCCCGAAAGTCATAAGCTGCAGTGTATGAAAGTTTCACCAGTTAGAACGCTTTGAAGTGTGTAGGTCATGTAAGAAATGTACAAAAAAGATACATTTTCTGTTGTAACGCCCCCAGAGGCAAAAGACACATGTCTACCAAATTTCGGCCATGTTTTTCATGATAGGGTGTGATGTTCAGGCATATTTTCACACTGATTGGCCACCCAGCTGAAGAGATATTGGCAATATGTGACATCAGTACTCTTTCACCTGTTATAGTGCCCCTATTGATCAGTTTTTATACCACATCCACAGAATCATGCCCAAACCTCAGATTTCAAGTTTGGGCAAAAGCAGCCCAGAGATACAGCAGTTTAAGCAAAATCAGCCATGCCCTGCTACAGTTGATTGGTTTATTGTAGCCACACCTTCATAAAAATTGTCGAGTCCAGAGATTCATTTGAGACCTCATTTGCTTTAATCAGCCAAGTGGCCTAGGATGAGTTCGCAAATGTTAGTTTTTATACATAATATGCATAATTTCCAAAAAACTACCGAAGTGCACAATTGATGATCATCACCTAGATCAACATAACCTAAGCTAAGGAATTTAACATGCAACAGCAATTCTGTGAATCAGACTTAGGGTTCAAAAGTTATCAGGCTAAATCTAACGCCACCTAGAGGCGCAATTACACCACTTTTGTTGCCTGAGTAGAGGGTTGCGTACTGCACCTACATGCCAGGTTTCAAAGCTGTGCGCGTCTTTGCTCCACATGCAGTTTTAATGCAGAAAAACAAGGTTCCAGCATTGCGTGCTTGTACCCTTAAAAAAAGGGCTCCGTACTCCCTGTCTAGTATCCAACACAAGTCTCAAGGAAGTATTGGTTTGTCCTTAAACTAGTTAATATGTGTAAGCCAACTATTCACTTTAACACTTATATACGACTATTAATCGGATCTAATAGTCACTTGCTTGAGTCTGATTTACAAATATCTATGTTTTAGTGTTTTTCATATTAACAGTTAACACTCTGTTACAGCTGCGATCCGGAAGTCAGCGCGTGATATCACGTGTCAACCGCTCCGCCTTTCGCGCGACGCAGTAAAAGTCAGCGTAGACTCGGGAAAGCGTAGTACAACTTTAGTATTCTTAGCTTTGACATTTTCTGTGGTATAAACCACGATTTATCTTCTTCGAGTTAGACAGTCATGGCGCTCAGCGATGCCGATGTTCAAAAGCAGGTAAGACTGAACATTAGTTTTACCTTTATTAAAGTTTTTAGAGTTTACAGCCTAGCGTGCTAGTAGTGTTTTTGGTTGTATGTAAATAACAAAACAACAAACAATGTCGGTCAGTTTTTACCGAAAACACTACTTATTTTATGGGCTAAATTTGGAACTTTTCTTTACCCTGTGGCCGGTAAATTTTACAAATAAATTTACTTAGTGGCTGTTCTTAAAGACAAATTATCAAGTTAGTCACAGTCAAATTGGAACTTTTTTGGCACACAAACGTAAATGTTGAAGATCCTAGTTTGTTAAATGTGAAAGTAAAAATGGTTAAATATTTATTGAATACACAAAAAGGCACAAGCTGATGAAACCACAAATAGAGAAGCGAGACCGTGTTGCATATCTGGAGTTTTTTCCCCTCTGTCTTTGAATGAGTAAAATCATATTCATGGATGAGTTTCAGCTGCTTAATGAAAAGGGTTTTATGTTAAACCATAAATAATTCAAATGATAAAAACAATCAATTATCCCGTGATTTTTCTTGTTTTGCCTCGCCACCAAGTTAATAGTAGATTGGTCAGTCGAAGGAATATATTTTTTCATAGTCTCATTTCTCCATTTCTGTCTGCCATGTTTGGGTCATAGCTGAAGGTCAGCCTTCATTGTTTTGTTTTGTTTATTTGATTTATAGTTTATTGTTTATTAGTACAGTGTGACAGTTGATGTCTGAAATATTCTATTGGATTCAATGATTGTAACCGATCTTTTATATCTATAACACTGCTAGTAAAATTACTTATTGTCGCCTTCATTACTCTGTGTTCATTAATGCACACACTCTCTTTCTAGATTAAACACATGATGGCCTTCATTGAACAAGAGGCTAATGAGAAGGCAGAGGAAATCGATGCAAAGGTAGAGTATTAAAAAAGGTGTCTGCTGGGAGATTTCCATTACAAAATTTGATTTTAAAAATCATGTACTGTTTCTGTTTCAAAGCTGTAGGTGGGAAAAAGCTGTGTTCATCTTGTGGTTTACATTGCAGGCTGAGGAAGAGTTTAATATAGAGAAGGGTCGCCTTGTGCAGACCCAGAGAGTCAAGATAATGGAATACTATGAGAAAAAAGAGAAACAGATTGAACAGCAGAAAAAGATGTGAGTCAGTTACATTCACAACCTGTGAAACGGTAGTATGTGAATGTTTCCAAAACATTTCTAAATTAATCTATTCCCTTTTCACAGTCAGATGTCCAATCTTATGAACCAAGCAAGACTGAAGGTGCTCAAAGCACGGGATGACATGATAATGGTATTTTTAAAAATATATAAACATTTATTATTATTATTATTATTATTATGAGTAGTAGTAAACAGTGTGATATTAAAAGCTTACTTGAATGTTAATTTAGGATTTAGTATTTGGTTTTTTTTTTCTAACTTTTTAAAGGAGCTACTAAATGAGGCACGTAAGCAGATGGCTGACATTGCCAAAGACCCAGAACGGTACCCAACCCTGCTAGAAGGACTAGTGTTACAGGTGTGGGATTTCTTATTCATTACTCCCAGACATCTCGTAGTGTAAGACTGATGTGACATTACACCGCTTAAGCTTTTTGTGCATACTGCACAAATATTCTGGTGGTTGAAATGAATTACAAATGGGAAGTATGTATTTATGCCTGTTGATGTTTTTAAAGAATGTGTATATATATTTTTAAAATCAGTTTGAAATGCCTTTACTGGAGAGATTCTAAAGTGTAGAAACGTGTTTAAGTCACTGTAACTTTCTCTCTACCAGGGCTTCTATCAGCTGCTAGAACCCAAAGTGACAATTCGTTGTCGAAAAGATGATCTTGCAATGGTGGAAGTACGTCCAAATTTCCATATAGTGTGAAAGATTTCACTTTACACCGATTCTCATTCTATATCCCTTGCTACACCCAATGTAGGCCAAGTGAAGAACTTCCACTTTTTTCTTTGTTAACGTTCAGGCTGCTGTCAAGAAAAACATTGAGATCTACAAAGAATCTGTAAAGAGTAACATCGAAGTTCGCATTGACCAGGACAACTTTCTCTCCGCTGATATGTAAGATATTATCATGGCTTGGTGATTTTTGTTTATTATGTAATGTTTTATCTGTCTGAAGAGTTGTGTAATTGAGAATGAATATGTTGTTCTCTGAATCTGCAGTTCTGGAGGTGTGGAAGTGTATAATGCTAATGGAAAGATCAAGGTGTCCAACACGCTGGAGAGCAGACTTGATCTCCTGGCCCAGCAGGTAAGGGGTGGTGTTGCATTGTGGGACTGTTCTTCCAGGAAACTGATGTGAAAACACAGCTGGATAGAGCAGTATAGGGGTGCTGGCAGAATTGTGGAAACACCAAACACGGTTCTTTCCGAAAACAGTAAGCTCTTTGACCACAACAGGCTTTGCAGTTGGAAATTTAACATTGACATTTTGGCTGATTTGTTATTGCCTCTTCTGTTAAGCCAGGCTTGCTGTTTGAAACAGTTTATATACTGTTAAATTTTATATTTAAGATCATAACTTTTTGAATCTTTAGAAATAATCTCTGTATATTTTCCTGTTCTTTTCATTTAGATGATGCCCGAAATCCGAGTGGCTCTGTTTGGAGCTAACCAGAATCGCAAGTTCATGGATTGATTGATTAATAACACTGTCACCAATTAATTAAAAGAGGTGAAAGGGGGTGAATTCAATTTGTTACAATTAAACAATGTGACACTCATAGTTTTATGCAAGTGTTTGTATGGGCTCACTGTCTGTGAATATTTTTCTTATTTTCTGGCTGCTGTGTGGTCCACTCTCCTATTAGCTAATGCTCCAAATGCTCTTGATTTTGTGCCTGATGAAAGGATGGACCGCAAAAAGACTGTGCTTGTTGGTTCACACTGGATATTTCATTATTGCTAAGGTTTATGAATAGCTCTTTTAAGCTAAGCCTATGAAGGTGCTGTGTAATGGGTAATTCGTAAAAGCTAAGCGCTATGAGTCCAAGAGGGAATCCCATCATTCACACTTTACGCAAGCATAAAGTCAATACCTCGTTTTTCCAAAAACCTTTCTAACTTTTTCTGAGATTTGTTTGCTTTCTAACAATTTCAGTGACAGCTTTCTCAAGGGAGTCGGGATGTTTACTCTGTCTTGTACATTTGGCTGTGTCTTTTTTGGATTTCTGTATAACTTCTGTATGTAATGGGAGGACTGATTGAGATTTTCTTGTGTGTGTGTGAGAGAGAGATTTTAAAACAGAAATAAATCAAATATATTTTATTCTATTTAGATATATTTTAGTAAGCGTGGAAAGTGTTACAATGTAGACAATGGCAAAAAGTTATTTCATTGTTCTTGAAAATTGGGGAAGAAATACATTCTTTACAAAGATTAATAGACAAAATGCTTCTTCTTATTAGTAAATAATAGTTCATTATTAAAACACGGGAGAAAAAGTCTTCTTTGTGGTTTTTGCCAGCTATGAAGGTTGGTATGAAAACCCAGCCCTGTTCATTCCCCAAAGAGGACTGTCAAGTTTGAGGCAGAGTGTGGTCTAATATACATATTCCTGAACTTAATGCAACATGCCAGTGTCCACCCAAAAATATATGTATGGTTAGGCGAATAATCAAAGAGGTTGCCATGTTTCAGTCATGTGCTCAACTCATTACACAACACTAGTTTTTGACAAAGAGAGGTTCGAAAACGCCCACTTATGCCGCTAGGTGTCAGTATAAGTTACAAGAATACCGTCATATTGGTAAATTACTGATTGCGCCTTTAAGAATGATACTAATACAATGTGTGTTGTTCGTAATATTGTTTCCACATTTTACACAATCTCTGGTGTACACAAGTAAAGGGTGACCATCATGACACTAGACTAGGTTTTCATAATTGTTTCAGAGGCACAAAAAGGAAAAAATGCAATGCAGCCTGTTATACATTTATATACTGGGCAAATGGACACAAACACTGATGGTTATATATATCTGTTAAAAAGTATGGAGCTAATTATGTAGCATTCATAACTTTTCTCAGTCCTCTATTTAAAAAAAAGAGGCCTTGCCTCTCTGAAACAAATTGTGCAGTATTGTAAAAGGACATTGAATATATTCACAATCAGAGAAATGAAACCAGATAACAAATAAGATAATAAATGTTTGTATATTGTCTAATATCTTCCTCTAACAGCCACTGATTGCTTGTCACACTTAAGGTGACAAAGATAAGGCTTTGACGCATTAATTTTATCTTGTGCACAACTGAGGAAACTTGAAACAATGATCCAGCTATTGCACAAACACACAACATATGTGGTCTTTTCCCTCAGATTTCTGGAGGAGCCCTGTTTCAAACCAGCAGTTTACTAGCAAACCTTTGACAAGTCTTTTTTGTTGTTTTTTTGTTACAATTGCACTACGGCCGTTCCCCATCCTGGCAAACCTGAACAGCTACTGTCAACCTGTAGCGTTTAACGCCGCCTGTAGTCCTAATCTGTCTAATTAAGATTGATCAACGCTTGACACATTTAAGGGAATCTGTTCTATGTTAAACAATGGAGGGATCCTCCAGGACTAGAACCAGGAAACACTGGCTCTGAGATGCCTGCAATGAGTAGACAAGGCCTCAGCAGAAGGTTCTCAGCAGTCCCTCCGCAAGTGAGGAGACTGAGGTTACAGCAAATGAAGTGACTAGGATTAAAGCAGCACAGATTACACAGATTAACACAGCAGACCCTAAACAGCCCTTGGCATGAAACACCGGCAAGAAGCGCCATGCCATTGCTCTTTCATTGTCTTCAGATGTCTAGTGTTCTGGTCGGAACAAAGTCCTGATTCACTTATTCCAAACCACTTTGGGATGTTTTGTTTTTGTTTTGTTACATTTTTTCGTGAAATCTCATACGCCATTTTAGAAATTCACCATTGCTGCTATACAATAAAGCATACACCATGACAGTTTTCATATTGTGGCCACTGTATCTTACAAACAGAACATGACATAATACTTTAGAAATGAGTAAAAAATAAAATTATGATTAGTCAGATCAGGACCCTGTTTAACCTAAGGAACCCTGCTTACAGCTTTTAGAACACTAAAAAAACACTGTTAGTATGCAACAACCTCTCCTCCTTTCCCCTTTTGTCCCATGACTCCTTTGGTTAAATAAGTAGATCTCCCTTTTTAACCACTTACTCCAACTCCGACCCTGACCCTGACCTACGTCCTCCTTGTCCTCTTAGCACCCCTCTCCAGTTTGATGTGAATGTTCATGGTAATGAGGCTCCACCTCCCTCTTATCCCAACAGTCCCAGCACCTGCTCCCCAATTCCCAGGAAGTACACACCCTGGGCAATGCCAAAGAGTGGCGCGATAACCAATGCTCGACATGTGGCCCCTTTCAGGAAAGCCAGTGGTCCCTCTCTCCTCATAATGCGCCTGTTAATGCAGGAACAAAGAAAGACTAAGTTTAGCATTTTAAGGAAAAAGTAGTTTTTGACAGCTCATGCAGTGGTTTAAGGTCTTACCGTGTGCAATCGATGATGCCTCGGTAGGAATCTTCTCCTTCACCCTTCTGCAATGTCTGAAGTCGAGTCTTTATAACTGAAAACAATACATATTGATTACTAAAGACACAATCTGGTTAATTCTACAAAATAAGCGGGTAAATTCTACAAATTCAGAAGGAAAGTCCACTATGAGGGCATTTGAGAACTACTGGACTGAAATGAAAATAACTCCATCCCAAGTACTTTAAACTGGCCAATAATTATTTTGTTCTGAATTTTACTTTAAGTGTGGTTTCATCTTCAGTTAATTTTTTGCTTCATGTCTTTGCTTGTGTTTTTGTCTTCTCCTTTGCTTTCAAGTCTGTTCCAGGTGTGGTAAAGTCTAGGCGCAATGCAGTCATAAAGTGGGTACTGCCAACCCTCAAAATTTAAATGTTGGTAGCTGCCAATTGTTACAAGGTTCAGACAATGATTGTGTCTCTGCGTGTTTGTTATGCTATTCATGTGCAGCTGCCCATTAGAGTTTTAAGACTTAATAAACATGGTCATCTGAGGTACATTACGCAGTTTGTGAAAACTGGTTTATCTAGAGAACACTCACAGTGCCCATATACCAGGCCACTCTTCTGTTCTGTTTGTGAACACAAATGTACTCACCAACAAGCTAATCATCTTATACCAAATTTCCCAACAAGTGCACAGGTTGTAAAGAGGATTAGAGCTGATTGTTGCAGCCTGAACCGGTTGCCCTATGAACTCAATGGCATGTCTAAGAACTCTCTTTATGATGATTTCTAAAGGGGGTGAAAAGAGATGGAGAGGAAGAGAGAACAAGAGAGAGAGCACAGATTCTCCATGCCTCTCTTGTCTGTTTCTCACCGTCCAGTGGAGTGACTGCTACGGCTGCCACTGATCCGGCCGCACAACCTGCCATGAAGGACTGCAGGAAGGGGGCTCGGTCCTGTGGGTCTCCTTGGAGACTCGCTATCCGACCCACTGCATTGAGTTTGGCGAACAGTGGGAAATAGATCATGGAGAATGGAACGTCCCTGAATTTTGAGAGAGAGAGAGAGAGAGAGAGAGAGGTAAGTCTAGAAGAGAACATTGCATGAGAGGCCACTGTGAGCTAGCACATTAAAGTTAAACATTACTGTAAGACGTTTGTTAGATTTTGTTCATTGTTATCCAGCCTTTGGGCAGTGTGCCCCTGTAATGTTAGTCAGCTGCCAATTTACCTATGAGGGTTAATGACACATCGGGGCTGACAGCCAAACAGTGGTTAAACAAACAGTTACAGTGGTGCTGGATTACATCACTTATTTACCTTTGTGGGTTTGTGGGGGGGCTGTGTGTAGGGTTTCTTTGCGTAGGTGTTTTGAGCGTAAGGGATTTTCAAGGTATTATGTTTGTGCTTTCATTCTCTGAATAATCTCGAGTGGTACTTGTTTTTGTCACCAGGACACCACATAGTTGAACAAAATAGATTTGAAAGTAATTCCATTTTTGTAAATACTTCAGACAACAAAACAAATCTGGCATAGTTAATAGAGTCAATATAGAATTCTTAGGATTGATGTTTTGTTGATAATTGGAGGATTTAAAAATAAGAACCAGAGCCACTCATTTTTTTTGTTGTTTTTGTCAAATATATTTTAATGTTGTGACTATTCACATTAACCTCTAATAATTGCTCTGATTAACAATTTTTTTCAGTCTCTATAATTTTTAAAAAATTCACATCCCAGAACTATCAAAATACAGACAAACCCAAAACTGTAGTTGCTCTATTGGACAAACTATGCAAAGACAGCAGGCATAACCCTCATTCATGTTTTTTTACTGCCATTTATATGCAGTTTTATGCATATAATGTATGCATGATGTATCTGCAGTTAGCTCAAAGTAGCTGATATTATCTAGACTGTGATTTATTGATCAGGCTTTAATCCCTATTAAAGAATTCGTCTCTAAAGCATGGTGTAGCACTAAGCCAGTTATATGGTATATGGTGTGTTTAACGGTATAAGTGTCCAACCTGAGCAGAGTGGCCCCTGCGCCCCTGTACAGGCCACGGAGGCCTCGTGTGCGCAGGAGCTCCATGGTGATGCGTGTGGCTGATGCTCGACGTGCCGTCGCATGGCTGGGCTGGGCATCTGCTTGAGGTGCCACCAGTGAGGGAGACGGAGCTGGAGCTGGAGCCGGAGTCGAGGCTCGCACCGACCTCTGGGCAGCTGCAGGAACACACACAGATTACTGCAAACTACCATACCAGTTCTAACTAGGTCCTCAAAAAAATGCTAATATATTGAATATATAGTTGTTAGGGGTGTGCAAAAATATTTAATCAAATCAAATCAAATCGCAATTCTTCTTTTTGCTGATCTGCCACAGTCAAATAAGAAAAGTAAATCAAAACAGCAATCTGGAATGACTTATGAATCGCGAATCAATTTTTAATAGATGAGGACCGGAATCGAATTGAATCATGCAACCCTAAGATTTATTCCTTGGAGCCATGTTGTCTGGTATATCTTTATACTTTTATATAGCTGAGTTTGAGTTTATTTTGAGTTTGACTTTGAATAGACAATGTCAGTATTCCTTAATGAAAATGTGTTAGTGTTTGTTAGCTTTTCAAGTCTACTTCTTATTCAGGAAGCTAATTCAGACCCTAGTTAATGAGTAGTTCCAGTCTGAGGCAGATGACTCAATGATTTAAACTTGGACAGTCATTTGTAGCACTTGAGTAATTGTACTTTTTTCTTTTTTTTAATTGTAAGTACCTTGTTCTTGTCTAAATATTATTCATATTACAGGCTCTCTACTTGAATAGGCATTGTGTGTGTCAACATCATGGCATTTTTTTACCATAGTCCACATCATCTTTGAAATTAAAGTCTTGTATAGACTAACCTTTATTAATTTCAACACTGTTCCTTAAATACTTAACTTAAATCCTTAACTTAAATACTGTTCCTATCAGATACTTTAGTTCCTTTTTTCAAGAAATATTCTAATGTTTGACTTTTTACTTTGTAGGAAGTCTTTACTTTTACTTGAGTATGGATTTCAGGTACTCGCTACACATGGATACATCATTATTGCAAGGCACAGCACTGAACTGTACAGCACTGTCTTGTCTCTAACAAACCTGACATGAGCTGATCAGCTAAAACAGGTGCACCAAAGTAGGTAAAGTGTTGAACTATGTAAAGTTGTTGCCCTCAAATACCTGGTGTTGTCCAACCTCCCCCCCTCATCTATGTTTACCAGTGTGGGTCATCATTATAATGAGCTCACAACTCACCCAACCTGCCAGCATCCTGCAGTTGTATTTTTAGCATCTCCATGGGGGTGGTGACGATCACCTGACAGGTCCCAGCCCCACAGCCTGCGAGGATCTCCCCCCACAAGGGCAGTTTTCTGTGGGCCACATAAAATGTGAAACATTTTAAAACAACTACACCATTTATTACATTTAAAAAAATGATATCTAGACATGTGTTGTTCACACCTAATTTCAGGTTCACACCTTTTTCTTTTTTTTTTAGTCATTGAAATCTCCCTGAGAGCCATCTTTAGTTGTAAACGAAACATGCTGATGTGTGCCAGTTTTATTAGAGATTTCTAAAAGAGAAAGTACCCATCCTTAGAGAGCTGCTGTCTGAAGACATCATTAGCTGCAAGTTTGATGGCTTTCTCTGGCGTTACAAGTGTGAGGTTCACTGCAGCACCTGGAACAGTCAATGGGACAAAGTAAAGAACACAAAGACATGAAAATATATCACCTAAAGATCAATATTTAGCTTCCACCTGAAGGTATAAAGAACTTTAGTCCTTTGGGTTAAAATGAACAGTTTAGTTCTTAGTTCAGTTAAGTATATTTATATAAAACACATTTCCTATAACTTTTAGTAGACACTCTTATTCATCTCCTAATTACATGGACAGTCTCCCTGGAGCAACTTCCAGTCAACTGTCTTGTTCACTGGATCAATGGGGCAGTTGGTAGCATAACGGTTAGGGCGTTTGCCCTGTGATTGGAAGGTCGCTGGTTCAAATCCCAGGACTGATAAAGGTACCACCGAAGTGCTCATAAGCAAGGAACCGTCCCAAGCACTGCTTCCCGGGCGCTGCCCACTGATCCTTCATGGATGGGTCAAATGCAGAGGTCACATTTTGTTGTGGTGCACTGTGTGCTGTGATGTGTTCACAATGACATATAATCACTCACTTTTTCATTTTTTAATACTGGATATGAACCTCTTTTGTCTTTAAGCCAGCATCCTACAACTAGGCTGCCACCACCAGCCCTACTTTATACATTAAAGTTTGGGGTAGAGGTGGTCTAATGGTTAGGATATTTTAGGACCAAGAAGTTGTGGGTTCCAATCCTACCTCCACCACTACCATAACTGGGTCTCTGAGCAAGACCTTTAACCCTATATTGCTCTCAGTAATGAAATTAGGAAAATGGAAGTTGATCTGGATAAGAGCATCTGCTAAATGCTGTAAATGTAAAGTTTCACAAGCAAGTGATTAAGTTTTTTTCCCCAAACTGGGCCCAAGGTTTTGTATTTATACATAGTTGGCATCAAATTCCTTTAAGATAGTGCTAAAGACCTTTCACTGGGTATGACGAACATGATAAGGAGCTCTAAAAGTTTTATGATTGCAAAAACTCCATACCTCGATACATGCCAAAGTAGCCCTCTGTCCTAACTGTCTTAGTCAAACAGTCCAGCCTTGACAACAAAGGGAAAAAGAGTCAAATTTGTGGGTTTTGTAAAATGATGTTTGATTTAATATATACTAATGTTACCTGAAGTTCATATCTTTACATCACATATACAGTTCCAACACATCACATCACTAAGTCGTAACACAATAAACAAAAGTAAAAATCTCTTGCTCGTGAAATACCAGCAGTCACAGGCTTCAATATTCAGCAGTTACACACATGAAAAGGCCTGAAAGAGCCTCAAAGTAAAAAAAATCATGACCATAAATGGACCCATGACTCAGAGCTCCCACTGAATCACTGCATCAAAAAATCCCCATTTAACTCGCTTTCACTGGGAGCTTTTAAGAGTACAACCCGTGCCTGAAACATGGCAGCCAGCCCTTTCCTCTCTGGTCTCTTAGGTATTCACTGGGATTCTTATGTAAGTAAACAAAGAAGGCAGAGGATGCAAAGAGCTGCCGCTCTGCCACAACTCTCTCTTTTTCTGGTGTCGCCATACAGCATTTTAGTTTGTTGGTGACCTTGCACTGGCGGAAAAGGACAAAAATTAACACAAATATGGTTTGAGATTTGCTGTGCATGATATCCCTTGATACAGATGGTAGAAGCACATGACTGAGGCGGATTTCAAATTGCCTGAGTGAGTCATAACTCCAGCCACATGGTCATAAAATTTCACCAAGGCGGAATCTCCACCCAGTCACAACACAAATATGGCATGATGTGTTCCACATGGGCCCTACTCTCTGCTTTTTGTGGTTCAGCTGCACAACTTACCATGTTATGCCTTTGGAATTGAAATGCAACCTATATTGTTCGACTTGTGTATATATTAGCAGTGGAGCATCTTTATCTCAGTCTGTGCATCTTCTTGAACAAATACTATAATTATCCAGTTTTAATTTTAATATATACTTGAATCAAAAAAAGTTACTTTGTACTGTGTGTTGAACTATATGCACACTTACATTCATTTATGTACATCACAAGAATAAAATTATTTTTCTAAACTTTTTACTCACATCCCACTGTAGACACGAGAGCCCTGCTGATTTTGGAGGCGAGTCTTGGCCAGATCAATTGGGAACACACAGGTGACTCCCACCAGCCCTGCCACACCCCCATTAATCAGCTTAGCGGGGAGCCTGCACACAAACACACACACACGCAAACACACACCACACGCAAACCCACACACAATGAAGGGCACAAGCTAACATGGAGGCTCCTCTCTAGAAGTACTGAGTTTCAAATTCTGTAATTCACTATACTGATTTAGAACACAACAGAAATTAATTTAATAGAACAAGAAAAAAGGTAATTCAACAAAATATAACATACCCAACTTTCTGCTCCGGCATCCTGCACAGCACTGGCCGGCTCTCTGTTCTTTTTGATCACTGCTTTTTCCCTCCTCTTCCTCTATTCTGTGTTCTCAGGATTTGTGAGGAAAAAACCTGCCAGGGCCTCCCTGGCTGACCTGTATGAGGTGGCACTAAAAGGCCACTTCCGCTCACACGCCCACCTACCACCACCCACACACGCTTACACCCACGCACATATTCACACCCACAAACATCACACACTGTCTTCCTAATTCCAAGAGGCTTAGAAAGTGAAGCTGGAAATCCCACACCTCTCCTTACAACCTAAAGGAAGAAGAACCGCAGACTCATACCAAAATCTGGAGAATCAGCAGTAAAATTACTCAAATAAGTAGAGCAGTGTTCCACAAACCCATTCTACAAATAAACCTCAGGGAGATGTCACAGAGCAAAAATGTGGAACTATTAGGGCTGAAATGGGAAGGATTCTTCTAAACTGAATTTTACAGTTCTGGAAAGTTACTGCACATCTTGGGCAATCTATATTTCACTATAGTAAACTTCCAGAGCCGATCAAAGAGGAGAACATCCTCGCCTTTAAAGTCTCTCTAATCTTGCAGCTAAAAGGGTTATGACCTCCTGAATTAGCAAGAAGGGGAAAGCTTACTGATGAGGGGGTTTACTATCTCCTGTTTGCTATGCTTCACTGTGAAGTTACTATCAGCGAGAGGCTGTTATAGATCACAACAAATAAAAGTCATTTCATTTTGTCTCTCGGGTTCTGTAGCGGTCAAAAGCACCATACCAGGCAATTTCATCAACATTGTTGGATGTAAATTCCAAGTTATAGACTGCATTTCAGTTTTTGCACCCTTCTTTCCATCTTTCTACCCACAAATATCTTTCAACAGACCTCACCAACTACATTACCGTATTTACCAAACAAACTCCACTATCATGCACCATCTCCTTTTTGTTTCCATTCAAAATTTACCTGCATCTCTCATCTCTCTCAGGACATCACTCATTCCTTTACCTCTTCGTCTTCTTCTCCACCGCCATCACACCCTCCTCTGTTGCTTTTCCTCGCCGTCTGTCTGTGTAGAAGTTAGGCGCATTCTAGGCATGCCTTTCCCTGAGCTTGCACCACACAACTTTACTTGCAGCCCAACTCCACTCACACTCATCTGCTGCCAAATCACACACCACACTCTCTCTACACTGCCCCTCTCTCTACCCTGTTGGCCCCCACAACTAAACTTCCCACAAGCACCCCGCCACGCTCAAATTCAGTTTTTGCACAGATGAAACTAGTTCTGTACTTTTTGGAAAAAGACATGAAGACATTTCTTAAGAAGTTACCTCTGACTGTGCATCCACCGATCAGACTGTGCTCCTTTTTTTGGCTCCAACAATGTGTGTGCTGCAACCGTAACCAAGTGGGAGAGTGAGAGAGAGAGAGAAAGACAGAGAAAAGGGAAAAGAGGGCCAGCCGCCACACAGGGGCTGTTACACAAACACCAGCATTGTGTCCCTCTGCCCAAGTCCCTCCCTCTTCTGGTGACTCCCTGTGACACAGGCAGGACAACACAGCTTTACACTAATGTGACACGACACCACACACACACATGCACACATGCGCACACACACACACACACACTCCCCTATCAATTCCCAATTCCACAGAAAGTAAAACTACCTATATTTCCAGCAGTATAACAAATAAAGAACATACTAATGACAATGTCATTAGATAATAACTCAAATTCTTAATAAAAACACTCATTAAAACATCCAAAAGCTTGTTACGCCCCAGACTGTCTGATTCATGTCTATTGATGTAGCCACATTGATTTGTATGCCTCAGGGGCCTAAACAACTCATACTAATAATTGATCATTTCTTTCACTTTAACAAGATGAGTCTGGCATCTTTCCAAGGGCAAGTGGTGAGAACCTGGTGATTTTACATGAACAAAAACCTGTTAAACAACAAAATTAACATTTGAAAATAATTATATTACTTAAACTTGGATTCTTAAAGTTGGAAGTAGCTGCATACAGGCTGATAATGTCATCCATGGCAGACTAAGATAAAAGGGACTGGTACACATGATTTTGAAATCTTATAACAATATAAACGGCCAGAGCATGGTGTAATATGAACATGGCTGAGGCTTCCAGCGATTATCCAACACAAAAGAGCAGGGGGATAGTTTGTCCAGTTTGTGGGTAATTATTTCCTCTTGACTACCTGGTGTCAAATTACAAATGCCCAACCAAACTCTACAGTGACTTCTAGATTTCGTAAATATGAGGAATATTACATTTGTAACATGACACATCAGCTGACGTGATGCAAAACATAGTTCATGACAGTTTCCACTGAGCCTACCTGAGCATTATTATAGTACTTGGAATGAACAATAGTTCTAGGAGACAGTTCAGTTCAGTGGAGCCATTATAGATGCAAAGGGAGGTCAATGGTCTCATATAGCACAGAGTTAGCGCCTCCCGCTGGACACAACAACGCCAACACACTGTCTGCAGGGAATAAGAACCGATTTTATAGTCTGGAACTGTGAACTTGTGCAGATGTGAAATGTAAACTGAGAAAATTCATTAAATGAACCTTGTTGAACTGGAATTGTTTGGTTTGATTAATGGTTAAAAGGCATCTACGGTCTCACTGAATGTATTCCGAGAATTACCTAGACATCTTGTCAAGGTTCAAGATTCTTGTCACATACATGTTGTAGTGAAATGAAGAGTTAGGAACAAGTAGAGCTGAAATATCTTGTCTCCACACCATATGTCAAACACACAAATCTCCTTTAGGAACCACACAAAATCAGGTCTAGGTGCAACAATAAAGGACAATCAGAACAACAAATAATCACAAACAGTGAACATAAACCCTTTTGAAAATAGAAGCACAGAACAGCGTACAATTTAAGATGATTCATGGTATTTCCTGGTTTGATGTTGGTTGAGCTGGGCAATGGCTAAAAATTACATTTTGGCACTTATATGCTTCAAAAAAATGTCTAAAGATGAGGTAAAATGAATCTGCAATATATTCCAGAGATTCATTATATTGTGTTTCCCACCTCATTACTATTACAATCTTATATATATACATATATGTATTATATATATATATATATATATATATATATATATATATATATATATATATATATATATATATATATATATATATATATATATATATATATATATATATATATATATATATATAACAATAAAAGAAATAAACATTAATTAAAACTACCTAATAGTGACGTTAATCAAACAAAGGTCCTAAATTATATATATATATATATATATATATATATATATATATATATATTATATATATATATAGCATGATACTGGAATATTTTATTTTACTAAATGTTTCAGAAAACATTCTTGTATAACTATCAACTATCTTAAATTTTGGACTGAGCAGTTCTGATGAGGAGAACGTATCTCCAAAAAACGTTTCCTGAATGACTTTTAACCTTGCGTGCGTGGATGTTTAGAATCTTTGCAAAACATGAAAGCAATGAAGAATTCAACATAGCAAGTTTAATGGAACACTCAACATGACTGGTTACTGTTGTCTTTGTTTATCAGCAGGGGGCGCTGGATCATTGGATTTATTTAGAAACGCTGACGCTCCAACAACTACTACTGTATAGCTCAGGTTTTCTGCTTTATTCGAGATTGTATTATTATTATTATTGCATTTACCTCAATAAATACTAAGGACTGACTTTATGCAGCAACCTTTAAAAATCAGTATTCAAAAATCCATGAACCATAGTCTTTTGCATGAATAAACTCAAAATTATAACTAATAATCGAGATTCGCAAACGATAGACGCATGGCAGGATAATTTAGCTGCTTATTCGCAGTCGAGGAAAAGTCTTAAAAAGAAAACAGAAAAAGATTTTTTTTTAAATCGGCTATCAGCTTCAACGCTCCGAGTTCTGCCAACTTACGCTTTCAAATACGTGCAAACCTTGCGTACATTCCCTTTAAATGGGATTCTACCAACCGAGTTGTGCGGGGGTATCCACGTCAATCATAGAAGGGACGATTCCGCTATACACGATTGATTTTGGATTAAGTGACGTACACGATACTTTTAAACGACGTGTTATGACGAGTCCCATCTTGTACGTCGCCTATCCTTTTTCGAAAACCCCATTTTCTATCGCGCCGCACTTTGTTTTGGTTGGATTTTACCCCTCTCCCCTGTTGGCGTTGGTACCGTCTGGCCCATCTGTTCGCCTCTAGTGAAATTGTGATTGAAACAGATTGTAGTGGCTCCGCGGCGGAGAAATGGCAACCGGGCGAGCGGGACAAGAAGTTCCGCTGTTCGGTTAAAAAAGTCTCTTATCGTGGCCCAACAGGATCGTTTCGAAGACGCAACGTCGGATGTGAAACACGGCAACGCGAAGCGCCTTTTGACTGGAAAAAATGTCCCAAGGATGTAGAGTTTGTGTGGAGGAGATCCGGACGTGGTGGGAAGTCCCCGCCATAGCGCACTTCTGTTCCCTCTTCAGGACCGCGTTCAACTTGCCCGACTTTGAAATCGAGGTAAGCGGCCGCGGCGCTCCCGTCTCCCGACACTCTTGTCCTCCAGACCTCGCCGCTCGCAGCTCCGTGACGGACCTCGGCTTACGCGAGCCGAACTCGATCCAACCGAATCGGGACTCTGCTCTTAGCCGTTGTTTAGCTTGTTAGCTAACCGTAGCGAGCTAACTTATCGACTGTGGCGCTGCCGCGTACAAGTTAGCAAAGTTCACTTCTGACGAGTTAACAACAATTAATATTAGTACCGATGACGATATAAAATATAATAAAATATAATACAACTACTGTTACTTATATTCATAATAGTAATATGTTTTCGATTGCGATTTTCATAGTTTTTTAAAGCAAAAACCTAACAAATAATTAACAGATATAAATATTAAATGAGATACGTAAAAGGTAAACCTTAATAATGAAATAATTCGCATTCATATATAACGTGTAATCTATAAAATAACCATAATAGTTATTACGGATGTTATCAGTCGATAGTCGGAAGAATTCAGATTATTTTTGAGCAGTCGGAGATTCAAGTGTTTTTGCAATCGTAATAAATGTTTGAATCAATTAAGCTTATTTTTCTATGTCTAATATCTTGGTTACTGTGGTTCTTTGAGGTATGGACCATGTGGTCCGGTTTTTATTAAAGTATTGAAATGCTGGAGACATTGTTTTCGGGTGGTAACGTTGTTTGTGTTTAGTTGTTCATTTGCTGGAGTTCACTGAACTTACGGACCGAGTGGTTTGACTTGTCCCCATTATTTATAGTTGTTAAAACTTGCTGAAGTCAATTTAATCCGTAATTAATGTCGACGAACTTAGTTGCACTTGGTGGAGACTGACTCTTTTTACTTTATCGTCATTGTGTGTCCCCGCTGTTGAGAATTACGCCAAGTTCATGGTGGGTTTATTGTGGGTCGCAGTCCGTCTCCCAGCTTTTCGTTGTTCCCTGTTCTTTAGGACCAAGTCCCTCTTCTGTAGTAGAGACTGAAATCGGCCAGTAAATGTTTGTTTTGTTGTCATAATTGCCTGGAGCAGTTAGCGCAAACGTTGAGGAAAGCAAATAGTATGTAGCCCCCTGTCGTTTTCCTGCTCAGCAGTGGGCTGCTTGTTCAAGTGGACTTTCAGTTCTGGAAATAAGAGTAATGACCATGGACATCCCTCCCTCCATTTCCATCTCTGCTTTCTTAGATGTGTGAAGCACACCTGGCATGGTGTTGTTACATTGAGTTTACCTCGAAAAGCAACACATGACCATGCTGTGTTTCCAAAAAATATTAGAAAATTGAGGCATCATAGGATTATGGCACCGTCTTTTCTATGTTATGGAGACTGGAATTGGTCAGTGTTGGCAATTTTGTCAAAATTGCCTGGAACAGAACCTGAGCAAATGGTTACCTCCAGAAAAGAAAACGCGATGTAGCTCCTTTTCAACTTCTTATCCAGTAGTGTGTTGCTTGGTTAAGTGGATTCTGGAAATTGAAGTTCAATCCAACACCAGCATTTTTACCTCCTGGTTGAACTTTCATGGCTTTGCTACTATAAGATTGGTTAAAAAAGCAACACATACTATGACCCCTGTCAAAAAAGGAGACATTTGGTGCATAGTAAGGTAATTATTTAAGCAGTAGCATGTGTTGTTTTGCATTTCTTTTTGTATTCACTGTCTGAGTGTCTTTTTAAGTCAAGCAAACTATGTCAAAGATATAGAGAGAAATGTCATGTTTTTGTCTGTTAGTGTTGTGAGGCAAAAATTGACCCCACTTTGTACCCATTTTATTAGTGCATCGACCTGCGACAAACTGCATCTCTTCATCTTGTGTTGAACAACATTCTGTTTTATTAGCAAAACCTTTTCATTCAGAAACCCAGATGAAGTATGATCAGAGCGCAAACAGGTAGCGTTAACTCTACAGAGAGCATTGTGAAGGAATGAAGCAGATTCTGTCCTTACATCTTAATTTAGCTACAGGCTCTGTTGGTGTCCAAGGACACAGCGCACAATCACACTTAATTCCATCCAACTACGTCGGACGTCTCACTGCCACGCACACGTGTGGTTGGCAGGATTAACTCCTGTTGTGAATAATGTATTGTCAGTGTCTTGATTAAGATATCAAGTTCAGGTCATTAGTTATCCTTGAGGGTCCTTCATGTCACTGTGCATCATGGCCATCTCCCTTTCTCTACTGCCTTAATCATTACTGATAATCACAGGCCTAAATACGTTCAGTGAGTTTTCCACTATGAGTGGAGGAAATGTTTGTGCAGCAGATTTTGTGAAAGTAAGGACAGTAATGTAATAGAATGCAATGTGGTGTTTTATTTATGACCCTTTCAAGTTGGAGTCACATTAATTTTTGCATTCATTCTATACTCATGTAAGCTGAATTTGATCTCTATCTGGAGTAAGATGCATTTTATAAAGTGAAAATGATATTGCTTTGACAAAATATAGTTAAATATAAGTACAGTGCAGTAATGTATTATTAACTGTACTGTTTTTATTTAGGACTACTTTTTTGTCATTACATAATATCAGTTGTGGTCTTTTCTGGTGCGTTGAAGTTACTCATGTTGCATTCATGTGGTTTTAGCTCTAGAAGCGGCGATTAGTCATTTGTGGTGCAAGGTGTGATATATTGTGTAAGAATAACGTCCTCTTCTTCTCCCTCTGTACATCATTTTATAACCTCAAAACTCAAGTTGTTTGCTGTCTTGCCCAATGTAACATCTAGCGTGCTATTACTTTACTTGCTTAGCCATACCTTTGCCTGTGTTTGTTTTTAGCCCTTGTGTGCGTCCTAAATGGCTAGGCTGAAAAAAGCTGGCGGCCGACTCAGTAAATAGCCCACAAATCCTGCTGTAAGAGGATCCTGTGCTTTTGTTTGTGGGAGGAAGCTGAGTCTGGAAGGTGATGGAATGATCAGCTCTGGACTGGTAATCAAACTATGATGTGGCAAAACCATAAGCGGGTAAATATGTTCTGGGCTTTTGCCCAGGACTTGATTAGTGGAAGCTAGAACTTCTTGTTCTGGAAAAGTACTAATTACAAAGAGGATAGTTATTCATTAAGATAATTTACTAACTGTAGACTATTTGTTGATGCTTTTTCAAATGATAAACAGTTATCGAGAAGGTCAAGTCAATAACACTGCCTAATTTTGATCATATTTTGTTGATCTTGCTTGGACACTAGCCTTTTAGTTAAACTTCATGTAAGCAAAATTTTATTTTATTCTTTTCTTTTTTGGATACTATACACTAAGGGTGTCCTGTAATATTGCCAGGTATTTCAATGTATGGTACTGAACCACAACCAGTTTAGGTATGTTTTGTACAAACTTACAGTAAAGTGTTATGAGTTAAATTAAAGTTTTAAAGTGTTTTTATTAGAAAGTCTTGGGGGTCAAGGTTTGTGTTGTCTTAGTGTTAGTGTTCCCACTTTCTTTTGACCAAGTTAGAAACCATACGTCAACTCGATTGCCACTCCGGAAGAACTGATCCGGACAGGAAGAATTTAAGACTTGCCGGGCAGAACAGAGTGAAGTAGTGGGAGGTAAATCGATACCCGCACCCCCTGTGATGTTGTCTCTTCAGAGCTCAGCCTTTGTGTGCTGTGAGGCGGCACTAGCTGGATATTACAAACCCAGCGGTCCAGGTTTGACGGTGACTGTGCTGGTCGCCTCCTTTTCTTCTGAGGCTCGGTTCCGGCGGCTTTACAATGGATAAGGTTTTTTTCCCCGCTTCTTTGACTTGGCAGGCTCACAAAACGGGCTCTTGCGCATTGTTTCCCGGCTACACTTCGCTGTCGCTCTCTCCGCATCCCTGCTTGGAAGAGAGACCGGCTCGGCAGGAAGAGACCCCGTTTGCCTGGGTTATCTCCTTTCTCTTTGTCTAAGCCCAACACGCATGATTTGCTGGCACTGTGGTTGTGAAACTGGCCCTGAAATCCCTCTACTGCCAGGCACCCCGAAAACTCAGAATCCACCAACACACACACACACACACGATTGTGCCTTTATAATGTACTTCCTCTGACTCTCATTATGACTAGATGTAAAAAATCTTAACTTTGACATTAGTAACCAAACGCAAGTATTTTTCCTTTAAACAACTTTAATCTTTTTTGTTATGAGGACCATACAAAAAGCACATACTAAAGGTTTTTCTTGTCTTTTTGAGAAAAACAGAGCTGGTTTTCCCAGTAACTTTCCAATGCAGTACATATCTTGATACTCATACAATATCAGATTTTTACAAACTCTGATCCTTTCAGGGCAAAGTTTCATTTAATAGTTAATAATTATTTGGTGTTTATTATGAACATGATCAATTAAGGCAACACCTTTAGTATCTTATGGCCTTCAGAAAAACCTTTTGTTGGCATAAATATTGACTATGCAACTTAACCTCAACAGCGCTTCTAAAGAACATTTGAAATGTTCCCTGGCGTTGCAGCTCTGCCACCTACAGTGTGATTAGCTTCTTCTGCTGTCACATTGCACTTTAAGTGCTTCACAGTTATTTACTGCCTACTTATCGATTCAGTGAAAGCTGTATCAATACACAGAATGCAAAGTTACTTGTAATGGCATCACAATTTTTTATTGCAGTCATAGACGAGATCTGCTGATCTGTGATGCAGTGTAAATCTCATGTAGAACAGCACTTAAAATGGTTACTAATGCAGCCATCAGTTCAGTACTTTCTGATAAATGACAGCTGCTGAAGAAATGGCCTCTTTATACTTTGCACTGACCAAGCATGTCTTTATTAGCAGACATTTTGCTGCCACTGTGAAATGATGCTATAGTTTATTGCTTACTGACACAGAGCTATGATGAGGAAAGCTGCTAAGTTTCATTAAGTTCTGTCATTCTTTCCCTTTTTACTGTGTCAGTCGTTTTGTTAAACACCTTTTTTTCTTTAGACATATTTTTGAGTTTTCTCAGTTAATTTAATGAAAGTCTTCTTGGCAGGTCGGATCAGGTGAAGGCCACTGTGTGCGTGCACCGTTCGGATCTTTGCTTGTTAAGCAGAAGCCCATTTCCCCATGCCAGTAAGGAATTACATACCTGGATCAGTGGATAATTACGCTTACGTAAATACCCCTAATTAACACTTGTCTATTAGTGATCACACAAGCTATTGGGAAAGAACTAATTAAGGCCATTGGGTCATTCTTTGTCAAGTCACTGGGGCTCAGCACCACCTGTCACAGAGCTTGGAGAGAGAGAGCAAAACAAGGTGCAGACGGATGCAATTTGAGCATTAGTTTAATTGTCCGACACATTGAAAATTATGTGAAGAAACTAGTGCAGTCTTTGTTTTCTCAGAAAACATCTTGTATCCTTGTAACATACACCTTGTAAAGTTTGACACCCGTATGGTTACTGTTTTCTGTTTAGCCAGATGTTTAAAAACTGACCATGTTTGTGACTTTTCAGCAAATCGAAAGAAAACACATTTTCAAATTAAATCTTAACAAACATTAGTGAGCTCAGAAAGTCTTCAGTTTAACTAATGGATTCATTTGCAAATAGTTATTTTTCTTTTATATGTTCTATCTGGTCAGCAGTTCTCCAACAGTGTCTTTGAGTATTTGCTGACATGGAAGTTTTTCCACCACACTCTCTTCTACTTCACGAGTCGTCTCTTTTGAGTGACTTCCGCTTGGAGAGAAAAACCCCAAGCACCCAACCCTGGCATGTAGCGTCAACGGCACATGGCACAGCTGAAAAACAAACCCACTCTCTCGGGATTCTCTCAGCCCTTTCTCCCTCCGCTGGCACGTTTCTGTCAGCTCCAGCTGCCCCCTGCCTCTGATCGGGAGCGTTTTGGTTTTGTTCAATTCGTCTCCCCGGCCTGTCCTTCTGCAAGTGGCCCTTACGCCCCGCATGCTGCCCCAACCCGATGCAGCTTGGTTGGGGTGTGTGTGTGTGCGCGTGTTAATGTGTGTGTACGTGGGCAAGTGTGTGTGAGAGCCTTGTGAATGAGGGCCTATTCAGCACGGGCAAAAAGGCAGACACAAACACACACACACACAATTGCTGCTGCTGCTTCTCCTCCAGCTCTCTCCCTGCTGGCATCACCATGACTAAATCACAGATGGTGGCTCTGTCTTTCTTCCCTCCTTCCCCCTGGAGGGTGGAGGTGCTCCTGACTGGGTGCTGTGGTTCATCTGGGCTTTCTTTTCTTCCAGGCTCTCCGCAGCCCAATTGTAAAGGGAGATTTAGTCTATAGTCTGGCCGTACTGTAATTGAGGACAAGCTCTTTCTCCCCGCCCCAGCCACCCCCACCAAAGCAGATGGATGGGCAGAGATGAAAATGAGGCCTGCATGTTTGAAGTTTTTTCTGATTTGCTTACTCTAGGTGATTATCAATGTTATGTCATCTTGCACGTGGCCAGTGTTGAATCGAGGTGTTTGTTGTGCAGCTTGATGAGGAACAGTCGTGAGACTGCTTTTTCCACTATCAGGAAACGGAGGTGTACTACAAAGGCAGATGGATTAATGAGCGCAGTTGCCACTCCGTTTAACTGTTTACAGTGTCTTTGCAGTTTCTTTAAATGAGTGGATCCAGGTTAGCCAGGTATAAACATTGATGTGACATCAAGGATTCATTGTTTTTAAAAATACCTTTTTTTCACGTGGATTGTATTTATGTTCATTTGCTTGTTGAGAAATACTCAGATTTGTTGAAGTTTGAGCACCCTGCAAAAGAGGATTTAAAAGATTAGATCCAAAAAACTGCTGTTTTCAAACTTTTGGAATAGAGTATAAAAACAATCCGTATGTAAATGATGTAAATTCAATTGGACTCCAAACTTGTCTGCTAACTTCAAACTTTTAACCGACTCAAAATGCTTAAAAGTAATTAACCATTTAGTTATTGATCATTTCAGTTTTTTCTCTGCAACTTCAATTTTATACGATTACCAAAGCATAAGTTTACAATGTAACTCAAGTTAAGCAAAGACCTAAATTGAAATGACCTAAAGTCATTTTTCACGTTGGAATCGACCACCACTTAATTTAATCGTTCAACCTGATTTTTTTCCCTATAGCTTTGTCCCCTTTACTGGCTTTTGAGGAGACATGATTTATGTGGAAGGTCTTTTAATGTCTTCCTTAACAATAATTATTTGAAAAGTACCTTCTTTTTGGGTTATATTTTGATCCTAACATCTTAGGTATCCAGTGGAAATGAGTATTGGAAACTCGTTAGAAAAGAAAGTGGACATATATTTTAGACCTTGTAAAAAGCATGTGATAGTGTATTATAAGATCATCCAGTATTTACTTTCACTTTTTTAAACCGAGAGATTCAAGGTGTGCTCTTCACCCAAAGAGGAATGCTGAATAGGACAAATTGCTTATTCACAACGAGTTGTGGTAAACTTCCATTCAACTTCAGCCACATCAGCATCTTTGGATGGTGAGGCCTGAAGATCTCATCCCAAGAGGTCATAGCTAGGAGCCCTGCTCTGGTGGAAAGCAGTAAGAATTGCCATCTCATCAGAGACCTTGCAGGCAGTGGGTCAGTAGGCCATGTTTCCTACAGCTAATGCTGTGTCTTAAAAGGATCAATCTTGGTTTGCTTTCATCCCGCATCTTTACCTTTTAACCTGCGCCTGTGGTTCAGCGGAGGAAGCCTGGTGAGCAGAAAGGACTCCCACCCATGCCCAACAAAGGCCTTTTCAGCAGCCGAGTTTGTTTTATCCTGTTATTCATCGGTCGCCAGATTCCTCCTTTCCATCGCCACGCACATCGCCATGCACACACCCACGCAAACGGCCGTGTTCTTCATTTGCACACACAAATGTGAGCAGACACAAACACGCCTGGGCTCAACCACATGTAAAAATGTATCTTTTCAGAGTAAAACATCGCTCTGGCCCACCCCCTCTCAAGCTCAAATAATGCCTTTACTCCCCCCAAATCTTTCTAACAGCCATATCCAACTACATTGTAATAATCTACTCCCCTCCCCCAGGGATGATTGGCAGGTCGGGGCAGCCGTACATGCATCAGATGGCTTCACATGGCGAGTTGTGTGAGAGTGTGTGTGTTGGGGTGGTGGGGGCCCGTACTCTGTGGGGTTGGTTTCAGCCGCCTCTATTGTTGCCTCTCCCCATGGCTCCCTGTCTCTGTCTCCAGCGCGGGGCAGCCTCCAAACACGCCACTCTCTCCCGGGGGCCGCACACGGATCTGGGCTGTGGGGAGAGAAACTCGAGCGTCTGCCGGGTCTCTGCGGTCACAGTTTTTCTTAGGCTTACCCTCTGACTGGAGGGATGTAGGGTTTAGAATTCATTGGTAGAAACTTGCATTGATTCAATGATCAACAAGCACATAGCATCGATCCAAAAAGAAAAGATCGATCAGACATCACAGATACAGTAACGTCCCTTACCAAGCAAGTGAAGCGAAGCACTTTATATTGAACAGGAGATGATATTTTAGTTTATGTTCGTTTATGATTTGAATGATGTTAAATCACTGTTTGATATTGTCTTATGTCGATGGCTGGCTCCTGAATTAAATCGTATTGAAATCGTGCTGGAGCAGACTTTTTGAAATCAGCAGACATTGAATCACTATCCATTGAATTTATATAATATGGTATCATGATGATACTTTTGATTGTACACTAGGGTGTGCAAAAAAATTGAATAGAATCGTGATTCTTTCTCTGGCAATTCAAAATCGATTGATGCATTCCAAAAAATCTTTATTTTGCAACTAACGTAATGGTAGTAACTAGTTTAATTTTTCCCCAACACGAGTTAAGCTCATTAATCCTGTGGATGGTGCAATGTCGAAATCTGCCCAGATAGACCTCCTTCAGGTGAGCAGTCAGTGCAGTCAGTATATGTACATATGCATTAAATTTAGTAAACTACATTTGATTCAGTGTTTTTTTTTGTTGTTGTTGTTGATTTGTCACAGTCAACTAGGAAAAGTAACTCAAAACAGCAATTTGGAAACAATTGAATTGCGAATCGTTTATAAATTGTGAATCGATTTCTGAACCTTTTTGCTTTTCTGGAAAATGTACAGAACGTGGTGGACATAACTGTAAACCTCTTTGCTCCGGTTTCCCAGGTGAAATGAGAATGTTTACTCAGACTGGTGTGTGAAAGCTAGGAGTGTAAAGCCATGAGTTTCATCACAACATGATATTACATAGATTCTGTGGACAACAATTCAGTGTTGGCAGATATGGTGATATGATTTTGATTCAATTCAAATTCACGAGCCAGCAGTTGATGAGACAAATTCCTATGTTGATGTAACACCATCACTTCCATTCATATCAAATAACAAAAAGCAACTGAAATATTCTCTTTTTCAACATTAAATGACATTACAATATTTTTGATGTCTAATCGATGTTTTGGAGTCCTTGACCATTGAACTGATGTTGATTGATGTAGGTTACATCCCTAGAGGACAGCTTTAAAGTGCATTTTCTTTTGTTTGGGAAGGAGTCTCAGAGGCACTGGTGAGCAGACATGTGTGTGTATATACACTATGGACTAGAGGTTGACCGATATGGTTTTTTTCAGTGCCAATATCGATATGGATTATTGCTAGTTTACGGTGCCGAAAACTGATATTCCAAATTCGAATTATTATTCAGATCAGTATTCCAGATTAAGCAGCAGCATATTGTGGTGAAGAAAGCAAAGCTGCTCAGTGTGCGCTTCACTTAACCTTGATATCATGTGACATATAGCCAATCGGAGACTGTTGTGGGAAGGACATTAAATGAAGCAGGTAGTCGAGAGCAAGCGGCACAGAGAGAAGAAACGGCAGTGGCCACAGTAGCGCACCCTGTAATTACTTAATATCGGTGATGGTCAAAATTAAACACAGATACTGATAATTGGTAAAATGCCGGATATCGGTCCTCGATAATCGGCCAGCCCTCACTATGGACCCTACTCTATTGAAAAGTCAGCACTCATGATGAAGTCTACTACAAATGTGGCCACTGCTTTCACTCTTAATTATTTTACAACATGTAGTGAAATGTACCAAGAATGTGCAAGCAAATAAAAGTTAAACAGATTAAAAAATAAAGTAGTTTGTGTTGTGTGGGGGATAGTGCCATGAAGACTGGCTTGAGAAAGCCAGTTCATATTAGAGTTCAGTTTGTGTTATTTAAAAAGTTAAATCTGCAGAGGCATGTTCTGGTTAAGAAAAGAAGTCTAATGGCCTGGGGATAGAAGGTTTCACTGGGTTGAGGTTTGAGTCTGGCACTGTGAGGTGAGAAAGCACCAGCGTCAGCATCGAGGTCAAGAGAGCGACTCACAGTCGAGAATTACAGCTTTCTCTCCCTGAGATAGTGGAGTGTTGTGAGGGCGAGAGGAGGTTGACAGGAGTGTTACCACACAGCCTCTGAAGAGTTTTGGGGGCAGGGTGTCTGGGTGTGTGTGTGTTAGGGGTGGGGGGCATGTTTCAAAGTGCTTGTGAGGACCTGTTAGTATCCGGAATAGCTCAGATTTTAGGACGTTTCTGTAAGGAACGTAAGGTTCTGTAAGGTTATGGTTAGGTGTAGCTTTAGTGCTGTTTGCATCCAAACATTATGGAAGTCTATGGAAGGGCCTCACAAAGACAACAAGACGTGTGTTTGTGTGTGGGCGTGTGTTTGGGGGGCAGCAGGGTCTCTGTGGTACGTGCCAGAGGCACACACTCATGCACAGGGAGACGTGATGGAGCCCGAGAAGGAGGAGGAGGTGTGGGAGAGTGTGTGTGTGTGTGTTAGGCAGGGTGATTGTATTGATGTGCTTGGTGCCTGCGTGCTTTGAGAGGCTGACTGAGTCTGGAACAAAGGCTCAGCTAGACACACTCATCTGCTTTCGGGAGCAGTTGTTTGTAGAGCAGCGCAGGCGGACGCTCCGTGAGGCCCCTGATAATGTTGTTTAGGTTGACCTAATATTTTATTCCCACATCATCTCTTTTTATTCCTATTGGAGATTTTTTGTGAGTCACTTTACCATACCAACTTGTATGGTAAAATTGTTGTTATTATGCATTTTCAACTAATTCTGCAATTTTAAGATCCTTTTTTATATCTTACTTGAAATTATATCAGTATTTCAGAAATCAGATATAACCACCAATGTTGGTCTTTCACAGAATTTTGGTCTTGCCTGGAAAACCCATGTATCCTGATTGCTAAGAATCTCACAAGTCTTCCAGTCAGTATCTCAGTCAAGAACTGTAAGAAAGCGAAATCTTCAAACGTAAAGATTTTTTTCTATAAGCTTTTCTCCAATGTGTAATTTCAAGTCAAGTTTTTAAATCAATTTTACAAAGATTTTTAATTGCCAAGCCAATATTCATGTTTGCAGTTAGTTATAAGTTGCAGGAAATTTACCTGAAATAATTGCTAAGACATATGGCCAACCTAAACAATTCTGTACTCGTCTTGACCTTCATTCTGTTGCCTGAATCAAAGCCAATTAAACCGTCAATCTGTTTTGTTTTATTTGCATTTGAAAGCCATCCGAAGAATGGACAAAATTAAGTATTTTTGTCTAGACATCCATAGTCCAGTAATAAATAATCACAACATGGTTGTGTCCAAGAACGGGAAAAAGCTAGACATGATTCACCAGCTCAGAAGGTGGATGTGTGCTGTGTTTTTTCCTGAACCGGGGGCTGAAGGGTCTCCATCTCCTGGAGTTAATGATCCTCACCAAATGGTCTGAGCAATGAGCTCAGCCACAGGAAGTTGGTGACTGCCCACCCCTGTCCAGCTGTTCCTGCCGGCCCTGACTTTGAGACACACTTGGCTCATCTCTCGGTCTTTGTCCATAATTACACTGCAAAGTTTATTTTATTCTTAAAGTGAAGTTTCCTTTATTTTAAACAAACACTTTAAGAACAGCCACGCAAGGCTGACTTACTATGTGACAAAAGCAGTGGAAAAGTCAAAGCCCCACTTTTTCCCAAAGTGGCCTCGGGTCTGGAGTAAAATGTCAAGTGTGGAGTGGTTGTCAGGTGCGATATATTAAAGGTTGTGTGTTCTTCATTGCCCTCACACCTTGTGGACCAGCAAGCCCACAGGGAGTTAGTTATCTGAAGTGTGTCTTCACACCTTACCAGATGTGGACACCATTTAAGATCTGGACCATCTATCAAGATGGAGTCTAACACTGGGGGGGGCAATTCTCTTTAATCTCACCGCCATTGATTTCCCCTTCAATTCTTGCATTGTTGTGAACACCTCGTCTGGTAGTGTGAGTTGAGTGCGTTGAGACAGGCAGTGGTATAAGGCTAAGAGCTGGTGAGACTTGAGTTCAAGAGCGTTGCCGTGCTGCTTTTGGCTCTTGGAGTGTGAAGATACGTACGTGTGGAGGTTGTTTGTGAGGAGGTGGGGGAGGCTGAGCCGAGGGAGATGAGCCCTCACACGGCAGAGACGTCCCCAACCCTCCCCCGTCTTCCTGTTTCTCCTCCTAAGTAGCAACGGCTGTTAACTGCTCTCCCACCATCTGTGGTAATCTTGCTGTGTTCATCAGGGACTGATACCAGGGACCTTTTGCTTTTGCCAGTGTTCTGAGACTACTGATACAAGCTAAACAGAAATGCTTTATCAGCTCTTCTCCAAGGCGGTTTGCAAGCTCTGGGACTGATGTGCCCTCAACTGATCTATAAGCTGTGAGGCTTGGTTGAGGTTTGAGGCCTTTTTTTGCTGAGAGGACCAATCCACCTCTGTGTTGTAAGAGCCTGAAACTTTTGCGCTTGACAGTATCATCGTTGTGCCACTTCTTAATAATTATTCCTGAACTTTTGCATTTCTTCTTATGGAGTCCATCATACCAAAATAGAAACCAAAGCCCAAAAAAACGCCATGTTGTCTAGGTTTAGCGGAGCTGTCGGTTTATTTGATGGGTGAATCTCCATGCATGATTTGCACGGTTCACATTTAGCATTAGGTACACTATGGTAAATTCATTTTTAACGTTATTGGTGTAAGAGATAATCGATTTAGTTTTCCTACACAGGTATTGTATTGAGTTTGTATTGAAAGGTTAATGCTGAACTTACTATTTGAAATATCAATATTTTGTTGTTAAACTGGCTTTATAAGATTTTATATAGATTTTGTTGTATGAGGTGTTTGGAGTGATGTGACATTGAGGTTCTGACAGTTTATTGGCTGCCGTTATTTTTATTAGTGCTTGTTTTGTTATTCCATTTCTTGTGTATATACAAACTAACTATTGGAAAGGTAACCTGGAGAAAGCGTCAGATCTACAGCTAACCCCCTCTGATTAAGAAGCATTAATGATAGCGTAACCCCTGTTTTACACTGGATGCGTGTCCGTTGTGGTGCGTCTCCGACACGGCAGCCGCAGCTAATCGCCACCAATAAAGTCAATGCATCAGTTTACACCAGATCCGCTGCGTTGCGTCTCCGCTATGTCTGTGTTCTGTCACATGTCCGGCAGTCCGTCGAGATGCGCATCAAGTCTATTTTTGACGAATACGGATCAAGAACGCAACACAGAGCGCATGCGCCAACTCCAGACGATCCTTTCACAACATCATGGACGACCAAAAGTTAATTTTGGAGGTGGAGAAACATGAAATTGTAAACAGTAAAAAACCCCTCAAAAATCTTGAACCCATGTCATTCAAAAATGGACTTTAAATGCATTAATTGTTGTCTGTAGGTTACAACACAACAAAGTGTGACAAACACAACATTAAACACAGCAATGCAACACAATGCAAAACACATTAAACACAATTAAAGTTGAGCAACAACAAGGACAAAATGAACTAGGAAGCCTACTAATAATGTTTGTAGTGCGCAGAAATCAGCAAAACAAACGCCGTTGGTTTACCCACTGTTGTTATCACGTTATCCCGCGTGATCTTTTACAATTCTCCCGTGATCATGTGATCTCGCAAACCAGCGATGCGCCAGATCAGATACGGACCATAAACGCGTCCAGTGCGAATTGGTGGACGGCCTCGGACGGAATGGAAATGCAGCGCAGTCACACCGCAGCGGACACGCATCCATTGTAAAACAGGGGTAATGGTTAGGGAATGATCGGAAGGTCAGCGGTTCGAATTCCTGACTGGTAAAGGTGTCACTGGGGTACTCATGAGAAAGTTTCCGTCCCCAAGCATTGCTCCTTGGGTGGTGCCCATGCCAGCTGCCCACTGCTCCTTCACGGATTGGTCAAATGCAGAGGTCACGTTTCGTTATGCTGCACTGTACTGTGGTCACAATGACAAATGGTCACTCACTTAATTAATGTAGTTGTTGTTTTTAGCTACATACACTTTCAGCTTGCAGACTGACACACTATTTACAGATTCCATTTTTAAAGGTTTGCATTTGTAGACTTTCAAAAGTCTCTGATATTTTTCATAGAAAATTCTAACAAGCTGCATATGAAATAACACAAATTAGAATCTAATTAGCCTTGTGTTCTCCACTTATGGATCACAGAAAGAGAGTTTCAGTCATGCTGTTTTTTTCCCCCCTAGGCATTCAGAACATCACATTGCCATTTAGATTGAATGGGTGAGCTTTTGACATGGCTTTTTCTCTCCATAAATGGCACTTAATGAGCCTATCTGAGTGGTGCTCCAGGGCATGCTGGGTATTGTGAGTAGTGTTTTACTGTTAGCCAGCATGGTATCATGCCAGAGAGGATCAGAAACCACCGCTGTCTTAGTCATGTGCCCATGCTCTGCCAAGAATGGCTCAGATTCCTGTTTGGCTCATAATCATTTGAAAGATGTTGATGATAATGTAAGAACCAGGAAGTTAAACATACTGAGTGTTTCAGTGTTGAAATGCCGACAAACACTTGGTTGAATAGATTGGCGTCAGCTTGTTGTGGAGCTTGCTTTGGCAGTAGCGTTGGGCTTTTTCAGCTCATCTGACTACAAAAAGCAGAACTGAAGCATGCTGCAGACATGTTGTGTAAGAACCATATTAAAGATTTTCTGACACTTTAATTTCACTTGGCTAATTACGGTTGAAGTTGTAATTTCTCAACATTTGAATAATGTGAGTGATGTAAAGTTAATATTTGTTGTTGTGAACACATAAAATCAAGGCAATGGGCAGTGGAGCCGCGATGTACCGATCCAACTTTTCCTGTTCCATGCCGATACTGGAGCTTTGGGTGTCGGCCAATCCAGAGTACCGATCAGTACCCTAGACCTTTACTCTAATAAACTGTGTATTTCTCTGTGAGACGGAGACTAAGATTGTTCAGTTATGCTTAAGGAAATACTAGTCTTAAATACTGAGTTCTTAGATAACAGTATAACAATTTTGCGACGCTCCCTAATCTTGTGGTGCTGAAAAAAGGAATACAAAGATTGCGAGTGAGAGCTGTTGTTGTTAAAGAAATAAAACAGTATAATCATGTGATTTGATTTTGGAGTTGTAGTGTGTTGCGCTGCTTCTTCTGCTCATCATCACATCAATATGTATGAATTAGCGTGAATATCGAACAATAAACCAGCTTTATCGTAGTGCCACCTCTGACACATAGCGAATTGTTCCTGAACGCATAAGCAAACATTAAAAAAAACTACAGTTTTACTGAACTGATCGGTTCCATAGGTCGGCCCAGTGCCGCTGATATCCAGTCCAGCTGTTTCAGTCGTTATTGAACCGATATCCAATCCACGTATCGTAACGGTACATTCCTCATTATAACATCACCATATATATTGTTTTTTTCTGATTTGATATGAATGGAAGTGATTGTGTTAAATTATACGATGTCAAACGCTGGCCCCTGAATTGAATCGAATTATATTTGTATTAGAGCAGATGTTGAATCAGAGACTTGTGATTTAAACCACCGCAAAGCACGACAGTGCACCACCACAAAATGCAGTCTCTGTATTTAACCCATCAGTGCGTGGGGACGGTGCCTTGCTCAAGGAGTACTTGAGTTGTACCTGTACTGTGCCAAAATTTGAACCAACATCCGTCAAATCACAGGAGCAACTCCCTTATTGTTACACTATCACTGCTGATTGTGATATTGGCCTGATGTAACTGGACTTTAAGTAAACTTCTTTAAGCTCTCCTAGCACATACTTTGTCCCAATCAATCATTCGTTAACTTCTGAAAAAATCCTGCCCTAGTGTGGCCGGTCAAACATTCCGGATGTCATCACTCCTCTGCGTTAGCTGCATACGCTAGCTAGTAAGGTGGTTTGTAGGATTTGGCTGGTTTGAATTTCCAGCTGTTGAGGGTGACATGGCCTGTGCGAAAGATAAAGGGTGCACACACCACATTAATTCCCCTCCTTTGCCATCTGAGCCACTGAATGGCACTTCAAAGACGGAGAGCGGTGTTGGTAATCCCCCCACAGCCGGACCCAGGTTTGAAGTGTGATCAAAGTGCAGTCTACACTGATAGATGGGACTTCTCCAGCCCACTGGCCGTGGCGAGAGCAGGAAGTTGGGTGAGCGTGACACAAGATCGGAGGACCGGCAGTAGGGTGGAGGCGGCGGTCGTTCATTCAAGGTCTGGGCAGGACGGACCTGGCAGTAGGGGTGAGCGATATATGGAATGTTCTCGATATATCTTGGCTTGTTCCACGTGCGATGTAGTAAGTGACTACATTGTGAATGTCGAGAACAAATTCTCACGTTAATGTTGGACAGACAGCGGGTACTTACTTCACTTTCCAGTTTGGTTTCTCTGCCCTCTTAAAGCAGACAGCTCACTCCCCCAACTATGCTGAACACTTTCCGAGCATGTGTCATTTCAGAGACATTAATTGGAGAAAAACAACACTGACTCTGTTATTCTGTGAACAAGAACGGAAGTAAATGCGTAAAAATGCATAAATGACTTTCTTCATGATGTAAACTGTCTGCGTCACAATAATGTGATGGACGCGCGTCCAAAATAAACACTTAAAATATCAATAAATAGCTATTTTGTAGATAGAATGCTGGTTGTTATTTTTCAGCTAAAAGTTGTTTGTAAAAAAGGGGAAAGATTTGACTTTTTGCGAGCACTCGTGACTCTCTGGTGGGAGGACATCACTCACCAAAATCCTTTTTTTAGCTAATAAATAACAACAAGCGTTCTACTCACAATACAGTTATTTACTTAACATTTTCAGTGTTTATTCCGAAAGCGTGTCCATTGCATTATTGTGATGCGGCTCCAGTTCATGCATGGGGGATTGTGGGAAATGTAGTTCTTTCTCAGAAAGAGAGAATTTATTGGGATATAAGCCTCGCAATATTATTTTTAGGCCATATCGCCCAGGCCTACCAGGCAGCAGTAAACATTTGCCATTCTAAGTTGTAGGACTGGACAGTAAATCAAATTGCAACATTCAGAATCTCCAATTGACCTAATCTTGTCCATGTTGATTATTTCAATTTTTAAAGTTCTATCTGTTGTTTTTTATTCTTTAAAATTCTTAATACTTAATACAACCCAAACCAATACTTGTTCATTAATTATAATTGAAATAAAATGTTCTATTAATCATGATACAAATTTGAGTTCATATTACTCAGCCCTGATAGTTTGTAATGTAAGACACTGGGGATAAAGTCAGAGTAGAATTGTTTAAGGACATAAACTCAGAGCCTTTGTTACAGGACGTTACAGAGTTTTCAGTGTTAGAAGAAGTTTGTTAGAAAAGAGGGCAGCTGATCTTCTGAATAGATTCTCAGATCATCAGCATCTATTAGGCGTTAACTGACTGGATTAGAGATAGGTGGAAAAAGGAAAAATTGTGTTGAAGCAGGGAAGCCTAAAATAGAATATAAAAGTATAAAATAAAATGCGGGCGGTTGGTGGCATAACAGTAAGGGCATTTGCCCTGTGATCAGAAGGTCGCTGGTTTGAATCAGTTACAGTTACTACTGAAGTACTCATGAGAAAGGTACCATCACCAAGGAGTGCTCTCCTGACGCTGCCCTCTGCTCCTTCACAAATGGGTCAAATGCAGAGGTCACATTTGGCTGTGGTGCACTGTGTGCTGTGCTGTGGTGTGGTGTGTTCACACAATGACAATCACTCACTTTCAAAAATAAAATAAACAGGTTTTTTGAGGGCGCCCCATGCTTTCTTGAACTTCACTTCACTTAAGAATACTTAAGTTTGATTTAATTACTAATTACTCATTTATGTCATGTAGGCTAGGTTTCTCTTGTAGGTTAGTCATGGAAAAAGAGAACAGTGTGAATTTTCCTTTTGTATCAAGCAGGATACACACAAAATGTGTAGCATTTAATTTGTTTTATATTGCATGTCCCGCAGTGTTACTTTTGGAAAACAATACGTCGTTGCAACCCTAGAATTAATTATTATTGGAGTTAGTATCCCCAGTCTTGTGCTGGGAATATAGGTCTATGTAAAGATAAAACACACCACCTCCTTCTCTAATTTGTGATCTGGTTTGGTGAAAAGATCTGGTGATTTTAATCCTTTCTGCTATTGCCAACTGATATCACAAGCAGGCCTGTCACCTCCCAAATTCAGCCTCACACCTAAGGCCTCATTCAATAAAGGCTTTGACAGGTCCATTCTACCTTCTGCTGAGCACCTGAGGGGAGCTGATCAATAGCTTTTAAATTACTCATTAAAGTCCTCCCAGGAAGTGTAATGGCCTCAGCATTTTAAACCTTATTCGGTCAACGTTTTCATTGTGGAAGCTCGAAATCTGGGTTGTGCATTTACTTTTTTTTTGCCCCCTGCCTTTAAGCATTAGCATGTCTCATCCTGTTGTTGGAGCTCCCTCTCACTAGTTTTCATCCTGCTGATGCCGGACTCCAGGTTTCCGCGGCTCCAACCCAGCCGGGAGGTGTGCGAGCCGACCTCTGGTGACCCCTGCTCTTTGCACCGTCTCTCTGGAGAGAGGCGGCAATCTGCAGCTTGAGTGAATCTCACAATGAACCGAGGGCTGCTTCTCTCGCCCTTGAGTTAATTTTGGAGTGTCACTCTGCTCTGGAGCGGGGGGAGAGGGGGAGGATGTTTTATACCAGAGTTGAAAGGTGTTCCCGGTTGCCAGAGGGACTGAGCGGCGAGTCCTGGGCGGGAGAGGCGGGGGATGTCCAGCTTAAGCTCTGTAGTTGCTACGCTTCTTAAGAACAGGGAGTTAAATGAAACGGACAAATGGATGTTTGGGGGAATTTCTGTGCATTAGCATATCTGCCCTCTCAGCTCCCTTCAGTCTCCCTCTCAGAGCAGTGGATTCTGGGTTAGATGGTGCTGGGTCAGCAGAGGAAGGAGGTGGTTTGCTAGCTATGGCCCCGAGGGCTCCCGGTGGTTCCTCGCGTCTCCGTACGCTTTCTTTGAGCGTGCTGGAGTTTGCACTCCCCCTTACTGCCGCTTCATAAACCCTGAATGGCCGGCACACAATGCCGTGCCTGGAGAAGGGTCGGGGTTGAACTTGAACCTCGGTTACACCTCCTGGTCTAAGTGGAACCTCGAGGCGTTTCTTAGGCATGTGAGTGTGAAGTTGAAGCTCTCGGATTCAAACGCATACGCTGCTGGTGGAAAAGATGTCCATAGTGGTTTTTATTTTTCCTTTCAGGAAACTAGTCAGATTGGAGCTGGTGATCTAGAATTTCTTTTGATTTTGTAAAAAATTACGTGCTATTTATCTGTGAGAACTCGGATTTTATGTGGCCTGCACCTACTGCCTCAAAATGTATGGCATTATTTTGTGTCAAAATTCTGAGCACGCAGTGCAATGCTAAAATCTCTTGTTAGTATGCTCTCAACTCAGCTTAAAGTTCAGGCATGGTTGAAGTGCAGGCAGTATGTGAGAAATTTGTAACATTTTTTTACTACCACACTTAAAAGTATGGTACGTAATGCGCTCTTATCATACTTCTGCGGTAATGTGCATCTCAGGAAATAGCCGGGTTGTAGCTTAACGGCTCTCTATGCACTAAGTAGTGCACAAGGAGAGTCACACATGCCCTATTTGACTTGGTACAGCACAAAGGGCGGGAAGTGACTTTAAAAAAAAAAAAGTTGTGCACTACGCTCGAAATGCTCCAACCTCACTTGACTCTGCTTTCACGCACGCTTGACTTGGCACTGTGTTAAAAATGTTATGGCATTATTTTTGTGCCAAAATTCTGTGCGTGCAGTGGAACTTCGGTGAGCAAAATATCTTGTCTTCACAGGCTTAACTCTGGCTTCCCCGTTTATCGGCATCGGCAGGCATATGCATGGAGTTATCGGCATCTGCCAGTATTTCTCGTATCGTGCATCTCTACAAAATACATGCTTTTTCAGGTTGCCTCATGGTCACAACATTAAAATATCTTCAACCCTAAAACTGGAGCATCAGTCAGTCTAAGTGCTTGGCTCAGCTGTATAGCAGTGTAGCATGTGAGGGGGAAAATGGTCAGCCTTTGTCATTAAACCTGATATTTTCTTGTAAATTGGTCAAAAGAGGGGCTTGTAAAACTTAATGCTGGTGCAACACCTGACCTTTTGACTTTTTCTCTCTCTGACTTCCAGGAGCTAGAGCAAGCACTGGTGAAACAGGACCAAGACTTCCTCTCTGAGCTCGTCTGCTGTCTCTTGCAGGGATGTTACCAGCGAAGTGACATAACGTAAGTTGTCTTTCTCCTTGTCAAACACGGCTCCCAAATGTCACCAGCACACATGCATAGAAGTGGTTTGGATCGGCATGGATTATTTTGCAGTTACCGGCAAGAATGTGTCATAGCTTGCAGGGCAGGTTGGATTAGCCCGCTCACGTTATCTCCTGGTGACTCACTCATGCATTTTTAAGCTTGGTCGGTCAGAGCCATTTCAGCTTTGCCACTCACAAGCGGTCGGCCCGAGGCAGTGGCGGGTAGGGTGGATGGGGGGGCCACGGCATCGCTTGCCGGAATGGGTGTGGACACGTTGTGTGAGCGGCTGACTCAGTGGCATGATAAATGGCCGGGCCCTTAGGGAAGCCGCCTGCATCTACGGGGCCTCACGGGATAAATCGGCAGCAGCTTTAGTCATGCCTCTGACTGGGGCTGGACAATTTATTGAAAATTAATCGAAACTGACATTCAGAAACTTAGACTTAGATAGACTTCATCTGTGTGTTTTATTCTGGTGTTTTATTATCACTAAGATATTCACTCTTTCATTAGAAAAAATGGCCAACTTTAATAGTTTACAGTGTAAACTTGGTCAGTGAACTGTCAAAAAGCCCAAAAACAAAATACTTGTTCATTAATCATAATCAACATCATGATATTGTTTTGAGGCCATATCGACCAGCTCTACCTCTTGACTGTATGCTGCAGGTAGGAACGATCCCATTTGGCCGTACAAGTGGGCGAGCAAGCAGTTAACGGGACACTGGGTTTTATAGGATCGGACAGCCGCAGGCGTCCTGGGGGCTGCCGCTAGGCCCTGGCCTTTCAGAGAGCTGCCCTTTTCATCCACACGCGCTGAACGCCCCAATGGAGTGTGTGTGTTTGTGAGAGTGCGTGTGTCTGTGTGTGTCTGTGTGTGTCTGTGTGTGTGTGTGTGTGTTTAATGGGATGGTGGGGGGCCTGCAGCTGTGTGAGTGCATTCTGCTTTCTCCAGATAAGCCCATTCTTCCCTTCTCTTTCTCCTCTCTTTCTTGTGTGTCTGCCGTGGCCGGGCTCGCTCCTGGCTTGGCCTCTTGTTTCTGTGCATCCTAGCAGGAACTGGGGCTATCCAGGCATTTGGATTAAGCCAAGTGGTGTGACCCAGAACTAATGTTTGTTTGCCTAGTCTAAACTAAAGTGCTAATAGAGCTGAACGCACAGCTGCTTTTTCTCTCGGAACTTTGCTTTGTCCATAATCCGTGTTAGATTGTCATCACTGATGTTGTTAATTAAATTAAATCTGTGTGTCATTCGTTCATTTGTTTTTCAGATTAAAATAGTTTTTTTTTCATCCAGTGTTCATTTACAAAACCAAAATGGAAAAAGACGTTCTCTCATATTCTGGGGCTGCGCAATTAAGTTGGATTATGGTTTCAATAAATAAAAAGGATTCAGTTACCTTAATCATCACTTCATTTTTAGGTCTGAAGGATTATGCAGTTGTAAAATGTCTTTTGTTGTTTTTCTTCATCCTGTCATTTTAAATGATCTAACCACAGGTGAATCTTATTGCACATTCCTCTTTGAACGGAGTGATTTTTTTTGCTTTAAACATATTTCATTATCCTTCATGTAAATCTTGTGCAACAGCATGGCATATTGTATGCTCTTCCGCCCCCCTGACAGGCCTCAGGCCTTCCGCAGCTATCTGGAGGACATCATCAGCTACCGCTGGGAGCTTGAGGAGGGGAAGCCCAACCCGCTGAAGGAGAGCTGCTTCGAGGAGCTGCCAACCCACGTACAGGTGGAGCTCCTGCACAGACTGTGCGACTACCGCTTAGACGCTGCTGATGTCTTTGACCTGCTAAAGGTAGGACTGTCAGATGCAGCAAGGAGAGAAATTAGAGCTGCAGAATGTGTGAAATGTCTTCATGGGGAAAACCCACTGTTTTTCTGAATGAATGAGATCAGAGGCATTATTTCCTATCAGTGAGTGAGTGAGTGAGTGAGTGAGTAGTGAGTGATTATTTGTCACTGTGAACACAGCACAGCACACTTTGCACCACAATGAAATGTGACCTCTGCATTGGAACCATGCGTGAAGGAGCAGTGGGCAGCTGATGTGTCTGGGGAGCAGCACTTGGGGAGCTTGCTGATGAGTACCTCAGTGGTACCTTTACCGGTTCAGGATTTGACATTAATAAAAATATTATCTATGTTATTTGAAGACACAATTACCTCCCAGTGTCTCAAACCCAAACCAAAATAAAACTGCATTACTCTAAGGTGGGACATGTTTGCTTCAGTGAAATCGAGCTGCCAAGTAGGTCTTTCAAGGTTTTGAGGTCTCTTGTTAATTCATTTGAGCATTATGAGAGTACCCTCTCATTTTTATAGAGTAGCTTAATTAATGCTGTCTGTATTAAATGAGTGTTTCATTTTTAAACAGGTTAAAAGTACAACAAAGCTAAACCCGTAAACATTAAGATCTGCTATAAGGCATTCTGCAATAAATCAGGGTTTCTACATTTCTCTGTTTCTATACTTTAAGAATGACTTTCATCATCACAGTTAATTTGATGGCATCACTGCATAACGCTCCTGATCCGCCTTACAGGGACTGGATGCCGACAGCCTGCGGGTCGAGCCTTTGGGACAAGATGGAACTGGTGCTCTGTACTGGTACTTCTATGGTACTCGGTTGTACAAGGAGGAGTCTGTCAGGAAGAGGCCCTCTGAGCTCAGGTAGGCATGGAATGACTTAAGTCTACATCATCAGATTTGCTCAATGTTTTTTATTTTAAATCTTTTTTAAAATTTTGGATGTGGGTAAAAATCCATGTTATTTTGTTCTTACAGTGAAATGCCTGACTCGAAGGTACCAGAGAAAAAACGAAGGGGGAGGCCTCCAAAGAAAAAGATTTCAGAAGAGAGTACTTTAACGTAAGACTTAATTAATTCTTCTGTTTAATAATGATTAAAGTTGGGATCTAGTATAACTATGCCCTAACCATCAAGACAAATATTTAGAAAAATTGTGCAGATAAATTGTCCTGCAAAAAGGTAGACTTGCATCCAAGAACTGACATTGCAAACTGAAATTGAACTTGCAAACTCCTCTTGACTGCTGCTAAAGCACTTGAATATATTATTGAAACACTATTTGCACATACTACTGATTGTAATATTGTGAATCACTATTGCACATGCTACTGACTGGAATTTCTCAACACTTGACTTATGATACTGGCACATGCTGTTGAAACTTAGTGTACATATTACCAGTTGTAGTTTTCTCTATTAGACTGTTGTCACTCGCCTGTTTTTAGAACTTCATATTCAACTGTCGTTAATCATATGCACATTTAATGCAAAAAGAGGACCAAAACTGTAGTTTTTAATTCTGCATATCTTTTTTTGTACCTCTACCTCTAGAGTTTTTATATTTTGTAGTCTATATATATATATGTGCTTACTCTATATGTCTTATTTGTATTTATATTTATATTTTGTTCACTTTATGTGCCTTACTTTGTCTTTTTTTTACTGTGGAAGCTGGAGCCACGTCATCTCGTCTCTCTTAATACTTGTATACAGTAGAAATGACAAAGTTTTACTTTGACTTTGACTTTTTAAATGCTTAACTGATTGTATCAAATGTTAAACTATAACTTGGCTTATTTGTGTGTTTCAGCGAGATAGAATCTCCTAAAGTAGAGGAAGATGGTGTGGAGGAGTCGCAGCAGGATAAAAGTGAGTTTCACTTCCCCTCTTATGTAGGCCAGAGCTACACATAATTTCCATTCTGAATAGATTTTAAAGCAGTAGCTGTTGACTAATTGTTGTTGGTGAAATCAGTCACTTGTGTGAATGATCAATTGAACTATTTTTGTGCTTTTGCTCTAAAATGTGCCATCTGATTTCCCTTCTGCTGTTTTTCACTCATGGAGACATTTAAGCATTAAAGTGAAGTGAATCCACCTTAAAATCCATGATCTTAATGTTCTATAGTATTCTTATTTGTAAAATCTGTGATTAGGATGTTAATAATGTGTCTCAGTGTACTAAATATAACTTGAAGATAGATATAAAAGAGAGGCGGTGTAAAGCTGAACTCTGCTTGTTCTGACAGCCCGCAAACGTGGGGCCTGGTCCATGGTGTGCGACTCCGAGGAGCAGTGGACCAGTTTAGCAGAGAGCATTAAGGACAAGCAGTCTCCTCAGGACCGCCACCTTTACCGCATCATCACCCAAAACTTCCTGCCTGAAATCAGCAATATGATTGAACACAGGGTAGGAATCCACATTACGTCACTTTTGACTATGTTCCCCCCACCTCCCCGTGCAACACACTCATCATTACCAAATGGATTACCATTTATGAATGTTCTAAAGCTTGTTTGAAATTCAGATATTCACTTGTCTAATCAGTTTTAGAGTTAATTATGTAACCTTACATCTGACTGCAGAGAATTCTGGGCCCGTAGAACCAACATGTGGTAGAGATGAGAGAATTGCTCAAGGTTAGCTTCTCTTTTTCGTTTTTGGCTGATCTCTGAGTCAGCTGCAGGTGCACAGCGTGTAAACTGGTCTTCACTTGTCTACAATGCCCCGACTAGCGTTCTGTGGAAACCACCGCAGGGTCTTCTGGTCTCATCTGCAGGGGCGGGGCAGCACAGCTGCTCCTGGAGCCTCACTGTCACAGCCTTCACATGGGTTTTCTGTAAATACGACCTGAAAACCCTGAAATGACACCTAACTCAAGCCTTTTGTCTTTAGCTCAGTCACTGTACAGTTTGTTAAAGGTATGAGACGTAACGATGTATTTGAGAAACCTTGCCTGTACCTTGGACAATGATATGAATGATTTACGCAATCATTGCAAAAAGTATGTGAGGATCACAGGATGAGAGATTTATACATCCCGTCTTTGTGATAGTCTCTGTTTAATACGTCACTCGTGTGAAGGTCCAAGGTCGGAGTGCTTCCTTCATCTCTCTGTCCCCTCATATATGATGCACTGCATACTTAGTTTAAAGCAGCTTTAGAAGTTGTTTTGGGGACATGCTTTACTCATACTGGGTATTTTTATGTCTCTCAATCTGCTTACTTAATGCTCATGCCTTTAATTAGAATGTAAATGTATAATGTGTCCTGTGATGTTGACTAGTTTTATTACTGAACTTGAAAACATTAGCTGTGAAACTCACTACTGTATTTTCCCTTACTTATATTGTGTAGAGTGCTAAATGTTTTCTCAATATTCAGAAAGTACTTAATTTTTCATAGCCCCCACACACAAACACATACACACTTGGAGTCTTGTCAGATCTAATCCATCCCGTGTGTGACATGGGGCAGGCTCTCACCTTGAGGCAGGCCCAAGCCTGATGATGGATGGCCTGAAGCATGGCAGGTTTGGTGACCTCTTAAGTGGCGCCACCGGAGGCAGTCCATCTCATACGGCCAGATTAAGTGCTGTGTGCTAATGCACCAAGCTGAGACATCCAGAGATGACGCTGACGGGCAGCGCAGCGTGTTCGGGCTTCTCGCAGCCATGGACCTGTGCTGGCATGGCCACTGCCAGCCTCACTCTAGTTGTGCTCTACTTGTTCTTACTCCCGCTCTTACGTCTCTTCAAGGTTATGCTTGCCTGTTAAGGGCTCAAGTGACGTGCTTTGGCCAAGGTCAGACCCTATCTGATGGACGTACTAGAACGTTGGCTGTTTTTTTCTAGGAAAATGCTACGAGTAGCTTAGAAAAGCAGTTGATTTTTATCTTCTGCATGTGGTGCGTTGGCCCATCTGCTTTGAATCTTGTCTTTCTCAAGTGTGATAGTGCACATGCCCAGAGGGTTTTAAAAAAATAGCTGTGAAGTCATTTAACTGATGTGTAGAAGGTTTTTTTTTTGGAATTTGATTTATTCACTAGTCTGCATTAACCCCCTGCTGGGTGAAGCAATGGGGAGGCAGATAGAGCATGACTTGACCCCTATAACCCCTTTGACACCCCTACACTGTCAAAGTGCTCCCTAGAGAGAAGGTGTGTGCGCGTGTGTGTGTCAAAGGAGAATGGAGATGATTAAAACCGTCCTCACATGAACATTTCTCCACAGGAGCGAGAGCAACAGCAGAAACTGTTAAACCCCCCAGTGCGAAACTCACAGCGTCTGTCCAAGAAGCATGTCATCAAAGATGAGGATGTGAGTATTATTTAGTTTCAGCTTTAACCTGTGTTTCTAGTTTACAGTGTATTGTGTGTGCATTAGATGTGGTGCTGCTAGTTTTTTGGTTTTGTACTAACTAGGAGGGCACTAAATATTTATTAGGTAATATTTAACTAATACGTAACTTTGCAGTGTGCCAATCCAGTATGACACAATGCATAAATATTATATTCATGTAATATAAGACTATAAATATAACACCTCTTCCCATCAGACACTGGCCAGTGAACAATAAGAGATTATTGACTACACTTACTGCACACTTCATACATTTTGTTAGTTTAAAATGGTGTTCAGAGGGTCCAGCTTATTGGATAACGCTTGGTACAAAGTTTTAGCTAAATTCCTGTTAACATTTTAAGTGATGCTCAAATCACAAAATATATACGAATAGTTAAAACTTTCAATAACCAATAGTAAAAGACTGGTGGTGACTTAACTTTTAGATGCCGTATTGGTAAATTTCAAAGCTATAGTATAATATAATTTTCCGTCCGGTATAGCAAAATGGATTGTGGTCCTTGAAAAGACTGTAGGGTGGGGGACAATGCATCCAGCATACTCTGACTGCCTTTGTTTTAAACAAAAGGAGAAGAGTGGAGCTGAACTGGATCTGAAACACAGGGAGGAGGACCTGGACAGACAAGCCCTCCTGGCAGAACAGAGAAAGGAAGAGGAGCGTCTCCTGCAGGAGGAGCGAGAAAGAGAAGAGATTGAGAGGGCCAAAGCAGCTGAAGGTGGGTTTGCAAGTCCAGGATTTTTTTTCCACAACTCTAAACAGGGCCCATAGGCTCAGTGCTTTCAGAAGACAGATCAAATACACACACATGCATGTGAGTCTACACTGCTCGCTTTTAACCCGTGACTACTTTAATTGCACAAAGAGCTAAAACTCCTACAGCTCATTCATCATCCGAGTTTCCCTCCTCTCCCCTCTGATATCATTCGGCAAAGGGTTAATTAACTCCTGATCGCGACTGCCGATGGGCCGCTCTCCTCGTTAATGTATAATGGATGACGATTGGGGCCCTTAGAGTGCAGGCACAGAGCCTTCCCAAGCCCCCTTTAATCTTCCCAGCAGGGTGCGCCTGCCGCAGCCCTTCATATCAACGCAGAGAGCAACTCGGTCCTTTATCTCAGCCAAGTCTTTTGATCAAGTTTGCTTTCTAAAGATGCTCGTTGAATCACTTGTTTGACTCCCCTCTTGTTAGCCTAGTTCTGAATCATTGGGGAGGACAAGCCATCTGAGTAACAGGTGCTTCGGAAAATGATGTGGGAAGTTGGAGAAAGCAACACTTTTTTCCGTTTCTTTCTGTGTATTCTGGTATATTCGTGTGGCTGTTTGCATGTCTGTGGATTTGTTTGTGTGCATTTTCATGCATTGCTGTTTGTGTTCGTCTAGAGAGGGCACGTAGGAGAAAACAGCGTGAGGAACGGGCATGGCTGCTGTCTCAGGGGAAAGAACTGCCTGCAGAGCTCCTGCACCTGGAGCCGCACTCACCCGTCCGCCGCACACGTCGAGCCAAGGAACTGTAAGAACATCGTGACGCAATTTTAGTAAACACTAAGCCCCACTGGACTGGCAAACCAACCTTTTCAGCAACAACTAATCCAACAAACATGACCTTTTGAGAGTTTTGAGTATATGATCCAAAGTTTCTAATACATGCTACCATGACTAGAATATTACTATTTTTGAGAACTGAGGGTCCTACATAATGGAGTTGGATTCAACAAGAAATAAACTTTTATTTCATGTGGCTGCCTCATGCGTCTAAACAGGATTTTTGTTTTTCCTGTAAACAGTATTGTTCCATATACTCACTTCCAGTTCCCTTTCTCTGTTTCAGATATGAACTTGATGACGATTATGCTGCTCTGTACAAAGGTGGGTTGCTGAGAAATGGTCTGTGCTAGTGGCAAACCTTAAATGGTCTGGTTTCTCTCCTCTAATGGCTCTTTATCTCTTTTCAGTGCTGGAGGCTCTGAAAGCTCACAAAGACGCTTGGCCGTTCCTAGAGCCTGTGGATGAGTCGTATGCTCCAAACTATCTTGAGATCATCCAGGTTAGCCTCCCAGTCCCCTGCTGAGCCTATTAATAGCCTCCAAGCTTGACTTTGATTACTGAATTTTATTGCTTCTTGTTTGATTGAGCCTTAAGTGTGCCCGTACTCCTCATATTCATGATACAATGTGAGTGTGAAACTTATGAGTTATGTAATTTTTCTCGAAGACTCCAATGGACCTGTCCACAATTGAAAGAAAGCTGAATGACGGAGAATATATTACCAAGGATGAATTTGTAGCCGACGTGAAGCTTATGTTTGAAAACTGCCTGGAATACAATGGGGAAGAGAGTGGTAAGTATACAGATTGCTGTTATATTAGTGTTACTACTGACTAACTGGTTAAGCAGAGAGGAATCCCTGTGTGGCTATGTGTGTATGTGTGGTTTTGTGTACGTCTGGTTGTGTGTGTGTGTGCGCGAGTGCATGTGGGTACTCTGACAGTGATTAATGGAGAGTGATGGAGTTGTCCTCCAGTGTAGGTTCTGTGGTGCTTTAGACATTCCATTCCTGTTGCCGCCCCCCCCTTTGGAGCCATCCATCTGTCTGAGTGCTCCCCCCACCACGAGGGGAAGCAGGGTCAGAGGTCAACCGTTGCTCTTTGACCTGGTCAGTGGACCAACTCAGAGAGGGGAGCAGAGACCTGTCTGTGTGTGTGTATTTGTGTTTGTGTTTTTTCTCACAATGACTGGCTAAATGGACAAGTTATGTCTCGGTGTTAACCTTTCTTTAGAGTACACCATAATGGCCGAGTCACTGGAGCGCTGCTTTAGCCGGGCACTGCTGAAGCACTTCCCTTCTGAGGAGGGCGACACTGATGAAGAGTTCCACGTTACCAAGGAGGACCGTGATCGCAAGGAGAAGAAGAAGAGCAAGAACAGCCGCCAGTCAGGGCCTGAGAGTCTGATCCGAGCCACCGAACAGGCCCAGAAACGCAAAGCGCCCAGCAGTGGGAAAGGAGGCAAACAGGAGAACACCAAAACCCCTGCCTTTCCCAACAATGGGCCATCGCACCTCAACAACTCCTATCCAGGACAGCCTCATCCTGGCCACGACCCACGTGCTGGCATGTACCATCCTTCGCAACAGGTAAGGCTGTATATCTTGTCCAGTTTACTGCTTCTCATTACTAATGTGACCTTTGCAACACATTCTAAACTTTTTAAAAAATGAAGCAAGATATCTTAAAAATAATAGTTAAAAAGACTCAAACCAGCTAGCTTTTATTGTACAGCTGTTTTTACAGCTCATTTTAGGTCAAATGTCCATAGAACTGAAGATTCAGTAAATGCAGTATCAAAAACAGTAACAGTACACATCAGAAATTAAGTTGAAATCCTATGCAAAGTAGACGAGATTGAATGACAATTTGATAACTGTGGATGTTTTGGTAATAGTTCCAGCGACCACAAGGTCCTCTGCCTCCAGGCATGTATGGTCAGCGTATGATGATGGACCCCCGATACTCCTATCCAGGACAGAGACCCCTTATGCCGGGGGGCCCAGGAGAACATGGAGCACAACATATACCTCATTACAACATGCAGGTATAAGACCCTATAATAACTTAAGGGGCCCTATTAGAGGCTTTTGTTGCTTTGTGGGAGACAACAAGGCAATGCTTGTTAAGTGTTTCAAAGTTTATGTTAAAAAGTTTTTGTTTTTTTCTAGGGTCCACCTGTAAATGGTCCACACCTTGGTCCCAGATACCCAATGGGACCTGAAGCTCGTTCTCTTCAGTCTCAGCATCAGCAGCATTCCTATATTGGACCCACTCATGGCCCATCTCTGGGTCCAAGACCGGTTGCCCTGCAATCTGGTGGCCTTTGTACACCTCCGTCTGAGGGCAACATGTACCCATCTCTTCAACACCCTGACGGACAACCCATGCACCCAGTGGGGAACAGCTACCCTAGACCCGGTGTACCCATACACAACTCCTACACCCCCTATGGTCCTCCACCATATGGAGCTTGGGCTGGGGCAGGCCATCAAGGACAGCAGCAGCCTCGAGGGCCTGTGATGCAGGATCAGACTATGGGCAGTCAGCACCCTTATGGACATGGCATGATGCGTCCACACAATGCTGGATATCCTCCCTCTAATGGGCAATATAGGATGCCTGCAGTCAGCTCTGCTGGCCACATGGGACACAGACCTCCGATGACCCCACATGACACCAGACCACATGTGGGCTCCATGATGGACAGTCCCGAGATGATTGCCCTGCAGCAGCTTTCGGCCTCATCCACCCGGCGCAGCGCCGGAGGCTATGTTACTCCGTCGACAAATGCTCCCAATACCATGACTGTCCCTGAGACCCAACTCTCCAGACCTGTGGGAACAAGTGCTGGAGAAGGAGTTCCTGAAGGTGTGTGTTACCTGACTTTTTTTTCCTCACAGTGTCTTCTTTTGATATGAAATGGGCAAATGAAGTAACATAAAATGGTTATATATGGCTTTCACTTCAATGTAGAATTTGCATAGAATAGTGGTGTTTTAGTAAAAAGAACCTATAAGAGCATCCAGTGTTTGAATTTATTTTAACAGGTCCAGAGAAGGATCTCACTGACAAACAAGTGAACAAGGAGTCTGATGGCCCATCATGCCCCCATACAGCTGACCAGTCAGAAGAGTCTGGGCAGCCCAACAGTAACCAGCAGAGCACTAACGCTCCTGAATGGGGCAGGTCTCCACCAAGCAAGACCTCAGCAGAGCTAGCACCAGCCTTGTCTACGCCAAAAAAAGATGGACAACCACTGACTGGGGAGAGCCATGGAGACGTCAATCCAGCAATACCTCATAACAGCCCCCAATCTAGCACAAACCATGGCTCACAATCAGAATCCCAGGTACAGAAATCTGAGAAACCCTCCCCACTCTCTGCCCACATTCAGAAGCCAGATGAGTTGCCCCACCATGTCTCCCAGCAGATGCCCCACACTGCCCACCCCATGATTTCCCAGAATGGTTCCCAGCAGTTACCCCAAAATATTCCCCATAGAATGTTGCGGAGTCCACCTCACCAGGGTCCCCAGAATGTGCCACCTCAGTACTTACAGAATGGGCGCCCACACATGCCTCCCAGCGCCCCTGACCAGCAGATGCCCCTGAATAATTCTGTTCAAGGCCATGGCATGCCTCAGACTGTACCTCAGGGCTCTCAGCATGGCACTCAGCAGCCTGCCCCTCTTACCTCTTTGCCTCCCAGCCACCCTGTGTCCCAACTACTTGCTCAGCCCTCCCCAGCCGACCAAGGTGATCAGAGACCCAGTGAACCAACCTGTGAGCCTAGTGGAAACTCTGATGGTAGCAATCCTGACAGCACGGCAAGTCCTGTCAACAATGGTGTGCACTACAAGCAGCAGCCTTTTAGCCCGGAATCACAGACTCAGCTGGGGAAGCCTGATATGGGACCACCTCACCAGCAGACACCACCCAGTCACACTCAAGCACCAGAGAGCAACACTATGGCTCAGTACACCATGGGAGGCGCAGTGCACCCACATTACGGACAGTACATGGGCAGACCGATGCTTCCCTCAGGCCGACTTCCCTACCCGAGCCAGGCGCCAACATCTCAGTCAGTGAGCCCTCATCACGGCCCTACGCGTTTCCCGGCATATCATCAGCAAGGTTCTGTGTATCAGTACCCCATGGGTTCTCAGCACCCACAGGCCCATCCCAGCATGCACCCTCAGTACCAGCAGCAGTACTATCCTCAACACCAGCAAAACAGCAGGCCTGGTTTCCCTTCAGGAGAGTGGCCTAGACACCAGTACCCACCACGTCACCCCATGATCCCCAACTCATACCCTCCTCCTGCAGGTGCTGGAGTCAATGGCCGGCACAGAGAGAACCCCTTGTCTCCCATGGGTTCAGATGGCTCTGGTGGAAGTCTGATGTCTCCAAGTTCTCTCCCTGATGGATCTCATGGCAGCTCTGTCGAGATTCAGGATGGCAGTAGCCCAGCCAAACAGGCCAGAACTGAGGACAGCTCTGACCGGCCTGAAAGTCCAAAAGAGATTCTGGATCTGGACAGTCACAACGCAGCAACTCGCCGTCAAACATCCATCCCACTCCGGCATGGCTACCCTTACGATCCGCGGGCATTGCATCCCAGCATGCAGCAAGGAGCCGCTCCCCCGCCCCACGTGATGACCGGTGGGCCCTATTCCAGATCCCAGCAGCCCAGTGGACATTTTCCCGCCCAGCACCCCCATCCGCACCTCATGGAGGCCCTACAGAGGCCCCAGCACCTTTCTTACTCTCCTGGCCAGACACGGATGGCCATGTACCGACATCCCCACACTGTAGGCCACTTTCAGAGCATGATGGTACCACAGAGAGGCATGGCACCTGAACACTTGTTTCATCCAAGGTAAGATACAGCATGTCTTTCTTTGTTAGTAATAATTGCTCCTTTGGTGGTGACCAGTGTTTTTGAAGAAAAATATTAATTTCTGGGATTTGTCAACTGCAATTCATGCGTGTTTGAAGAGTAGATTAGTGAGAAGTGTAGTGGTGGCCTAGGGATACTCAGCTTGACCTTTATCCTACCTGTAGCACTACCGTCTTGAAACTCTGAGCAAGGCCCTTAACCTCATGTTGGTCCAAAAAGACAGTCCCGTAATAAGGAAATGGAAGTTACTCTGGACAAGAGTGTCTGCTAAATGCTGCAGATGTAAAAGTAAAATCAAATTTAATCACATTTACCTCTAGTGTAGTGTAGCATAGCATAGTTTAGCAAGTTGTCTAAATTTTGTTGGCTCAAGTTAGTTTATCTGATTTTACTTTACTTCTTTGCATACAACATGCATGCGTCAGTTACAGAACAAAGAGGTGTGATGAGGTTGATCTTCATTATGCTGCTCCTCATGTCCAGGAGAGGGTGCTGTGTTTTTCCAAAATGCCTTAAGTGTAAATATATGTTTCACTATAGTTCAAGTGTAACTATCTGGACAATTAACAAAAAGGTATGTGTTAATGACAAACACGTTTATTCTTGTGTGACAGGCAGCACATGGTAAATGCATCATCTCCCAGCGGCCCCAGCAGTAAACAGGGAGTATGAAAGGTGGGATCAGATACAATTTACCACTACTGCTGCTTTAGCTTCCAATGAGACACTGGTTTGTGTTTGTATGTATGTGTGTGTGGGTGTGTGTCTTGAGTTTCACTCCTGTGCCAGTGTTTGTGACGGTGGAAAAAGTCACTTCCTTTTAACGGAACCTGCAGCATGTTCCAATAATGCCCTTTCCAGTTTTTTATAAATTATTGAGCCCCAAAGAATTATTTGTTTGGTCATTGATGTGATACATGCAACATCCAGATAAAAATATATTTTCTTTTTGTCAAATAATTTTTGATTTAGATACTTAAAGATCTTTCCTGTGTTAGGTGAAAGACAATTTAAGTCGAGAAGGATGAAGAAAGAAATCAGTGCCCCATTCTCCTCAACTGGAACATTTTACACGCTTTCAGCTTCTTGATGTTGGTCTTAGGAATATGTTTGTGAAGAAATGTGTTTTCTTTGCCGTGTGAGAGTGCCATTTTTCTATTTCTGTCATTAAAAAGCAGTGAGGGCTCCCTCTGCCAGACTGGACACCACATTAAACTGATGGATACGATATAGCCTCCTCCAATCAGAAAGGAGCTTCTGCTCTTTTAGATTTGTTTTGTTCTTGGACCATTCATCTGTGGTGTGGCCACAACTCGCTGAGCCTGAGCCCTGGACTACCAATAAACTGCACTTTGATGGCATGAACCTTTTCTGGCCTCTTTCCTTGTAGGAACAGCTCCCAGGCGAGTGAAGAGAAGTGGAATAGAATGTTGCCCATGAGGGGTTGGAGCTGTTATTAACTTGGTGTCCTTTTCCAAAGTTAAACTCAGGTGTTGAAACAGAAGGTACTTTTTTAAGTCCTTGAGATTCCCCTCGGACACACTGGACACTCTGTTGCCTTTTTCTCATTCTCACTGAATGTCTTGTATGTGTGAATGCTATTTTTGTTGTATTAATATTGCAGCGTTTAAGGCACCTGTCATATAGAATAGCAGCCCTGCTGGGCCGACCGTCCTGTCCAGGCGAACTCATCCGAATGGGGTTATCCACTTTTGCTTAACGAATGTTTTCTTTAACTTCATGGACTCCCAGAGAACTCAGCTGCTCCTGTTCTTATGCACTAGAAATAGTCTTTAATACTGGAATTAGTGGCCTTGGACTTCAAGTAGATGTGTGCACCTGTGTATATAGGACCGTTTAACCCGACTCTTACCTGAGACTTCGTCTCTTTTGCATGTTTAGGGAATCCTTAACAGATTGGACCATGCTAGTGTATGCATAGATACAATGAAAAAGAGGCTTTTATAGAGTGAATGCCTCTTCCTTTTTACTGTCATCTAGTTTGTTTCCACCTCTCTGCAGAAGGCACTCGTTAAAGTGCATCATATTTACAACTGTGAACAAAACTGGCATACATGTATAGTAAATGTTTAGGAAAGAGTTAAATAGTTTAATGAGTAAATTTTAATCTGTT
>JAVGVS010000011.1:3337307-3459893 GCA_032718565.1 Distichodus sexfasciatus | reverse complement strand
TATATATATATATATAATGTCTCAATATTATAAATGGCAAGTATTTTTGCACATATTTCTAAAGGTTTAAAAATTAAACAGCAAGCAAAGGGCATATTGAGCTTTTAGTTGTGTATCTCTCCCAATTATTATTGTCTGCCCAGTCCTTTGTTAGGTCATTTAGAATTATTTTTCATTTTCTATATCTATATCCTCTATATCTATGTACAAACTGGATCATCAGTATTCCCACTGCTCTTTCACAGTAGGTCAAATGCAGATGTTATATTTTGCTGTGGTGCACTGTGTGCTGTGTTTACAATGACAAATAGTCACTCACTTAAAATTCAATGTCAAGCAACCTTGATCATTTTGTTGTCTGACCTCAGCTTTGTTAATGTTGTTGATAATTAGTTGACTGCTACTTCCCATCATAAAGATTATTATTTAGCATGTAAACCACAAGTTTCATCATGAAATCAGTATAATATTATATTGATTCAACCATTCAATGTCTATTGAGTCACTTCTATTCACATAAAACAAAAAACAATTCAAATATCATTGGACATTTTTGTTCCTGAGATACGGCCCAGAGTAGCCTGATGAAACCAGCTGATGTCTCTGCTTGGCGAGTGCTGATATATCTGATTGATGTTTTCATTTTGAATCGATGCTATGGGCTTGTTAATCACTGAACTGAGGAATCACTACACGCCTAAATATTACAGTGTGGGTCATGTATTATATGCAGGGATTAATGTGTTTCTACTGCTACCTATTTTTTTCCCAGGGTAACATTATAAACAGATCTTGAATGTAAACACCTGAACTCTCCCATACCTTCTGTGCACCTTTAACATCCTTCAGCGTGGCCATGAGTTCCTCCAGACCCTTGATTCGGAGCTGGAGCTCCTGTGCCCTCCCCTCGGCGGTCCTGCGCTCCTCCTGCGCCCGGCTGGCCTCCTCTCGCGCCCGGGCTCGGTCCTCCTGCAGTTGCAGCATGGTGCTGGAGAACTTCTCCTGCTGGCCGAGGGGCAGAGCTCCGGCGAACTGCCTGCGCAGTGACTGCAGGGCGTGGCGGAGGTGACGGGCGCGCTGGCGACCCTCCTGCCTTGCGTGCCAAAGCGCCTGCTGTTCCATGTCTAGCTGCTGCTCCAGACGCAAGTTCTGAGCCTCTAGTTTCCGCAGGAGACCGCCGGAAGCTTCCAGTTTGCTGATGGCAGCCGTCTCGCTCAGCTGCAGGGCCACGATGTGCTGGTGGAGTTTGGCAATCAGGGCCTTCTCATCCGACTGCGCCTGAACATGGAACGGTCAGTAGAGTGGGGTGAAAGAAAAAAAAAAAAAATACTGTATATAGCGGGTTTTAAGAACAGATTTCTTCTTAAGAATGGTTGGTGAGTGAGGGCCATTATTATTATTATTATTATCTAGCCAATGCATTTTTATCAGGAAACACATCTTACCTGATAATCCAGCACCTGCCTCCTGAGACTGTCCACCTCTTTTTCTCGAGACTGCTGCCTGGCTTCCAGGGCAGACACTTGCATTTTGGCTACGTCTGAAACCTCACGCAACCTGAACCCAGCACATTCAATCAGCAATTGTCTACCATTCATACGTGTTTATTACAACACATACTACGGAGAATTACGATGCTGATAGTCTACAAAGCTCATTCATGTGTACTGGTTTATATGTTAACCCTTAGGCTTACTTTGACACTTCAGTCTTGAGCTGGGCTTCACTCTTCTCCAGCTCTGAGATGCGGCGTCGGTCCGCATCACTCACTTCCTTACTGACGCTGTCGGCGAGCTCGTCTCGTAGCTCACGCTCGATCCGCTGGGCCTCCAGATTCAGCTTCGCCATCTGCAAACAGATTCCAGCTATTTATCATTGCTATGAAATCACTAATATTTCAGTGTCTGTAAACACTAGGAGCCAATTCCCCAAGCTAGGATTACGCCTATGCCTAGACTAGCTTTGAGGCTAAGTGGTGAATCTCAGTTGGTACTGCAATTTAGTTCAAGACTAGGCTTAATCCATGTTCAAGAAACCAGCCCTGGGGGTTTAAAGACACATCACCCTAAACTGACACATCTTCCCGTGTTCGTGTGGGTTTCCACCGGGGGCTCCAGTTTCCTCCCATATTCCAAAAGCATGCACTGTAGGTTAACTGGCAAATCTAAATTGGCCTCGTAAGGTGTGTCTGAGAGTGTGCTTGTGTGAGAGAGTGTGTGCCCTGCAGAGTGTTGGCGCCTGCCCAGGGTTGGTCCCCGCCTTGCGCCTGTAATTCCCGGGACAGGCTCTGGTCCTCCTCGTGACCCCATTTGGGATTCAGCGGTTAAGATAATACAGTATATGCATGAATGATCAGAAATTACAGATTGTAATGTCACATCATTTTGAACAGAAGACCTATTTTTATTAAAAGAGAATATTGTTTTCTTGTAAGGTTTATCTCAGTATTAAGAACGTCAAATGATATTTTAGGTGCTTTCATGAATTTATCTAGAAGGAAGTGATTGGGTTAAATCAGCAGATAATATTGTCTCATATTGATCACTGGCTCCTCAATTGAAGCGAAGTGAATTAATGACATGCTATTGTAGCAGACATTAAATTCCACTGAAATCAATATCATATTTACGAGCAGATTTACATTGGTAAACACTAAGCATATTTATAAAGTGCAATCACAAAAAAAAAAAATCATCTGTTTTATAGCTACTCGCCATTAAAAAGTATTTCTGTTTTGATGACATTTTTTATGCAACATCAACAAAGTTATTATTATTCACAATAGAGAAGCTGTTGGGACGAGCCCATGCCCAGACCCACCTCAGCAAACTTGGTCTCCAGCTCAACGTTGCGTTCCTCCACCTGCATGAGGGAGTTCTTCAGATGTTCGTACATCTTCTGAGCGTGCTCGGCTCTCTGCCTCTCGTTCAGCTCCTTCATCTCCAGCATGGTGATGCGTTTGGACACAGACAGCGTCTCACTGTTGGCCAGAGCCTTTGCTGCCTTATCCATGCTGCCCTCAACACCTGCACACATGCCCATCCATCCACATAGTTCCCGTTTCTGTCCAGGTGATTTACAATTTTGACTTATCTGCTTGAAACTGCCCTCCTTCAAAGAGAGTGAAAGTGTCTCAGAAATAAGTATTTGCAAGTAATGATTTAGGGCCAGGCTCCGAAGGCAGCGCTATTTTGAAGTTTGGAGGTTGAAAGGAAACAACTGGAGACAACATTATTCCATTGTTGTTGATGAACCATGGCCACGGAGATGTACAACTTCATCACAAAGTAAATGTGTTCCGTCGGGTCAGACACAGCTATTTATACACGTTTGTCTTTTGGGCTGTTAAACAAAAGCAATCTGTAGGTGCCTAAAGAAAGAAAATGTTGATGGGCTGCTAGGGTAGTTTAGCCTAGTTAGTACATCAGTAAACTACTTGAGTCAGCTTTTGTTAACCCTTGTGGCCCAAAGCTCTGCACAGAGACAGGTTTTTACAACCTTATCCTAGAAATGTAGGATCAGGGTGCTCAGGTGCAGGTAATACAACTGTGGTAACAGAGCATTAAGCTGGAAGTAGTGAAATAAGATGAGAAAAGACTTCTTAAACAATACAGTAAAACAACGTACAGTTAATTACATTGCATTACATATTATAACAGTTACAGTCCTGCATTATAGCAGACACTTACCCAGAGCAACATCCATTTTTCTCATTTCAGGGACAGTCTTCCTGGAGCAACTTGGGGTCAAGGATCTTGCTCAGGGACACAATGATGCTAGTGCCAGAAGTAGGATTCGAACCTATGACCTCTTGCTCCAGAGGTGAGTGTCCTAACCACTAGACCACCACCACCCATTGGTGTTATATAATATGGTATTATAAGAAATCTAGAGATGATTTAAAGTTATGTTCAAAAACTAAGGCTGGGCAATTAATTGTGATTTCGAATCTGACTTCATGTCACGTGACCCTATCAAATACTACACAACTTATTATTCCCCTGAATTTTGGTTATGATAACAATGGACAATGGATTGAGATAACATCTCACCTAGGGCTGGGCGATAAAACGATAACGCTATGTATCACGATAGACACGTGATCGATATCAATAAAAAATGTGTTCGATAAAACGTTCGATATTTTTTATTCTTCATCGGAAGAAAACAGAGGTTGCGAAGCTAGTTTGGTTGCATTAACAAAGGCACTCGCTCTCTGGTAACCTAGCAACACAGGGAGTGATACGCTAACTACGGTGGCCCTGAAGTGCAAACCACACCAACAAATTACTAAACACAACAACAAATTGAGAAAATGTAATATATTTTTCTCCTGGTCGTTATTTTAAATGGATCATAAAAAATGTCAATAATTATCGATATCAGCCGATATGAAACACTGATATCGTGATACAGTTTTCAGCCATATCGCCCAGCCCTAATCTGACCTGACTCAACTTAATTATGTACATGAAATCATGGAAGTTTACCCGCACTATTGACATGCTCCCAGGCTTGCTCCAGTGTGTGCAGCTTCTCTTTAGTGATCTCCAGCTCTTTGTTGATGGAGCTGATTTGCTCACGTAGGGAGACGTTCTCACCCTGAAAGCAGAATACGTCATATTAAAGGTCCCATATTATACATTTTCTCAACAAGTTAAAATAGGTCTATGAGCTCCACTAAACATGACTCTGAAGTAATTTGCTGAAGATACTTTTCAGATTAGGCATTTTCACCTGCTTTTTACCGCTCTATATCAGTCCCTTTAAGAACAGACTGTTTCTCATTAGTATTCCTAAATGCAAATGAGCTGCTGCTGCCCACACACGCTCCACTCCGGAACTGGGGTGTAGCCAACATGGCGAGAGTTTACCTCACGTGAAAATAATCAACACGGCTGTTGCTAACAGACCCTCCATACAGACATACATGTTCAACACAACACTCCGCCGGTAGACATCTTCATTACGATTCCTACGCTAGCGCTTGTGAGAAAACATGGCGGATCAGGAAGCGCTAGCAGTTCTACCTGGTGGGCGGAGCTTCTCAGATAGGAGGGTGGAGTTATTCAAATGTCCCCTAATGTGACGTAGAAGTAGGGGAGAAATCTAAACGGCTCGTTTAAGCACACGATTTCTGACATTCATAAATTAATACTCACGCAATTGACCATTTTTTATCAAACTTACAGTGTGTGTAGAGGCAGTACAGACCCACATGGATGTCCAAAGAACAGGAAAAAAATGATTTTGTCATAATATGGGACCTTAAAACAATCTTAATATTTTAGAGTATCTGACTACTCAGGACAATGTTTTTACATACGTCAGAATTGCTGACCCCATACCTCTAGATGCTCCAGGATGGTGGTTTTCTGAATGAGGTGATTGTCCTTCTGTAGAAGATCTCTGTATTTAACAGTCAGTTCATTATACTGCTTGTTTGCCCTCTCCAGCTCTGAAGATGGAACGCTGTCTTCCAGAGATTTCTGCAGCGCTGCCATTTTGAATGCTGCCATCTCCTAGCAAGGCAGAAGAACCATTTGTAGAAACTCTGTGCCTAAATTCTACACAGTTTACAGCAGGCTGTAGGCAATATGACCTCAAATCAATATCACAAATATTTTACCTCATTTACAATTAATTAAAGACTATTATTATTATTCAGTGACAATGTCTGTATCGTAAAGATGCTCAACAATTGAAGGTGGGACGTTTTTCGTGTGTATCTTTGTGATTTTAAAATCATTTTAAGAGAGCACAGATGTACAGTAGTTGCAGACTGGACGGGGCGGAGTCACATGACAACACATGCAGTAGCGTGTTTTTAAGAGGAACACACTGGAGAAAGTAATAAAAAAAAAAAGCATTAACCGAATTAAAAAAAAATCTAAATAAGGCAAGACTACATCGATTAGAATTTCTGATTGTTGTTGTTGATTTAATTGCCCAGCCCTAGCCTACAGTACGTACAGTACAGTACACTCATTTTTTGTGACAAGAACATGCCTTTTCAGCCTAACTGACAAAGAGCAGACAAAATGAGAATTTAAAGAAGTTTCACCTTGAACCTCTGCAGATAGCCGATCCTCTCAGTGACTGTAGCCTCCATCCGGATGAAGTCGTCCTTCATTTTACTGTTCTCCTTCCTCAGGTGTTGTTCCTGCTCCAGCAGGGTGGTGTAACGGCGAGTCAGAGATCTCTCGTTGACTTTGAGGACGGTCATCTTACGTGCAGTCTCGGACACCTGCCTCCTCAGATCGGCCGGGTCTTTTTCCAGAGCCTCTAGCCAGTGCTAATAATCCAAGACAGAGGAATTTCAATGCAATGGAAAAGGAAGATGGTGTTTCAAAACTTTCCACAAGTCAGAAGAGTTGATTAAGTAAAGATGTCAAGCATCACATGGCCTGAGTTGTGAGGAGTCAAGAGTGCATCAGAGCTTACGTTATACTCTTTGATCTTCACAGCATCCAGTTCTTTCTGTTCTTCCATTTTGGCTTTCATCTCTGCAGAAGAGTCTCTCTCTTTCTGCCAAGTCTCCTTCTCGCTGAGAGGAAAGCAGACCGCGTTTGCATTAAAATAACATCATGCAACATTCTTTAAAGCGTTCAGCGAGGTCTCATATGGACGGCACAAACCTTTGATGCTCTTTATACAATAACCCCTGCTGGTGACGTATGATAGCAAACTTCCTTTTGTACTCCTCCAAAGCCTGACCCAGCTGGACGCAACTCTCTTCTTTATTTTTAATCTCCTGAAAATTTGTTTAGCGCCAAAATACATTTGGTGAATTATTTTGCAATTGGTAATTTAAAATGAATTAAACTATTGAACTATTGATATTGAACTGCCATTTGCACAATGAATTATGGCTTTCAAAATGAATTATCATCTGTTCATCTGTACTTCCAATATTCAAAACCCCTCATTAGCTGGTCTGACGTGTACCTGTAACAACTGGATCACGTATTCGTTGAGAGAGTTGATGACCTGCACACTGTTTGGAGACATCTCCTCGGGTAAAGGGATAGATTTATGAGGTGCTGCTGACCCAGCTGCAAGCCTGGCTGCCCCAACCTCACTTTCCAAACGTGTAACCTGCGCAGAAAAAATGGAAAAATCAACTTCCACTTATTTAACCATGAGTAATGACACACATAATACAAAATACAAGATGTGCTGTGGCTTGTAAACCGCAACGTGAATCATTTTTGACAAAACTGCATTTTTAAAATAAAGTCTAACAGCCAAAACAAACCAAAGGCTCTTTTAGTCTCAACATATTATGGTCTCCTATGAAGAATTATGGTCTCCTCTTTACAAAAATTTGGAGCATGTGGTATTCATTTCAGAGGAGTTCTCTTTGACTGCACGTGGTCTCAGTAGTAAAGACTGGGAGAGGAACCTTGTCATTGGCCTTCATCAGCTGGGTCACCGTACTGGCTGCTTCCTCTCTAGCTGTCTTCATCTCTTGCCTCAACTCCTCGTTCCTGCCCGTCAGTTGGTCCAGCTGCACTCTCAGATGAGCGCTCACGTCAGCCTTTCCCTCCGAGTACTTCAACTCCAGCACCTGGACAGAGTCAAGCACAGAGGCCAGAGGATATATCAAACATTTAAACATCTGGAAAAACAAATCTCTGTTTCGTTGTAGAAATGCGCAATTTAATACATATTTTATACTTAAATAGATGAGTTGAGTTAATTAGTTCTTAATTAGTTCTAACCCTAACCCTGACGTGGATGTACTTACACTGACAAGTCTCTCCAGGCTGGGGATGGTGAGGTCGGAGCGTGAAGGCGATTTGCTCCGAGTCTCCTGGACGGCCTGCAGGATCTCCTTCATGCCCTGCTCCAGCTGCATGTTCTCCTTCTGAAGCTCATTCACTGCAGAAAGGAGTTAAATTCACATGCTGATGTGCACTATCATTGTGGATTTGGCATTTTTAACAAGCAACTATTCATAGTCATGTACGGCTGCATATTTGGCAACAAATCTGCACATAGCACATTAGGTCAGAGGGAGTTCACTAAGGGTCACCCGATTATCCAGGAGGGCGATATTAGGCGTTTTGCTGATTATCGGTATCAGTGTTTTCAATTTGACATCCATCGATATTATGTAATTACAAGGTGCGCTACTGCGGCTCCACTGCCGTCTCTTCTCTCTGTGCCGTTTGCTCTTGACTACTAAAATACGAAATACTAAAACCTTAGTTTCAAACTGAAGTTTCACAGTTTTATAATGTTACTAAAATGTTTATTTAATATTATTTACAGTTGAAGTTATTGAAATAAAGTTTTGTGCTGGTGTTTGTAAAATTCAATATTTTGATAGAGAAATTGGTTCCAAATTTTGGTTATCAGCACCATTAACTAGCAATAAGTGGTATCGATATCGGCCCTGAAAAACCAATATCGTTCGACCTCTAGAGTTTACAAAGCACCAGGATCAACTAGAATCAAAAAGTTAAATTAAGAATAAACATTTTCAAAAGGATAGATGCCTATTTGTCCTAAGTCACCCAGAAAAATGTGGCACATGTGGCCAGAAAAATGAGACAATAGATACAGTGATTTATTGCAAACACAGACGTAAATAGTGTTCCTCAAGACTGTATTAAAAATGTAAGGAAGACTGGCTCTTTGAAAGCTAAATAAGAAATCAGAGGTTGCCCACAGTACTGTTTGTCAAAGATAGAAATTAGCCAAAAATGTTACGCAATAAAAGCTACTTATTAAATCTAAATTGCTTTAAACTATTACTGAACTCATGGTCACTGCCTGAATTTGTCCTAGTTTTTTGTCATCAGTTTAAATAAAAGTCATTCAACGAACTGCACCCAACCCGCTGTGGTGTGCTAATTCAGTTACTATTTTGTAGTAAACATGGCATGATGGCACCGTTTCATGCCCGATATGATACTGATATTGTAAATTAGCCTATCTTCCAATTCAGTACAAATCCAGTACAGACTCTTGAGTCTTTTTTAAACAGAAAACAGAAAATAATGCTTTAAAAATATCAGAATACATGACTGAGATTATTCTATTATGCTTAAGGAAATACTTGACTTAAATACTGTTTTCTTAACTAAAACAATAATTACACACCCATATGTATATACTAAATTATTTATTATTAAAATATCAAAAAAATTATTTGTTTAAACAAAGTTCTGTAATTTTGTGATGGTCCCTAATCCTGTGGCGCTATAACCATCAGGAACACAGACTGAGAGTGAGAGCTGGTGTTGTTAAGGAAATTACACAGTATAATCATGTGATTTGTTTTTGGGGTTGTAGTGTGTAGCGTTGTTTGTTCTGCTCATTGTTGTATAATATGTAGGAATTAGCGTGAATGTTGAACAATAAACCAGCTTTCCCGCAATGCCGCTTTCCATGCAGAACCAACTGAGCGTGCACACATTTACAGATCGGCTCCATAGATCGGCCCAATGTCACTGATACCCGATCCAGCTATTTGAGTCATTATCGGACCAATATCCGATCCACGTGTCGGATCAGTGCCATCTTTATTCTGTACTGCAGTGTACAGGTTCACATCTGACATCTTTGCTGAATAACCATACCTATGCAGTAAAGCTGGAAGAGGGAGCGAGGGACTCACATTTGGCTTTGAACTGAGCAGATTCTGTTCTCTTCATCTCCAGCTCTTTCTCCCTACTGTTCAGCTCTTTCTGCAAGGACTCATTCTAGAAGAAGGGCAGCAAAACAAACACAGCATGCTGTAGGTCTGGCTGTAATCTCATGTACCGTGGGTGGAGGCAAAAGAGGCTAAATATTTATCAATGCAAACTATGTATAAATAAGGGTGTGTTTGATGCTGCGTCTGTGGATTATAATTCTTGCGCAGAAATATAGAAAAATGTATGAAGGGAAATTAAGGACAACATAAAATAGACAACATGAAATAAAAAATACAATGAGAAAAAAAGAAGAAGAATTAAAAGTAACATAATACTGTTGAAACGTGTATGTAAACGTGTATGTAAATATTTCTAATTGATTTTAGAAAATCTGTGAAATCACCCTAGCAATGAATCTTAGCATGTTTTTGGCTGTTACCTTCCGTTTGACCTCTTCATTAGCGGATGTCAGGGCAGATCTCATCCTAATGGACCTGCTGGAAGACTCGTCCGCATCATCATCAAGCAGCGAACTACTGATCACTGGGATCCCTGAACACAAATACGTCTGAATCAATATCCTCTCCCAATAACTGATCACTGGCTAATCCCTGTGTAAGTCTCATCTAACTCTTATAGATTAGAAGTTCTGAATGATTTAATACATTTTCTAGGAGCGACACGGTGGCGCAGTGGTCAGCGCTGCTTTCTCACAGTGAGAAGGTCCTGGGTTTGATCCCTGGAGTTTACATGCTCTCCCTGTGTCCGTGTGGGTTTCCTCTGGGGGCTACGGTTTCCTCCCACAGTCCAAAGGCATGCAGTATAGGTTAACTGGTGACTCTAAATTGGCCCATAAGGTGTGAATGTGAATGTGATTGTTTGAGTATGTGCCCTGCGGTGTGTTGGCGCCTGCCTAGGGTTGGTCCCCGTCATGTGCCCGTAGTTCCAGGGATAGGGCCCCGTCACCCCGACAGGGATTAAGCGGTTCGGATGATGAATGAATGAATGAATGAATGCCCAGCCCTACGTTTGTACCTTTGTCCTTAACCAGAGCCCGGACACGCTGCTTCAACTCTAGTCTCTCCTCTTCAAGGCGCTCAATCTAAGAGACAGAGAGATCATTAGAACCAGAAACCCCTTTACACTTGACTTAAGCTTTATTTCTGACACGTTTATGATCAGGTTGACCTTGAACACATCAAAACACCACACAGGTGTGCTTCGGATTGTTCAGTAACCTTGGATGAGGTGTTTATTCCCCTCTGATTTATAAAACAAGACTTAAATTAAAATGTAAATTTTAATTTAGTGGGGGCGGCACGGTGGCGCAGTGGCCTAGGACTGAGATATACTTAACGGTCAGAACGCTTACGCGCATGCATCATGGCTGCCACACGTTCTCAGCGTTCTTTTGACGCGATTCCGCTGAGCACGTTGTCAGATATTAACACCACAGGGGCACGAGTTACAGTGTCAACTCTTTCTGTGTGGAGTTTGCATGCTCTCCCCGTGTTCGCATGGGTTTCCTCCAGGTGCTCAGGCTTCCTCCCACAGTCCAAAGGCATACAATATAGGTTAATTGGCGAGTCTGAATTGGCCCTGTAAGGTGTGAATGTGTGTGATTGTGTGAGTGTGTGTGCCCTGCGGTGTGTGTGCGCCTGCCCAGGGTTGGCACCCGTAGTTCCTGGGATAGGCTCCGGTCCTCCCGCGGCCCCAGCTGGGATTAAGCGGTTCGGATAATGAATGAATGAGTGAATGAAATTTAGTCAGGGACGCCCTGGGTCCTAATAACTGTGTAATATGAATTTGCTATAACCTGCTCTCTGGCTAGGATTTTGGGTCATACGCCACTTGGTGTGGTCCTAAGTCCTGAGTAATCCAATCCTTTGCTGTCGGTCACACAAATTACTGACTAAATATTAAGAATAAATTTGACTGAGGCAATGTGAATAGCAAAAGGTGGGCAACAGTTGGCAATAAACCGTTAGGCAGGACCTATAAGGCAGATGTACCATTTAAACTGACCACTAAAGGCAGCCATAAGGTCTTTCAAGTAGAGTGCATGCTGGGTACATCAAAGTGTCGCTCTGCACTCTTCCGCTCGAAACAATGTAACCTGAGCAAACTGTTCACCAACAAGCGCATAATCAGAGCTCTGAAAGTACAAACAGATGCTCTAAGTTGTGTTTACAATAAAGTAGAAAGAGAAGGAAGTGCGAGATTTAATCAAGAATAAAAGTCGGAATAAACAAACCACCTGTAAAAAGTTAAAGCTACACCGTGAGCTGCACTACCTCTTTCAGCAGGACCTGGTTCTCCGCTTTGTACTGCCTCTGTTTCAAAGCCTTCGACCTTCGGAACTCTGTCAAATCCACTTCTTCCTTTGGATTCAGTCCTGGTAGAATTCACACCGGGAAGAAGTAATAAATACAGCTGAGAAAAATCACATTGACAAAAAGCAGACCTGAAATTTAATTTGGTACATGGTTTAGTCTTGTGAACTGGGTTACATTCATAAATGTACTCTTTTACCATTTCCTTTGATAGGATTGAGCAGGATGTCAAACCTGTAAGTAATTTCACACTCAACATCCCCCTCAAAAAATCTGCAAATTAACAGGAACCCAAATTTTGAGTGCTAGTTCTTGCTTCAGACTGGGGGGAAAAAAAACTTGAACAAGTAGCGAAAAAGCTACTTTTGCTTCCAGTTAGGGATTGCACAATGATATCAGAATTAGCTTATAATTGCTTTTTAAAAGTCAGCATTAAAGACAGATGCTTAGACTTGCCTGACATTTTATGACACATTTACTGTACGTCGGAAAGGTAGTGTTTATATCAGGCTTGACCAAAGTCTTAAAATGTATTTTGTTCAAAAATTCTGAACATGCAGTGGAACATTCACAAGCAAAATCTCTTGTATTTTCATGCTCAGCTCTACCTGCACGCACGAAAGATTTTTAACTAAATAAACTGCATGTTTGTGGGCTGTGTCCCGAGTCGCGTACTGCCGCACTTCATAGTATGGTAGGTAAGGCGCTCTTTTCATACTTCTCTATGCGGTAGTTTGCATCTCAGAAAATAGCCGGGGTTGTAGCTTAACGGCTGTCTACATACTAGGTAGTGCACGTGGAGTATCACACGTGCCTTATTAGACCTGGTACACCACATAGGGCGGGAAATGCTCTGCCCTTGCTGGACTCTGCTTTTACGCTCGCTTGGCTTGGCACAGTTTAAGAAATGTCAGAGTTATGGTGCTATTTTTGTGCCAAAATACTGACTGAGCAGAGGAACTCTGGGAGAAACAAAATATTATCATCTATTACATTATTTTATATATACTGTATATATGTCATGTGTAACACGGTTCTGACTTTCTGGTTCACGGTTCTGGATGGTGACATTCGTATTGAGTGTTTTTGGTTTGGCCAGAAAATGTATCACACACTCTCGCACTCTTTGAAGGTATAAACACGTCCAATCTGCGGGTGACTGACCCAGGCGCTCTCTCATCTCGTCGTTTTCGTCCAGCAGGTCATTGACTTTCAGTTCCAGCTGATTAATGTCCCTGGTCAGGCCTTCAATCTCCCGCTCTCGGACGCGGATTTGGTTTTTGCACTCTTTGATCTCGGCTATGGCGGCCTCCAGCCCATCCGTGCCCTGAAACACAACCAGGCGTGCGTGTGGAGGAGGAAAAGGTGCTTCAGAGAAAAGGAAACACTGAAGTACATATGAGCTTTTTCACAATGAAGGCAAAGCGGAGGAGATCCGAGCACCAGCTGAGATGTGTGTTTTCTTAAAGTCACTGTAGCACTTGCGTGCTGTACGTTTAGGCAAACATTCGACTTGTTATATGGCGATGTGTGCTTTGATCTGAGGTACACAGGAGTGTGTGAATGTCTGTGTGTGTGTAGATACATAGATACAATGTGCAGATTTATGCCTAAATCACAGAACTCCTGCAAATAGGCATGGCTTTCAAGGTGTACCACAGCTTGGAAAAAGTTACAGTTTCAAACCCCCCTCAAAATTTTCCATCATATCATTCCTGCAGTCAAAGACTGCCAAATAGCAAAAGTGCAGGAACCCCTCGGCTCGTGTGCAGCAAAGAGTAAAAACTTGTTGTCATTACACCTTTTACAGGCTAATTTTGCCTTAAAATACCACCAGAAGCTCATACCAGCCCATACCTAGGGGCAGTTGGTGGCATAACCGTAGGGTGTTCGCCCCGTGATTAGAAGGTCGCAGGTTTGAATCCAGGGCCGGTAAAGTTACCACTGAGGTACTCATGAGCAAGGTACCATCCCCAAGCATTGCTCTCCGGGCGCTTGTTAGCTGCCCACTGCTCTTTCACGGATGGGTCAAATGCACAGGTCACATTTGGTTGTGGTGCACTGTGTGCTGTGGTGTGTTCACAATGAAAAATAATCACTCACTTTCACTTTCACCTATTGTGTAAGGGGGTAGACATGTACTGTAGGTGCAATACATTTATCAGAGACTAAAAGAGTAGAAATGCCTGACTTACAGACTCGTAAAGGCGAATGCGGCTGAGGCTCTCGCTCAGCTCTTTGTCTTTGTGGTGAGCGTCGGTCTCGGCGAGGCGGGCAGTGTGTTCGGCCTGTTGTGCCCGGCGTTCTGTGGCCTGCAGCTTGGCGTTCAGCTCCTCCAGCTTCCGCTGCTGCAGACTGCCGGCCGGCCCTGCGAGCACAGAGCAGAACTATAAAGTGAAGGGGAACAATTCTGAGAGATTGAAAAATGGAATTCTAGCCTTTGGAGCCCACAGCGTTGAAAGAGCTGCTATTAAGAAAAAAAACATCTCCTGTGCCAAGACGGCACCTGGTCCAGATGAAGAACTGGTTTGAGGGAGGTAGATTGATGGATGGAGCCTTTCTAACGCCCCCAACCACGTTAACGTCAAAGAATTACAAGCAACAAAGGCTGAATAATGATCATCTCTCGTCACCTCATGTCTTCTGAGTAATTACTGCACTTTATCTTACTTTCGTTGTGCTGTCTCTTCTCCCGCTCCGCTCTGCTTTCTGCACAGCAACCTGGTTCTGCTAAAATGGGACTATTAAATAAGAGATAACTTTCAAATTTACCGTCATAAACCTTTAGGAAGCTGTTTTATTTATTCATTTGTTTCTTTGTTTACTTCTTTAACCCTTTAAAAATGGCTGCTGGGAGCTCTCTGCACTTTTAACATTATGTAAGGCATTCGTGTAAATGTTTCATGAATATACTATATACTGTATTCTAAAACTATATGTACAGTTTAGAAGGCATTTCTGTGGTTCAGTTGGAGGTTTTTTGTTATTCTAATTTGGATCATTTTTCGACAAACTGGTTGAAAATATTGTTATAAGATTAACCTTTAATAGTCCCTTTATTATTTGCATTGTTACAGCAACAAAGAAGACGTTATAAAAGAGGTAGTTTAAAACGAGAGTAAGTATTAAAAATGTATACAATACAGGATAGAGTATAACAGTATACAAACTACACAAAATGCAGAAAATATAAATTATATATGTATATGTTATACAGCAACAAAATTTGTTAATTTGCATGGAAAAAAAGTGAAGAAAGTACAGCAACATAAGAAAACAGTTTACCAAACACACACCTTTATCTTTCTTCAGGGGCTTTTTAAGTTCCTCTATGAGGAGGGCGTTCCTCTCCATTTCAGCTGTGTACTGCTCCACTCGCTCCGACAACAGCTTGATCTGATTGTCTCTCTCTTGCACAGCCTTCAGACAATAAAATCACACTGTCAACACTATGGGATGAAATACAGTGACTGTACACTACAACAGAACTATGCAATAAATAAATCGAATCACTAAAACAAAGTCTAAAATCAAAAATACACACAAATGAAAACAAACTTACTTACACCACACAGTTCATAAATGACCTGAGGCACATAAGTAATGAGTCACAAGAAAAAGGAATGATAAATGTGAAAGCATGAAATAAATGGGACAGAATAAATATCAGACAGAGGAAGAAAACATATAAACAGTAGACAGAATAAGTTAACAGCACACTACATAAACCGAAGATAAGAGGGGAAAAGGGTTACAGCATTCATTCCAAAACTCACAGCGTGCTCCAAAACATCAGGAGAATATGAACGAAGTGATCAAAAAAAGAACATCTCCGCACTTCCCTACATGCGCTGGGAGTCACAGCTACATTCCGAATTAATTTAGCTACAAAGTGATTATATTGCCCACCAAACGTTTAACACATGGCACAATATCTTGTGCAGTGGCAGTTATAAGCAACAATATTTTCATATTAATGATATAGTACATGACAACTTTAACAGAGTTATAAAATGTAAATTTATGACCAAATTCAACAATTACTAGGGGTCCAAGCACAAAGTGATATGGAACCCTCTTGTAATTTTGTTCTGTTTCTTTATTATTATTATTATTATTATTGTTATTTTCTCCTACAAAACGTGCAGATTGTGCAGCTTAAACCATAAGTTGCAGGAAGCTGGATTTTCAGGATAAGTAGGAATGGTGTGCATCTCGGCATAGGCCGAAAAGCGTAGTGATCGGCTTATAATTGGTGCTATAGCAAAGGAAAATGTATTTTGCCCTCTTGGGTCCTGACACCCACACACTGCTGATAATCAGTGCTGACCATTTTGTGCTACTTCTTGCGACTTTTGCTTGGACCCTGCTGGCTGGCGCTTGGGCTATATTCAGTTTTTTAAACTGTAACCCACAAAGAGTGTTCTAAATGCCCTGCTTTCACACGGACATAGGCACGTCGCGAGTGCCGCTGGTTAATCACATCATCAATGAGGCTGTGCTCCAGACTTTTTGGGGGGGTTTGCAAGTTCTCGTAGCTACACCAAGCAGTTGTCGGCAATATAATATTCACTTTGTAGCAATTTGTATTCTGAATGAAGCAGCGATCGAATTTTGACGATTTGAAGATTATGGGCAAAGGTACAGGTTGTGATACGCAGTGTATAGTATAGTGGTTGCTATCAGAACGTTATGTTCTCTGTGTATTTGGCGTTGAATCAGGTGAAGAGTGAGACGTGTGATTTGTGATAGGTGTTGGACCTGCTGCAAGGCGATGATGTTCCGTTTGTCAGAATCCATCTGAGCCGCTCTCAGCTTCTCTCTCAGGTCTCGAATCATTTGCTGATACTCCATAATTTCCTCATCTTTCCCTGATAACACATTCTGGGCAAACATAATCACACACACACAAACACACACCATTTTACAGGGCATAAAGGAGCTCGATGAGAACGCCTGCACTCATTCCCAACCGTGATTTTATATCTGTCTAGCATAATTAATCTCACTAACACAGAAGTCGTTTGTATTTTTCCGATGCGAGTGTACAGAGCTGGCGTAAATCTGAGGCTGGCAGGAGAAGCATTAGTGTAATTAATCTGTCACCAACTGTTTGACTCATGTGAATACATCTGTTGTGCAACCTGGCATGCACTTTTGGCATGATATAAAATTGAACGCATGAAAACACGCATAGCCATCAGACCCACTTCTTTTTTTGCATGTTAAGTGCACAGAGAATTTTATTAGCTGTTTTCCTACCGAAGCGTGCCAGCTCTTAATTGTATTTTTATTAAAAAATGTGATAAACATGTGCATCTGAATACTGATACCTTCCACTCTTCCACTTTAGCATTGACTGCAGCCATCACTGCGTCGTCCTCCTCGGCACGAACCTGGATCTGCTCTGTTAGCTCTCTCACCTACAGTCACAGACACACACACACGCAAGCACAATATACATTTCCTCTATTGTCAAAAGAGGGCAAAAAATTGATATTTTTTTTGTATTGATCGATCTGAATGGTGCACTTCTACTCATAGGAGTCCATCCTTACTTCCTCCATCAACGTCTGGCAGGCCGCTGCCACTACCAAGAACAAGAACAGACTGAAGTGCATCATTCGTCTGCCGAAAAGAGGATCGGCTGCAACCTTCAACCTCTGCAGGACGTGTACAAGTCCAAGCCAATCCCTCTCATCCTAGACACCAACTCTGTCAGACTCTCCCCTCTGGCAGAAGATTGCGGTCTATCAAAACCAAAACCTCACTTCCTAAGGTCAGCTTTTTACCCCACTGCAACTGGCCTCATCAATAAGACCAGAGACCACAGCTAACTCTTCTCTCCCACTCTGTACCTCATCTAGAGTTGCAGTCAAGACCATCTAAACCGAGACCACGTCCTGACCGAGACCAGAGTGTGTCGAGACCAGGACTCCGAAGGGCCAAGACCGAGACCGGACCAATGCACGTTTCACACCACATGCATCACAGTGGAACATGCAAAGTCTAAGCAGCCCTCAAAAAGAGCTGAAAAAAGCAAACACCATACACTAAGCAATTGAATATTTATTCAATATTTCTCTCTTACATATCTATAATGAGATAATCACTTCACTGGAGGCAGTAACATCACTGGTTGTATGTGAAGTGAGAAGTTATCCAGTGCCCTGCTGTGTGTTGGCGCCTGCTCAGGGTTGGTTCCCGCCTTGCTCTGCAAGCTCCCGGGATAGGCTCCGGTACCCCCACCGTGACCCCAGTTGGGATTAAGCAGTTCAGCTAATGAATGAATAAATGAAGTTACCCAATGTGAACAGCTCATTAAGAGTTGTGGTCTCGAAATCAAATCCAGAGTCCTATTTCACCAAGCCCATGACAAGACTGAGTACAAATACGGCCGATTCCGAGACAAGACAGAGACCTTCAAAAACTGGTTTCGAGACCAGTACTTGGTTCCGATTGTACTGTTGGTTGTTTACTCAAATCCTGCTTCTGGTTCATTCATGTCATGACTTTTCTCAGTCGCTGTTCTATACAGGTTAACACTGTAAATAACTACTGAATATCCATATTTTTCAATTTGTACAGCAATATTCATATTCTTCTATTTATATTATGTCTCAGCACCAACCCTCAAAGAAAATTCCTTGCATTTTACAACATAATTGGCAGTAAACTGTGTTCTGACATTCTGAATATTTATCACAATGTAGAATTTTACATTCTTGCTGCAGTTTATATCAAGCATCAGTGCTACTAATCACACGCAGTGGCCGAGCAAAAACAGCAACAAGCTACTGTGGTGTGCTGCTGTTTCAGAGTTACACACACTGTCCGTTTCAGAATCAAAATGAAGTTTACTATGTGATTGCAGTGAGCAATAATAACGGTTCGACTGCACTCTTTTTCTTACTTATATCATCCCTCGTTCTTTCCCTATTCACTTCAATGCATTTATCAAAGTCTTTCCACGCTGCCAATTTTCACGACACAGCTACAAAACTTGAGCAATCACAATGGCATTTTCTTGTGGAAATGCATCTGTAGCTGCTTTTGAATTTGCTTTGGTGGTAGGTGTTAAGGTTAAAAGCACTGATAAATCCTTATAAACAAGCATATTTCAAGAGCGTGTAAGCCATAAGGTAAGCCACAGACCCGAAACAGAACAGAAAGTCATAACATGAATGTACTGGAAGTACAGGAAGCGTGCAATGGATTGACATTAATCATGTTTCACTATTTACACACTATTTTGCGTACATTTGTAAGCGTATGGTTGTTACTGATCGAGATCGTTTTATTGGTTAGCACTACTCGTTATCTCAGCCCAGTGTAAGGGCTGCTCTTCGTTCTGTGGGGTGGGTTGTGAAATTCCTGCATGACCTCAGACTCACTCAGAGATATGTGATTTATGTCCTGATAAAAACCTGCAGCTTGGCCTGGTCTCTCTCTTTCCTCAGTTGGTCAGTGATGGTGTCGGTTTGCTGGACCACGATTTTCATCTTGTTGTACTCGTCCGTCATCTTCTCCATCTCCTTCACTGACTCCTCCAGGTTTTTGTGCAAGTTCTCATTTTCGCTCTTCAGGTTGGCCGCCATGTCCTCTGCGTGCTAAGGGTGAAGGTTTATAATTCATAAACAGACACTAAAGTTTGCCTAGTGAAATTCTTCATCATGCAAGTCAGATAACTTCAATTCACAAGGGGCATAATTGGATTCAATCCTGGTTTTGATTTGTTTAGCTGGTGTATCATGAAGTCCTGAATTAGGCAATTCTTTTATATAACAACCCATTTATTAATTCATTTAAATCATAAACCTGACACATCAACCTGAAAGTCTGAAAACTCAGATTTCTATTATAAACATTTATTTTCACAAATGATTTTTATCATAATATTTTTAATGTATCATATTTTAAATTACCATTTGGCAGTAAAGTCAATGAATTTGCAATGCTGGGGAGCAGCTAACTAAAATGAGTGGGTTTACTACTTTGTGGCTTTAAAAGTAACATTTTTCACAAAGGCAATGGGTGGCAAAACGCTGCAATGCTGCAAAACAGTAAAACAACTATTTTCGTAGTTTTATAGTTTAATTTTTTGAGTGTTGATTTTGTCAAAGCAGCATCTGCACGCAGCTCAATGCATCATTGCATGCACTTAGAAGCTGCAAGATGGAGTTGGAGGACGCATCTTGGAGCATGTGTCGCTACTGTACTGTAACAGTTCAGACTGTACAGAAAGAGCAGGGGGTGTGTGTGTGTATGTATGTAACATTTTTCCTTGATTATGATTACATTTTTTAGCCTCCTAGTTCACTGTAAATATGCTCAACCATAACAGCTGGGATATTTTGATACAGAAGTGTAAAAATAACTGAAATAATCTTCATGAGCAAGATGACGTCGATTCGAGGTTCTGAATGTTGGTTTTGATTCATTTTTGACTGTTTGCCCAGCCCTGTTTGTGTGTGTTTCAAGTGACCTGCAGGTCCTCCATGCACTGGTAGAGCTGCTGGTTGGCTTTGTTGAGTCTCTTCTGCATCTCGCTGCTCTCCTCTCGGCTCTGGAGGGAGTCCTTGTGCTCCAACTCTTTCCTGTAGAAGTCCACATCCTGCTGCAGCTGCTCAGCCTTCCGAGCACATGGCAAAGAGAAGAACAGCACAAGCATGAGCACTTCACACCAACACAACACCCAGCGTTACAAGATTCCACCTGACTACTGCATCAAAGATTAGTTATATGAACTCAAGTGACTTAGACTGCAGTCGACCTCAGAAATCAAAACTTTTATACAGAAGGTCTAAACATAGAGATATTAAGTGCAAAGATGTGAACAATATTATAATATATTGTGATATATTAATTTATTAGGTTTCACCAAATACAGCCTGTACTGTGTGATTTCTACGGATTTGGAAACATCCTAAACCCAGACCTCCTCTTGACTAAATTCTGCTTCTGCTTAGCGTCTTTAAAGCCAGAAGCACTTGATAGACTTGTATTTCCTCCACAACATTTATACATTCAAATTCACTTGAACGCATTGTTCTTGCCATGGTATATTTATTCACAAAACACCACAACCTCTGCATTTGACCCATCCGTGAAGGAGCAGCGGGCAGCTAACATGGGCAGTGCCCGAGGAGCAGTGCTTGGGGACGGCACCTTGCTCATGAGTACCTCAGTGATACCTTTACTGGTTCTGATCACGGGGCGACCGCCCTTACCATTTTGCTATCAACTGCCCCAAATAAGCGTGAATGCAGTCCACTACTACCACAAATTGTGCGGTCGAGATTCCCACATTTTGGGAATTCACAGAGGTCAAACAGCCACAGTGCAACGTCTGTGCCTCGGCCCGGGCGAACCAAACACACGATCATGATGTCGCCATTGCCAGGTAAGTCTGCAACTGATCCATCCATTAAGCAGTGGGCAGCTGACATGGGGAGCAGTGCTTGGTGACAGTACCTTGCTCATAAGTACCTCCTTCTTTAACGGTGTGGGATTTGAACCAGTCACAGGGTCAACTCCCTAACTGCCCAATGACAAACCTACTGATGCAGTTCAAGCACCTCCTCTTACAGTCAGATGGCTTTAATGCTTACTCCTGTTTCTTGTGTTAGAGTAAATTTTGTTTAGGCCTATCATATAAAACTGCATCTGTGGAATTAGATCCAAATAATTAAATATAGGAACAATGTAAACAAGAAACCTCTTTTTGACAAAAATAAGAAAAACATAGTGATCCATCCTGGAGATAGACATTTGGTTCAAAAATATTGTGATGTGAATTTTGAGGCATATCGCCCAGGCCTACGGGCAACAGACTAATAGCAGAACTGTCATTGTGTTTTTCAAAGTTAAGATCTGAGACGTTTATTGAAAGTTGGCAGAAGTGCAAAGTTCTGAGTCATGTATGTGATAAAAATCAATAGACAAGCTTATTCCTGTTACTAAATTGTGCTCTGAGGCAGGTTTTTATCAAACTGCGCGCACGTACACACACAAACACACAACTTCAAAGCTATAAGTTGTACAGCTCTATTAACACTTAAGCCTAAATCTTGCTCCCTCCTGCTCAGGGGGTCTTACCTTCTTTTTAAGCAGCTTTTTCTTGGAGATGTGAGCAAGATAATGTCATGCAGATGGTACAAATGCAGAGAAAATGATAAAGCATGCAACATGCAATTAAACAAAAATAATTATAAATGATTTTGATCCACAGCAGAAGTAGCAACACAAATGAAATTTATGCTAAATGTGCCACAAAAAGAGCATAAAGTCTAAAGGGATACGGTGCTTGTGTACAAGTGTGCAGACTTGCATCTGAGCATCAACACGTGCAGGTAGACGGTGATATGTAGCTACCTCTCTTCTCAGCTTTCGGTTCTCATCTTCTGCCTCCTCCGCTCGCTGTGACATCTAAAAGATTTAAAGTCAGTAGTCAGCAGACAGTAACGGTTCAGAAAGCAAACTGATAAAATGTGATATGAACATCACAATCTCAGACTGCAACTTGAAGAACCATTACACCCAAAACTGGCCGACATTTATACAACAAACTACAATAAACTAAGCAATATAAAAATATTAAGCACTGTGTGTCATAAAGCATCAATAAAAATGAGGAGCTACAGATACTGAAGATAGAAGCATCAAAATTACTTACGCAAATGTTATTAAATACATCCAACAAGAGTCATCAAATATAAATATGGCCAATCTCATAACTTTCAGTGCTGGTTTTAATTGTTTGATCACAATACGTTATTATATTGTTTCAATGGAAAACGATATGATGTCAATCAATATCATGACTATTACAATTTGATTTAGATTAGATTCAATTCAGGAGCAAGTGCAAATTACAAGATAATATCATATGCTCATTTTAGGGCTGAAAAAAAAAATCAACAAAAATATTATTTGACATTTTTATTCCTGAACTCAACCTGAAAACCTGTTTCATAATCAGAATATACTGGCACTGCAACATTTATGATGTCTGATCCAGGTTTTCATTTCATTGCTATGGGCTTGTTAATCACTGAATCGATGTAAACTGATGTAAGAAGAATGCTGCATTAGTACAAAAGCTCTGGTGCTGTACAATCTCACATTAATGACCTGCTGAGGAGGTACAACTCCAACAGTTCATACCTCTTCGTTTGTCTTTCTCTCTTTACTCATCTCTTTCTCCAGCTGAACCAGCTCCTTCTCCTTGCGTTCCAAGTGGGCCTCCAGCTGGCGGATTTCGTCCCGCAGGAAGCGGGTGTCTCGCCCCCCTGTAGAGCGCTGTGCCATCTGGACAAGCCAATGGGAAGCAAGAGTTCAGGAAACACACCGAGACGGCGTCCTCTTCAGTCTACACACGCTACTCACAAGCCTTCCCACACTTTATCTTCACCGTCAGCTGCACAGCATGTCTAACATATTCTCATAAGAGCCCATCTTTCAGGTACAAAACACACCACGTTGTAATCAGCAACCACAAGCAGCCAGAGGGATTAACCTGCTAATCTTCTTAGTCTTGTCCCTCTCTAGTGACTGCTTATGAGGTGCACAACAAAGGCCTGGGAAGTCAAACAATAAATTGTGTCTAAGGTACTGAGCCTAGTACTGTACTGGGCCATGACTAGTATTTGGGAGTAGCTGAACAGAATTAGTGACGCTACTAACTAAACTACTTTTTTCAGTTGCTTATCAGTAGCAACACTCCTTTTAAAGTGCTGTAGCTTTTAAAATAAATAGCTATATAGCGTGGGAAAGCAAAAAAAAATCTTTTAATTTTCTCTTGGTGCAAAGATGGGTATTTTCAACTACCAGGTGTTTTCGGCTTAGTGTTAAATTAGTAAAAGTGGCATCTGATAAGCTACTGTGCTCACGGAGTGCACACTTATTACATCACACAATGCTCTAGGCAGCTGCGAGATGGAGTCTGAGTCCGCCTTAGCGAAGATGGAAGTAAGGATCTATGACCACATTTAGCAATATTTATCACTTAGAAATAAGAAATGACTGTAACTTAAATATTTGAATGCAACTTCTGCAAACCAAAAATGTCATTGAACCTTGTTGTGATTTGACATTAACTTAGTACAAGTATATAGATTTTCACATTACTTTAACATCATGCCTAACATTTTTTATTAAATTTCTTTAAGAGTATCCTACAGCACAAATATAGGATATTTCTGTATGAAATAGCTAGGATGAAGTTAAGTGGAAGCAGACACTGCACCACAGCAAAATGTGACCTCTGCATTTGAGCCATCCACGAAGGAGCTGTCGGCAGCACCCGAGGAGACGGTGCTTGGCGATGGCACCTCACTCATGAGTACCTCAGTGATACCTTTACCAGTCTGGGACTAAAACCGGTGACCTTTGATTCGAACCGGCGACCTTCTGATAAAGGGGCGAGCACCCTAACCTTTACGCTATCAACTGTTTTTCTCTGTAGTTTGGAGTGTAGCTAAGTATTATATTTAAAACTATTACCGTTTAAAAGTAGCTTCGCCAACATTGCCCATAATATTAAACATACTGGTTTTCGTTCAACTTTTATGTATTTTGGTTTGATGTTCTGCTTACCTCCAACTCATTTTCCAATTTATATATTTTTGCCTTGAGCTCAGATTCTGTTTAATGAAAGACAGAAAACCAGGTTATTACATTTTACCACAGCGTCAATTTCTCGGAACAGTTCGAGAACTTCTGGATGTGTGCACGCACCTATTCTCGCTTGCTCCGTGCCAGCTTTGTCAACGACGTCATAGGCGCATGCAATTTCCTCCAACTTCAGCTGCAGCACAATTAGATCAGTCAGAGCAGATCAATAGCACCAACGTGGCAATTACAGTGGGAATTGGGTTAATTACAGAAAAGGAGGATGCACGTCAAATTCAATGTTGGTTCCCACCAAATTGAGCAAACAGACAGAATGTGATGAGTACCTTCAGCAAGGTCTGTGAAATTCTGAACAGCTGGACCGTTTTCTCTGGCTCACTTTCTTTTAGGTCCCGTAGATGGATCTGTGTGATTATAAGTGTGACTTTTAGTGATATACAGACAGTAATGTGAAAATCTGAGGCAAATAACAGTCTTAGCCGATCTATGCCAAAACTTGGTCTTTTGTTTGTTTGTCCCTGAAAATAGAACTCAAAAGCAGAACTACCTATGTATTCCATTATGTGGTCAATGTATAGATTACAGAAAATACAGTTTTCATTTCCTTTGGCATTTTTCAGGTTTTAATTCAGTTATGAGCGGAAGCAACAAACTACTCATGTTACTGTAATGAAGACTTTTTGGAGGTATCTGCACTTTTAATTATATTCTTACTTGAGTATTCACTGCTCTATCTACTTCACTATTTTTAAAATCACAATTATCATCATAATTCTCTATTGAGTAGGTCTCCAGATGATCCTGGAATCACCAGACCAAATCACATCTGCAAGAGCAAATAACACATTAGCATCTGATTTGTCTCATTCGCAGCTACATTATGAATTCAATCCAAGCCTTTCATCTGCATTTTTGCAGGGTATAAAAGCTATCAACAAATTTACCGTTATTTGTTTCAACCATATTTGATATGTTTTGCACAAAGCCAGCTAACAAAACAGTACACTCTCTTGATATTCATTAGGAAATAAGCATAAAAATATAGAGACACCACTTTCCTTATGATAGGTTATATCAGTTGTCATTTAACCAAATTTACCTCAACTTCATATCATGCTGGCCAGTAAACGATTACTTTAAACCATCCTGGTTATCAGTTTGTCCTTTGAATTTAAGTGAATGATTATTTGTCATTATTAACACAGAACAGCACACAATGCACCACAACGAAATGTGACCTCTGCAACTGACCCATCCATGAATGAGCAGTGGGCAGCTCTGGCAGCACCGGGAAGCAGTGCTTGGGGACGATACCTTGCTCACGAATACCTCAGTGGAACCTTTACCAGTCTGGGACTAAAACCTGTGACCTTCAAATCATGGAGCCAACTCCCTGTTATTTTACCCTTGGTGTTAGAGGTGGTGATGAGATGAGACAATAATAATAGATCAAAAAAATTAGTAGATAAGATATTTTATACTTACTAAGTGAACTCCCTTTTATGCTAAATTTCTGATACTCTTATTAGTTTTTAAACAATTATTTGAGCTTTAACACCAGTAGTTTTATTGTGGTTTAGTACTATTTAAGTAGCATTACTTCATAAGCAGACATATTAAAATACTAGTTATAAGACATGCTTGGACAAGTTTAGTGTATAGAGTATCATTAAGATATAAGGAGAGTTGCTAATACTGTGTATTTGAGCAGACCCACCTTCATAACACTGTCGCAGACTCTCTCCTCATCATTCCCTAAAACCTCAGGGTCGATCCTCATCAAAAACTTCCAGTCCGGAGCTGGCATCTCGCCCTTCTTGTGCTGGCCAAGATTTGGGCTCTAAATAAATAAACTGACTGTAAAATAAATAATGTCTTGCTTTTTGTAGAATTACCTCAGGTAGTACTCGTAGTATTATTTTCTGCTGCCAACCCTGACAACATCTTTTACCATCAGTTACACGAACAGCAATTACATCTGTTTACAATAAATTACATCAACAATGCCATAACATAAAAGCTTTATTAAGTTTCTGAACAAAAGTCAACAAATAATAAGCTTACTTACTAGTAAAAACAGAGGACGAAAATAAAATGAGAATGAATTATAACAACGAAAATACGTATCATTATCTGAAGATGAATAGCGTTCTGTGGCTACAGTTAACTAACATCCTTAGCCGAAATGCTAACTTTATAATTCGTTACAGCACAACAAAATAGCCGCTAGTACTTGTTACTGTTATCTATATGAAACTACACCGCTAGACGATCAGCAACTGTGTTCAAAACAAATTTATATCTGACCTCAACATTTGATTCCGCTTGATTCAGGTGGTTAGCGTACGTTGGCGGTGTTCGAAGACGCATACTACTGTACTTAATAGTATGTCAAAAGAGCGCAACAAATATATCATGCAAACCAATGTAGTACGCTAGTATGCGGTTCCGCCTGCTGCCCCTTTTTCGTCGGTTACTAGGCTACCAACGAAAACAGTCGTATTCCGTGTGCTGTAACGCACCTATTTTACGCCAAGCCGAAAAGCTGTTCGCAGTTTTCTGAACTTGTTCTTGAAATAATGTTCCAGTGAATCTGACGTTAACTTTCAAAAAGTATATGGAGAAATATTTTATGTTATTGTGATAGCAGGAAACGGGACTTCGAGATATGGGTGCTAGCAATATTGCACAGTTTATTTTGAAGTTAAGTCAGAATTTGGTTATGTGCCACCATGACTTTCAAAATATCAGCACAGAAAACTATATACAACACATAAAAGAAGAGCAAAAATACGAATGAATATGTGATAAATACACAGTTTCTACATTCAAGCCACGTAGATTACGCAAGACCAAAATGTGAAGTCCCGCAGCATGCAATCCAGATGAAATCTTCTCTGCATGAGATAATAGTCCGAATTACGTGCCCGTCCACGTCCTTAATTGACTGTTTTTAGCTAATCGAGCATCTTAGATGACCATAGTGGTCTTTGCTCCGATGCTGCACTGCATGTTTTATCGCACCTGCAAAATCAGACCTTGTGGATCTTGTTAAATTTTCATTACTATTGAGCTAATTACTGATAAGTGTTCTGAACTTCTTTCTCGTTCTGATATGTCTGTTCATAGTGTAAATGAAATATCCTGAGTTCTGATGACTTTTGAGAATCCTAAGGGCAACAAAATGTTTAGCTTATTGAGTAGAAAAAATCGTGTTTCCTCTTACATAGCCTAAATTTGCGCATCAGGAGGACAAGGACTAAAGTCAGAGTGCTGGGTCATTACTACTATAAAACGGATTTTGATTAATCGTTTAAAGGACACTATCTCCAGTCTTTAGCCTTCGACTGTGTTTATGGCGAGTCGTAGTTTATCAACGTTTGAATTTTACCACTAGAATTGGTACACAGCCCGCTAGGTAAACTCCTCAGACACCGGAACCGAAGGACAAACCACAAAATCTGTAATGACTGTCACTGCCCGATAATCTCCCAAAACACAAGCCATCCCTCCTCCGCTCCCTGCCGCTAAACTTGGCGCTAGTACGTGACGTAGCTGGTTGGCGCGCACACGCGCTTGTCGTGATCCGGAAGCAGTTTTGCTTTTTTTTGTCCCTCAGCTTCAGCTGGCATGAAAGCATCGGATGCCGTTACCGAATAAAACTTGTTTATCGGCTTAAAATCCGCAGACGTTCCTTTTATTAACACTTTCCCAAAGTCATGAGCAGGTGAGTCTCTGACATGTGGCTTCAATCGAGAGCTGTTCCGTTTAAACCTTTAGACAGTTAGCCTTTAGCCTTTAGCTAATACGTTGGCTGAATCGCAAAGTGCGTTCTACTGTACTATGTAGTGCGCCGCCGTATAGCACTTTGCGTTCTTGCGGGACTGTGTAGTACGGTAGTACGCGGTTTGGGACGCAGCCGCATAACTGGCAGTTCCAACCATTTATAAACTGGACGTGATTGGAATCAATAAATTGATTGACAAATAATTATAGTTAGTGGTTTGTAATCTGGACAGAGCCAACATATTTGCATTGTTGCATCGCGTTTCACAGAATAATTAAAAAATATAGAAAAGGTTTTTATTTCAAGCATTATTCCCTTTTGTGTGTCGTGTTGGTTCTTATCTGTGGTAATTGACGTCTTTTAATTCATTGATTATTTGGGGGGAAGAGCCGTGCATTGATGCACTGATTTTTGTGATATAACTTATGTATATTTAAAATAGTTTATTATTATATATTAAATATATATAAATAGTTTAATTTGGTATATTCAATATGTATTCCAAATATGTATTTTATATATTTAGAATAACTATATGGAAGTCAAGTGTATGCGTGAGTGTGTGTGTGTGTGTGTATATACTGTATGTATGTGTGTGTGTATATGTGTGTATATATATATATATATATATATATATATATATATATATATATATATATATATATATATATATATATAATGTGTGTATATATATATATATATATATATATATACACTCTAGGCTGGGCGATATGGACCAAAAACTATATCTCGATATTTTTGGTAATGGCGTATATACTTATATATATCTCTGATATTATTTTGGGTGAAGTAATAACAAAAAACCAATTTGGGTCAAAGCCACATGTACTAATCCGTCACAGGGGCACTTTTATTAAAAACAAAACTAAAATATATATTGAATAAAAATGCTCTCTGATTAAAAAAATAAATGTAAATATACAGATACAGAGCAAAAGAACGAGGTAAAAGTGCTTCTTTACAATAATCCTGCATAAACAACAAACTGACCAAACAAAATTGTTCAACTCCTGGTCAGTGTGTCCTGTGCAAATCTCAAATAACAAGTCAAAGACTGAGAAAATAAATAACAACAAGCTAGGGCCTAAGAAAAAAACCGTTGGTTGTCAGTTGAGGTCATGAGACAGTAAGGATTTTTTTTTCCTACCCAGTGGCAGCAAGGGATGGGAAATTTATTTTATTTTTTAATTTTCTTGGCAGCAGTGATGTTATTTCTTTTTCATAACATATCCTACCTGTATGGTGTCACATCAATGCTAAAAACTAGAGCTACAAAATGGCTTTCGCTTAGTACCCCTGGCGATTTAGCCTCAAAGTTATGAAGAATGTGAAATCATGAGAGCTAAAATTAAGAATCGTGCGCCGGGTTGTGATAATATTACACAGAACTGTGGTATTTTTGCTCTCGATGTGTTAACGTCCTCAAGGTAAAGGTAGATTATCGACGCAGTGGCTTTTTTTTTTCCTTTAGTGAGATTACAGACGCCGGGTTTGAGAAAGGCAAGTGGTTTTTGGCAGTTTGGCATGGTTCGAAAGTGCTCTCGAGTTTCACATTTGGTAACATAAATCTATATCGAGAGTAAACGATATTGTGTAACTTATATTCATGAAAAGCTATTTATATATTCTTAAAACTCGATATATCGCTTCAGCCCTAATATTATATATACTGTGTATATATGTGTGTGTATACTGTATATATGTATATATGTTGCCTTTTATCTCAGCATGTGTTCAGCTTCTTCTTCTTCTTCTTATTTGCTTGACTGCAGTGCTCAATGAGGCCTCATTTGGGAGAGATGGCTGTCGGTTGTGGAAGGAGCTCTGCCTGCTGACTGGGCTGGTGGTGGTTGCCATTGAACAGCTTCTGTTTCATGGTCAGTGGTTCGATGATGTTCCGCAATCTTGGACAACAAGGACTCCGCGCCCTCTCTACGCCCATTCACAACCTCTTTCTCAATGACTTTTAAACCCCATGTCTGAGGTAGAGTCCTCACACTACACACTAAGTTCAGACCAGGGTCAAACCCTTTCAGCCTTATGTTGCGGCTCCCTGTGGCTTTGGAAAATAAATAATGAGTATTCAATTTAAGTGTATTTTATTTTTATTTTATTTTTTTAAATTGTAGTTCAAAATTTGAAGATTATTGTGATCTTGTAATATTAAAATTAGGTGGAAATTTAACGCTGCTAATTGGTGACATTAATTAATTTGGAAAAAAAACCGTTAAAAAAATAACGATTTATCACACTTTGCATTCCAAGCAAGGAGAACTTTTGTAAATGCACGTATTCCTGGTCCACCGACACACGAGCTGCAAAATGGAAGAATCAGAAGAAAGCCATTGCTAGGACTGATCGGAGGCAAATTTCATTTCAAAAGACTACCTGACGGAAGCCTTGATAAAAGCGTGGTGTTGTGCAAACTGTGCAAAAAAGGAGTTTGCATACCACCGAAGCACTTCAACCGTACGGTACCATCTAACATGTTGCAGCGAGCACAGAAACTGTTAGCGCTAGCAGTCCCAGTTCGAGTACCAACAAAAGGTGTCGGCAGGTGTCTGTTTTGAATTGAAATGCAGTTTAAATGCTTTTTTTTTTTTTTTCCAGAGATGAAAAGAGCTTGAGTTTACAATATTCGTGTCCATGTCTATTATTTGATTCTGTCGCCCACTAAACCCTTTTAAATTAAAAAAACATTCGCGCTTTAGGGCAAATTTTCTTGTGCGATTAAATGCGATTAATCAAGATTAATTAATTACAAAGCCTCTAATTAATTAGATTAATTTTTTTAATCGAGTCCCACCCCTAATTAAAATGCAATGTGTTTAATTTTTTGTCGCTCAAAATATGCATCATAAAAGCTGGTATATGCCCGTCAAACCGCCGTGTATTTATCAAGCTTTTCGACCCCAGGTAGGCTAAGCATGGATAAATATAAGAAAAGAAAAATATCTGAAGAAAATAGAACATATAATGATGCCTGGGCAGGCTTATTTGCATTTATGAAGGTGACATCTTACAGCCCGGATTTGCAGACGCTTTGCGCTGAGGTTCAGGAGCAAAAGTCTCATTAACCAGGTAAAATAATATGTTATGTGCAAATATGTATTTTACATTGTTCAGTGAAATAGTGTGGTTTTTCTCAATTTTTAAAAAAATTTCAGGTCGACACTCTGGTAGCCTACAGGCGATGAAACGATTACGGCATGCGGCAATTTTAGTTTGCTGCATGGATAATTAAAGTTAGGCTTTTTATTTCATTTGAAAGGGGCCATTCATCTCAGCGAGTTTTTTTTACAGAGTTCTAAATGTTCAAAATGTTTTCTTTGCATGAATAAAATTTCACAAGCAACACACTAGCCTAGTTAAAAAAAAAAAAAAATTAGCATAAAAGTAAAAAAAAAAACTACAGAAGCGTAATGTGTTCACTTGAGAAAAAAGAATTCTGCGCTATTTTTATGAATTAGCGAGATAGTTTTCATGTAAAAACAAAAAAAGCTCTGTTTTCCTGAATTAACCAGATACAGTTTTCATTTTTTAAACCCCCCCCAAAACGCTGCAGTGTCCTGCAGATCAGAATGGGCTTTCCGTCTGAACAACCGCAAAGTCTTGAGGTGCCTGCGCAAAGTCCACAGACTAATAACAATGTCTCAAACCCAAACCAAAATAAAACATTATTGCAGTGAAATCGAGCTCTAAAGTAGGCGAAATGAGAGCTTTTGAGGTTAATTCAGAAAAACAGTTGTCAACAGTGTAGAGGTTAATTAATTTATCAATTTTGTCATGCTGCAGTGTTGTGTGAGCATGAAATCAGATTAATTATGGCTGTAATTAGATTTTATTGTTTGTCTGCTGTGTTCTCTTTGAAAATCACAGTCATGAAAGTTTGTAGGAGATCTGAGCTCTTAACTGCCCAGCTCTGTGAGAGCTGGAAGGTGCTCACATGATTAGTGGGCACTTGCATTGATTAATAAGACAGCAGAATGAATCCATCATTCCGACGCAGAAAGGTATGACCATGTGTGCTGCCTTGGACTCCTAACTCCAAACAACTGTGAAGTTTACTGGAATTTGAACTTATTCCTGGGAGCTGGATACACACTTTGCCAACTGTGCCTGTTAGAGCCATTTTGTGTGAATATTTAGATTTAACGTTTTGTAGTTGTTTACAGTAGAAAGTAGATGTTTTGTAGTTGTTTACAGTAGAAAGTAGATGTTTCTGGAATCTTCCATAACTTTCCATGTGCAGTGCTACGAAATAGAATTTTATCAATACGTATGCATGTTAAATGTACTACTATGTAACAATAGAAGTAATACGCGCCTTACGTGTCGTAACCTGAAGTTACGTATGATGTAAGAACGTAAAAGCTTTAGTTTCACATTGAATGTGAAGGAGCTAAGAGCTCCGGAGCGCTACAGTTTTTTGACCGTCACGTAACGCCACGTAAAGTATCTTTGTAGTCTTAGGGATTCATTTCTTGTCTGTAAAACCTTGAATTGTAGTAAAGGAAAGACGACGAAAGACAACCCAAGACTCAAGACTCTTTTTGGTACGTGTCGCGTACAAAGACAACTCAAGAGCTCTTAGCAAATGAGAAAGCAAGGATTTGCTCTCACAGTGCCATTTCTCAAGCAGTTTGTGTTTAAGAATATCAGCTCTTCCCAAGAAAAGAAATCTTATCTGTCCTGTTTAGCAAACTATTGGTTAGAACTAGTAAAATGACTCTGTAGGGTAGTTTACTCTACAATTAGATTAAGAGAAAATCTCATTGTCTTCATTAGGGCATGGCAATAAATTGAAAATCAACTAAAACAGACATTAAGAAACTGTAATCAATGTAATTTTGGTTTTGATTATTATTTTGATAATTTTTTAAATTCTGTTAATAATTTCCCCAGTGTTTGTTCATGTACAGTCCCCTTAAAAACGTGTTGTCACGTCCAGTACACTGCTACTTCTGTGTGTATTTCCTTGAATTATTTTTTTAATCACATAAGATATAGACGCAGATGGGATATGTACTCTTTCATTAGATAACAACTTTCATAGTTATTATCATATTTACAGTCCAAACTTTGTCAGGGCACAAAACAGTCAAACAAATGAATCGTAATCGAGGTAAAATGTTCAATTAATCGTGACATCATGTCACCCAGCTCCAGCTTTTATCCATATTGGCATTTTTGGTTTGCAAATCCGCTTTTACTATTGAGATGCTCTTGGTCGACTTTTACTTATCAGCTCAAACATTTTAAATCTTGGAGCGAATCCTCATTCAACAGGTTAGGATCTCAAATGACAGGATTGCAATTACAAGGTGCAAACTGCTCTCCCCCGTCTTTCTGTGCAGGAGAGAAGCCACAAGTCCTACCGGCCGCTCACCGTCCTCACCTTCCGCCTCAACTACCTGCTGAGCGAGCTGAGCCCAGCGTCCTACCACCTGCTCAACGTGGTGCTGCACGCGGTCGTGTGTGTGCTGTTCCTGCGAGTGTGTCGCCTGCTGCTGGACCGGAAAACCAGCTTGGTGGCCGCGCTGCTCTTCGCCGTCCACCCCATCCACTCTGAGGCTGTGAGTTGACCACAAAGCAGTGCCCTTTTCAAATATTTAGACCAATAAGCCAGCGAAATAAAGTCTGCGGGTAAATGTGAATAACACATTGATTTTACGGAGTTGTGAGTTATTCTCATTTACTGTGAGCAAAGCACGAAGCAGAGAATTTTTGGAGTCTGGTTGCAGTTCATCATATGATACAGTTCATCATTTCCGACTGATAGTACACGAAAAAATATTTCATTGTGGGAATGTCATGCTTGACCTCAGACTGTCATCATAATTCAATAAAGTTGAACAGAGGATGCGGGCGCTGTACCTGTCGGAGCTGGTTGTGTTTTTTTAGGATCTTTATTCATTGCATAGCTGTACATTATTATACAGGCTATAAATTGTATAAGTGTATATATACTGTATTTATCCGAGAAATAACACAATGGGCATGTTAAACAATTTCTTTTACGATATACATACAGTGTGGCTCAAAAAAATCTCCCACTAGACAAAATGCAATTTCTCTGCAACGAATAAAGAAGCCCTGTGTGTGGGATGAGAATCGAAAACCGACTCAGAACCGGTTCCAACTGATCAGTTTCATTGGAATTGTACACCTCCAACGTTATCGATTATTTTCATTTCCCAGGTTTTCCATAAGTTTTGCGTTGCAGTACATTACGTCACACTATCTGCAACTTGACCTTCAACCACGAGGAATCAACCATGATGCGTAAATGATATTTTTTGCGATGTAAACGCTCTGCGTTTGTTAGCGTGCACGACTCTCACAGAGAAGTCCAACATTTACTAAAGCGTTCCAGTTCAGTCAAATTGCATTTTGTCTGGTGGGACATTTTTTTGAGCCCCCCGTAGTTGTACTACATCCACGTCCTTTAAGGTGCAGCTGTGTTATGTAATGGCTTATGTCCTCATATGGTCGTGTGGGAGACAGGAGGAGTTTGTGTAAGTTCATTTTGCATTACTGAAAAAAAAAGGTTTCCTGGCCTGTGGACAGAAGCTCCTTCTGAGATTGTTTTCATTTACAGGAGTGAGAAGTGTCCCTGATGATCCCGTTTGCTCAGCTCCGGCATCTCCCGGTGTTAATGTCCCGCATAGCGTAGAGGCAAAGCGGTCAGTGTAGTTGTTCATTTCTACCTTGTTCTACCTTGAGCTATGGATAGGAACCAAAAAAACAAGGTTTCGAATGCGAGCATCAGAGTTGAGCTTGTTTGCAAGATTTATCCTTAGAGATGAGTGGAGAAACCGGGAGGAATCCGGAGTTATTTTATTTGGGGTGGCACTTATGGTAGATTATGGTAAACCTGTTTATAGTAGGGCTGCAACATAGGGGTGGGCGATAACAGTATTTAGCAGACATTTACAGTATTTAGCATACAGCTGTATGTAACAGCTGTATTGTGAGTAGAACCCTGGTAGTTGTTATTTATCAGCAAAAAATATGAGTTTTGTCTGTGATAAATGGGGAAGGTTTGACTGACCTGGAGCGTTTTTGTGAGTGATGGCGTTCCACGCAGCGCGTTTTATACATCGTGAAGTAGGGGTGGGTGTTGGCATAGACCTCGCGATACGATACGATATGTGTTGGAGCCATTTTGTGTGCATGAACGTATGAATATTTGGATTTAATATTTTATAAATATTTCCAATGGAAAGTAGAGATGTTTCTGGAACGTTCCATAACTTTTCATGTACAGTGTTACGTAATAGAATGATATTAATACGTATACACGTTAAATGTACTAGTACGTAACAATAGAAGTCATATGTGCCTTACGTGTCGTAATCCGATTGGATCCTGAGATATATATAAAGAAGCAAGAACGTGTAGAACTAGAATTATATTACAGCTGAGAACTCAGGAGCGTTACAGTCTTTTGGCCGTCACGTAAAGTATCTTTGTAGTTTTAAGAATTCATCTTTTGCTTGTAAAAGTCTAAGTTGTAGTAAAGAAAAAGACAACAAAAGAAAAGACTGGACTTAAACTCTTTTTTGGATACGTGTCGCGTGCAAAGAATCGAGTTCGAGACTAGTGAGGCAGCGCGAGCTGTACTGCACTCAATATGTATAACAATACATGGGTCACGATATGATTATATCACGATATATTGCGATACTATACAGTTGACTGAAAATGTAAAAACAGAGCTGAAATGCAAGTTGCTGTGTACGATCTGGGTGGTCTTAATGAATCACATCACATTACAATAATAATTCAGCCAAAACAACATGATTCAGAACTGAATTTGAACTTTGTTGTCTTTGCATTTTAACACACTGAACTAGTGGAACGAGAAGCGTTAAGATAAAGTGCATAAGCAGTGCCCAGTCTGTTATCTGAGGCGCATATTGTGGTGTCCTTCAGAAATATTGATCATGAAAGGAAATATCGAGATATATTGATGTATTGATTGTTTTTGCACAGCCCCATTGTGAAGAATGTCGTTTACGCGTTTACTTCTATTTTTGTGCACAGAATAACAGAAGCAGTGCTGTTTTTCTTCTAAACCAAGTTGTTCGCCTCCATTTCTAAGTAATGTCTCTGAAATCGTGTGGATATTCACTTCTCTCTCTCTGCACGCTCGCTTCCTTTCACTTCTGCTACATTTACATTTACAGCATTTAGCAGACGCTCTTATCCACATTGCCTAATTTCAGGGACAGTTCCCCTAAGGGTCTTGCTCAGGGACCCAGTGTTGGTAACGCCAGAGGTCGGATTCGAACCCACAACCTCTTGGTCCGAAGTCGAGTGTCCCACCACTAGGCTGCCAACACCCAGCATAGGAGCTAGGAGTGTGTTCTGGGTGAGCTGTCTGCTTTGAGAGAAGCCAGACGTGAAAGTGCCGTACATGCTGTCTCTTTAACGTTAACGCGACGACCTGTACTTGATATTCACGATATAGTCATTTACCACGTCACACAGGGAACAAGCCGAGATATATCGAGTATATTCAATATATCTCCCACCCCTAGTTAAAAGGCAACTTTTTTTTATCAGTAATAAATTCGGTTTCAGTCTAATAGACGTCTGCGTTGGAGGTACCAGTGGAAGTTTGGCTTAAACTTTGTCATATGATTCATTTGTGTTATAATAAAAGTGAATTAAAGTGAGTGATTATTAGCGCTGGGTTCAAAAAATCGATTCACCGATCAATATCGCTTCTCGTTCGAAAAATACGATATCGATTCAGAAATTCGCAGATCGATCTTTTTCCTGCGGCTATGCATTACTTCTCGCGACCGCGCAAGGTGATCTATAAAAACGTGAGACCGGCGAAAGCGAAACCAAATAGATCCCTGGCTGAAGCTGCTCCGCTCAAATCACCGTCTGGCCTAAAGGCCGATGTTTGGCAACACTTCAGTTTTAAAACAAGTTATTTTATAACCAAGCAAAACTAGTATTGATGCAAAGAACTCCCTAAATAAATCGATATTGAATCGAGAATTGAATCGGATCTTGACCTTGTGAATCGGAATCAAATCGATCCGATTCATGAAATCAGCAACGATACCCAGCCCTAGTGATTATTTGTCATTTTGAACAAACCACAGCACAGCACACAGTGCACCGCTACGAAATGTGACCCATCCGTGAAGGAGCAGTGGGCAGCTGACATGGTCTTCTCCCAGGGAGCAGTGTTTGGGGACGGTACCTTGCTCATGAGTACCTCAGTGGCACCTTTACCGGTGGATTCAAACCGGCGACCCTCTGATCACAGAAGGGCGACAGACATATTTGTTTATCAACTGACTGAACAAATCAACTCCCAAAACAATCTAATCTCCAGTGACTCTGGGAGGGCTAAACGCCCCGTCTCTCCCTGCAACCCAGACGCAAATAAACAACTAGTCTTAATCTGAAGGATATACATTGTATATGTGTGTTTTTTGCCAAACTCTCTCATGTTTATATAGTATATATCTTTTTTCCATGTTTGATTTTTGTTTACTCACTAAACATGTGTTTGGCAACTTTTCTAGAGCCCCAGCGTGCCTCCCGTTCGGAGAAAAGAGCTGCGTTGTGTTGTAGCGAGCGTGAGGCGTGCTGGGCGTCAGGGGGAAGCACCGCGTTTGCCAGTGATTTCTTGGCTGGCTGGAGGATATGAAAGCTCGGTTGTAGGCTGGCCTGCGTTTCGTTATGTGTCAGTCAGTTGGTATTCCTTCTGTCTCTGAACAAAACAGGCTTCAGCTGCTGGCACACTGATTTCCTCAAGCACTCGGGCGTCTGGAATTTCTCTTCGCAAATTAATGTCGACTTGTAGATGGAGATGCACTTCATGGGCCAATGCAGACAGCAAGGCAATCTGTTTAGAACTTCCTTTCCGTGATTATTTGTCTCGGTGTGCGGTCGTGCCTAGAAGCCCGGCTCGCGCTGGCGAATTTGGGTCAGGTGAGGAGGATTGGCTGGTATTTAGTCTGAACTTTTTTGGGAAGGATAAATTAGAGTTTTAGATCTTCTCTTTAGCTGGCCAGTGCCTTGTTTGAGCTGCTGATGCAGACGTGTCCATGTGGGGGCAGTAATAGCTTGTTGTTTTGGAGTTTATATTGTGTGTGTGTGTGTGCGAACAGACATGGGATTAAAATGCTTCTTTTGGAGATCTCGGAATGACTTTTTAACTCCGTCTCCTGCTCAAAAAAGAAATGGGAAACAAACAGAAAAATTCCAAAACTTTTGGAACAAATACAAATTGTTTTTAAAATAAAAAAATGTGTCCCGATATTTGGTCTTCACAGCTGGATTTGATGTGCAACTCTTTTACTTTTTCATTTGTGTCAGTGAGTTTAAATTCAGCGCTCCCAGCGTCAGTGGGGCTTTAATTCAGAATTTGAGAGTAGAATTGGTCAGAACATAAATGATTAGTGCTCATGTTGGTTCAAGCCAATATAACACTTAATGGTTGCAAAGAATGCGCAATAAAAAGTAATTGCTTACCCCCTTGATGTAATCGGACTTGGTGCTGCATGATCTTACAGCAAATTGCAGCATCTCGTTCGCCTCGATGATGGTTGATGTTTACTGTGTATCATCGGGCCTTGACGGCGTGCTGTTCTTATTGCCACATGCCATGTTTTAGTTTCATGTAATGCCTTTCCAAGCAGTTTTGGATCATTTGATAGTCTCAGATTACTGCCGGTGCAGCTTTCTCCCCCTAACACGCTCACACTCGCGCCTGCGCTCTCCGCCGTTGAAACTTTATTCTGTTTCGGGTTTTTTTTTTCCTCTCCTCTTCAGGCATCTCAACTCTGAATGTTGTCTGAAGCTGAAAGCCGATCTCACGCTCGCTTTTCTCTTTTTTCCGTCTACCAGGTCACGGGCGTCGTGGGAAGAGCCGAGCTGCTGTCCTCCATCTTCCTCCTGGCAGCGTTCCTGGCCTACACCAAGTCGAAAGGCACTGATCGCTCCATCGGTGAGCGCCGTGCTCGTGCTTGTGTTCGTGCTCGTCCTTCGGGGCGTGCTTGCAGGAATAGGGCTGGCCGATACGACCTCAGATCGATATCACGATTAATCAAACCTCTTGTTATTATTATTCCTTACTTTTATGTTGCAGTTTTGTCACACTCAAAGTGCTGTACACTTGAGAACTGGGTACAACAAACACTCGGACGTCCTGGGGAACAGCGTACGTAATCCCCAGAAGCTGAAAGCTCTCAACTTGCATTTAAAACTGCATTTACACACACACACACTCGCATCTGGGAAAGTTTTTAGAGTAGCCAATCAATCTGACTGTTTTGCTTTGATTACATTTAATGAGCGATGATTTTGTTTTTGGATTCTTGTTTTTGCGCTCATAGTTCAGTGACAAGGTTTGTATTGTAAATATGCTAAACTATTGAAGCTGGGATAAAATGTTGCTAATAATTTTTTTAAATCATTTAAGAAATGCGCACAAATGTAGTGGCCCAGTGGACGGGACAGAGTCACGTGTCAGCACTAGCGGTGGTGACCTTCACTGGTCTCACGATTCGACTGGATTACGATTTCTCGATGTGTCACGATGCATGCCATCAATTTTTCTACATTACTTCACATTGCATGCATAGTTGCTACCACGATGTTTTTTTTAACTTGAATTTTTATGCCTACCCAGACAAATCACAAGCAATGTCATGATGTAATTCAGGGGTCAACAGACCACCAGGGGTTTTCAATTCAGGGACCACCAAACAGACTAAGCTGTGTGAGAGTGGGGGGGGGGAGTATTTTTTTGTATTGAGTCAAAGTAAACTTTGTCATCTCTGCTATACACTGTACAGGTATACAGAGAGACGAGATGACGTGGCTCCAGCTTTCACAGCGCAAACAACAAGGAACAAAGAACAAATAAGGCACATGGAATAAACACTATATAAATAGAATGTAAAATATAGACTTTAAACTAGAAACGGAGTATTAAGGCTGAAATATACCTGCTGTGATCTACGTATGCGTATCTGTACACGGTTGCATTGTTAACGTTTGTGCTGATATACTTGCGTCCGTACTGTGCGTCGTAATCTGTGGTGTGTACTCCTTACCACTAGGTGTCAGTGTCGAGGCCGCAAACCTAATGAATGAATCAATACCTGTATCTTCAGATCGTCATCTGTTATTCCAAACAAACACGTCTTCACTCGAAGAAACATTAATCTTCATCATGCTGGCAGCACCAGAGAAGAAAACGAAAATCGTGGAGATGGTACGTTCCACCACTTAATAGATCTCGTCAGCAAAATGGGGAATTCTTTTCTCTGGTTTTGCCAATGAGAGACACTGCAGATCTCGCAACAGTGCTCCCTATAAATTACGCAGGTATTGCATCTCCGTATACGTTCCGTTAATTTTTGAGTACGTGCACAAAAACCAACGCAAAGAACGCAGGATACGGATCGCGGCTGTGCGTACGTCCATACGTGCATAGTTAACAGCAAGTATATTCAGCCTTTAAATGTAAACTTAACACTAGAAGTAGAAAGAGAGACACTCTGTAGATTTTTGCTCAAATCATCTGGAAATGTTTTGAAAATTGGAAAAGGAACCATTTTTAAAAAGTGACGAAACTGCATGTCACGGACCACCTGCAAGTCCGCCGCAGACCATTAGGGGGCAGCGGACCGCCGGTTGAAAACCTTTGTTATAATCGATTATGGTCTGCCATTGCATTACAGCGATGCATGGATTATGCAGTTAATCTCAACGCACCTGGTCAACACACTTCATTATGTTTTTGAAGAGACAGCACATGAACATGCACTGAAGTGTTAATAGAATTCAAAAAAGAATTTCAAAAAAGATATACCCAATATGAGCAAGATTATGTCAGTGAATATTTCTGAATGTCGGTTTTAATTATCGGTCCACCTCTATCATTCATGGTGTTGCAAAATACTGTTTACGTTCTTTTTTTTTTATTTTTTAGGGATGCACCGGAAATTCGGCCACCAAAAATTTTCGGCTGAACGACTTTTAAATACAGCCGAAACGGGATGTTCTGACGACTATGTTTTCACGTGATTAAAGCCAAACCGAAGCAAGGCATCATCTGACCACTTTCAAACGTCTTCTCGCTACCTGTTGCAGAGGGATGTCTAAAATACAGGCAGTATTTTAGTAGAGTTTTTCTTCGCTCACTTATCACAACCGCGCACTCGATTCTTAATTTTGTGCTCTCAAGTTTAACATTTACGCCCGCGAAATTTTTGTGGCATGCCATTTTGTGTGCTCTAGTTTTGGCATTGATGTGACGCCATAGACAGGGGAGTGAGCAGTGACGCGAAACACGAAAGCGGTACAAAACGCGCATGCGCTAGGAGTTTCTGGATGGGCGGGGGAGCGAGCCGTCTGCTTTGACGGGGCAGAAAAGCAAAACTCAAAAGAGAAGTACATGCTGTCTGTTTAACGATAACGTTAGGATTTATACTTGATGGTCACGATATAGTCATTTACGACATCGCATGTGGAACAAGCCGAGATACATCGAGTATATTCGATATATCGCCCGCCCCTAGATGGAAGCGCAGTAGTATGTTTTAAAAGGGGCAGCACATGAACTCGCATTGCGAAAAATATTAACAGAATTATTCTTTTTAAAAGAATTAACATTTTAAATTAAAATAGTCATCATTACTTCATTTAGAAGTTTTGACTGTTGGTTTCGATTCATCTCTCCATGTCCAGCCCCTTGCGTGTGTTAAGAAACAGGTTCACCTTCAGGACACCTCCTGCAGGCAGATCCTCGCCCTCGCCGGTTTTTAAAACCCTCGCCGCTCCCTGCCTCGAACCTGCCAGATCCCGGTGCATAATTATCTAAAGGCCATCGCTTGTTTTGACTTTACACACTCTGTCTTCCATTAACACCTTTCTGCCCCCAGTGCTCAGGTAACCGTGAGCACTGTTGTTCACAGGCACTGTTTTCTCTGGAAGAGGAATTGTGTAATTTTATCCTCCTACCTGACATACCAGTGTGGCAAAGTTTGCTGAGAAATTTACTTCTCATTGTCTTTCCCTTTCACGTTGAACAAATGATTAGGGTTATGCTTCCTAAGAAAAAGAGGCTGTGGATTTATTCCAGATCTCTAATTGTGCAGAAAATCACAAATTTGCACAAGCTCATGTTCATAGATTGTAACTCACACTTTGAGAACCTGTGAAGAGTTCTGTTAGGGCTTTTTGCAGAGGCTTAGTGTTGAAAACAAATCAGCACGTTTTACACAGGGAAAAGACATTAAAAAAAAAAAAAATCAAAATACAATCTTAAATCCAAACACGGCATTTTCAAGATTCAAGATTCTTTATTTGTCACATGCAAGTTATACAGGTACAACATGCAGTGAAATGTATCCTGATCCGCTCTTTTAACTGTGCAATAGACAAGGAAGATGGAGACGCAATACAAACTTACAAACATAAATACTAACTTAAATACGGAGGCTGGGGTAACAGGACAAAAATAAAAACTATATATTATACAATAAGGACATAAAGTTAAATGTGCAAACCTGAGATTGTAAAAATTGTAAAAATGTGCTAGGGCAGAACAGGTGCAAAGAGATGATTTTTTTTTTTTTAAGTGCCAAGTGCAGCTGCAGCATTGTACATAGCAGAGTAGAGCATGTGACAATGAAGTGGCAACCAGTATAAGTTATCGACAACCAGTATAAGTTATCGAAGTTTGTGTGAAGATTTAACAAAATTAGACCCTATGCTGTATGAGTGGGACAGCCTTAAAGGTCCCATATTATACATTTTCTCAACAAGTTAAAATAGGTCTATGAGCTCCACTAAACATGACTCTGAAGTAGTTTGCAGTAAACACCTCTCAGATTAGGCACTTTCACCTGTTTTCACCTACTTTCACTTTCATCTATTTCAGTCCCTTTCAGATCAGGTTGTTTCTCATTAGTATTCCTAAAGGCAGACGAGCCGCTGCTGCCCACACATGACCCCACTCCAGAACTGGGGTGTAGCCAACATGGCGAGAGTTTACCTCACGTGAAAATAATCAACACGGCTGTTGCTAACAGACCCTCCATACAGACATACATGTTCAACACAACACTCCGCCGGTAGACATCTTCATTACGATTCCTACGCTAGCGCTTGTGAGAAAACATGGCGGATCAGGAAGCGCTAGCAGTTCTACCTGGTGGGCGGAGCTTCTCAGATAGGAGGGTGGAGTTATTCAAATGTCCCCTGATGTGACGTAGAAGTAGGGGAGAAATCTAAACGGCTCGTTTAAGCACACGATTTCTGACATTCATAAATTAATACTCACGCAATTGACCATTTTTTATCAAACTTGCAGTGTGCGTAGAGGCAGTACAGACCCACATGGATGTCCAAAGTGAATTTTCTCATAATATGGGACCTTTAAATAGGTTAAAAAGCTCGTGTGCGATGTCATTTAAGGCTCATAGCATTGCAAACCCTCTTGCAAAACTACCACAAAATAAACAGGAGAGAGCATTATGAAGTTATAGAAGTTATAGAATCTTCTAGAGGAGTAACAACACATTGATCTACATCGATTCGGTGATCGCATCGATTGCAAACATCGATCAGACATGACACATATCGTAGCGTCCCTCACCAGGCAAGCACAGAGACGTCAGCTGGTTTTGTCATGACTTTTATCAATATGCGGGATAGTACAAGATAGTACAATCACTTTCATTCATTTTATAATTCATTTTATAATGAATGAAAGTGATTGTTGAATCGGCATTTGATATTGTCTCCGATTGACTGGCTTCTGAATTGAATCGAAATTGCAACATTGCAGACTTGGTGATACATTTCACTGCTTGTTGTACCTGTATAACTTGCACGTGACAAATAAAGAATCTTGAATCTTGAATCTTGATATTGGCAAACACTGAATCATTATCTATTGAAAAAATATAATACTTTATATTTTCCCATATCCCTTTTCCCTTAAAGTAATCACTCACTTAAATTACTTAATTACTCACTTAATCACTTTTAAGTCAACACAGCAATAAATAAGTGGAAACACGTGCAAGAGCAGTGCAACCGAACCCTTTTGACACCCACCTCTGTCAGCAGTTAATAACAGTTTGGGTTGATTATTCGGCTGCCTGGGTGAACCTGAGGCTTACTGTACACTCTCATATTGTGAACCGGTGAGCAAAAAACTAGCTGTAAAAAATGTATAATCATTTGTAGCTGTTTGACACAATACGAGACATGAATGCTGATCCAGACCTGAACCCCTAAACCGTGGTCATCACATTTAGTTAGAAAAATGCCAATAAAATTTTACCAACAAATCATTCAGCCGAAAGGGCAACGACCGCAGGCTTTTATACCACGGCTCCGTAACAAACCCTGACATTTTAGCAGAGTTTTACCCGCAACTCATGCTTGTTTGAGGGTGAGGGAGGATGCGTTTTACGCTCATCTTTAAAATCCCAATAAGACATGGTTTGTTTTAAAAACATTACAAAGCCAAAAGCAGTAGAGTTGGATTTGAATTAGAGTATTTAATGTGCAGAAATCAGGAAACTGGCAAAACCGGCTGAAATGTGTGACGTTTGATGTGTGTGGACGATGGTAGCAATTTGAAACCAGTAAGTGTGCATTCTCATCTGTCTTTCCATCTTTTTGCACTTCTTACTTCATAAGCCATGGAGCAGATCCAGATACTTTTGTCTCCGTTTCATGTCAGACAATCACAGCAGCTTGTCTATCATTTTTTTAAGCGTGTGAATTATTTCCAAGTCTCCACCTTTGTCACTGCAGTCCATTGTACGCGTGACAGCGTACCTGAAAAGGCTTTTTAGAAGCAAGTTACTGTGTCTTTGTTTTCATATTTTTTATGCTGCTGAATGAAGTCCTGAACTAAATGTTCTGTCTCGCAAAAATAATAGATTTATGAATGTTGACCTTTCAGTGATCCGTTTGGATTTAAATCTGTTAAACAAATAATATTCAAAAAATGAATAAATAACCCAAACATTCCAATGAGAGATGTCATGCATTAGACCAGGCCCAGTAAAGGTCATTAGGTTGGTCAGTTGGAACATAAATGCTGGACTTTTTTGTGCTGTCCCAGAAGTCTTGATTCACTGAAGAGCCAGTGATGGACAGATGGGATATGGCTCGGGTCTTCAGTAAACAACAGTGTGTGTGTGTGTGTGTGTGTGTTTGTGTTTCTCTTCTCAGTGTGGAGCCCCATCATCTTGACCGTGTTTCTGGTGGCCTGTGCCACACTGTGCAAGGAGCAGGGCATCACCGTCATCGGGATATGCTGCGTTTATGAAGTCTTTGTTGCCCAAGGGGTAAGACGCACTTTGTGTTTCATTACAGTAAGGACCGACCGATTATTGGGGCCTGTACGATTTTGTGATATTTAGAATTTTTATGATTAATAATATTGCTAATTTTTAAGGGAGCTTTATATAATAAATTTGTGGCAGGTAATTATAAAATAAACCTAATATGTCACCAGAGATTAAGGAATCATGTTGAACTGATCTTACTGACAAAATTAGTGCAGCCAGAATATTCACATTTTAAAATTGAATCACAGCACGCAAATCATGTTTGTTTTGATTTTGTGTTTTGGCCTGTAGCACCACCCCCCGCTATCTACCAATCACAAAGTCAGTAGTGTTTCGACATCCAGGTTGCCAGTTACCACTGAGCTGCAGCTTCCAACATTCTGGATTACAAATGTCATGATGTTACTAAAACTACAAGGCCTCACTACGACTCTCAAAAATGTCCTCTGTGCTATAAATAAATAACTGCTTCGCAAATAACTGAGCATTATATTATCAGCAGACGATCAACAACAGTGTAGGACTCCTTGCTGGTCATGGTACATTACATTTACATTTAGCAGACGCTCTTATCCAGATCAACTTACATTTTCCTAATTTCAGAGACATTTCCCCTGAGAGCACCTTAGGTTTAAGGGTCTTGCTCAGGGACCCATTGTTGGTAACGCCATTGGACGGATTCGAACCCGCAACCTCTTAGTCCAAAGGCGAGTGTCCTGCCACTAGGCCACCAACACACCTGGTAGCTCCTTGTAAATCGGTTCTTGGAAGATCTGCCAACCTATCTGGCAACCTCGAGTCTGGGGAGGGCAAAGAATTCGCTACAGTATTTTGAATTTGACCGCAATACCAGTTTTGCCCACAAAATTACATGTAGCTCCTTTAAACCCATATACTGATGCAATTAATGAGTTAAAAATGTGCTGCTTTAGCTCTCGCACAGCTGCCTCTGTCTGACCTCTCCACTCTACTATGTTCTATGTTCATCCTATCAACACTGAAGGCTTAAGGCACTAATTGTTTGCCATTCTGTTCCAGCACCTGCGTTTTTTGTGTTGAACATCATGAGTTTTCGGAAATAGATGTGAGGGCCTATAAAGATTCGGCTTGACCCATGGAGTAAGATGGTGTGATATTTATGAGAATCGGCGCTACGGTTCAAAAGTTATTAGGCAAAACGCAAATTTATTAGAAAAAACACAAAATAGCTTAATATAGCGCCACCAACTGGCATAGTGCTGCAATTTTTTTTCCTGAGTAGTGGGTGGGGTACCCGACCTACCCGCCATATTTCAAAGCTGTAGGTCTTACAGTTTTTCCCCGCCAGCGGCAAGAAGCGGGATCCAAGCACAAGTCACCAAAAGCAGCACAACAAGGTCAGCACTGACCATCAGCAGTGCTTGTTATTCTGAATTTTCTGTGTCCTTTATTGGCCCTGAAAAATGATGGTTGACCCCTGTAACTGGGCGATATGGTCAAAAATATTTTTCGTCAGTAGTCATCACGATATGGAATTTCACAGTTTTGCATTTTCGCAGTTTATACTGACCATCTATGTTTCTAATCCACATGTAGTACATAAAGATGTTCATTCCAAAAAGTTGATTTGCATAGTATCATTAACTGTTGCTATCAGTTGTGTGATTTGCGTCAGGTGTTTGTCTTTTCTGTTGATATCAGAGCCACTTCCTCATATGATGGTATGCTTTTTGACATCATCTTGACTTCAGCTGTAAGGTTACACGCCATTGCTAGAAGATGAGAGAGTTTACCACCAGCGCTGACTAACAGCCGGGTCCAAAGTCAGAGACGTGCATAAGTTTGACTTCATGCTACATATTAACTCATACAGCATATTTTCCGTAAAAGCACTCAGGAGAAACAAGTGCAGTGGTCGTTGCAGCGCCTTTCCTTATCGTTGTTCCTTGTTGTTTCCTCGTATCTTTGTCTTGAAACTGATCAATATCAATTGGTCACCCATCACTATTCCACCCCTACTCTGAAGGCATAATCTGATAATGAGGCTTGTTAACCAGCCTCGTAAATTTACTCCCAAAGGCCCGAAGACGGACGTCTGGTGACTTGCAGCTAATGTCTTGTCGTTAAAATCATAGCATGTCCCTTTCTTCCTTCCTTGAAGATGTTTTCTCGTTATGGCCGTGGCACATGCCAGCAGTTAAACCTGCTTTAGATTCCTTTAAACCACTTTATCCAGAGAGACCCCGGGGTACGATCACTCACCGCCTCGTTAATTGACGTTACGAGGTGAACTCTCCCGAGTGTCACGGATCACTCAGCTACGTTTTGCTGCGGCAAAGGTTGTTTCAGTTGTTTGATTAATTGTTGTTTATCATTATGCGCTTTTGTTTCCTGAAATTGTGCTGTAACCTTTTCTTTGTGGCTCATTACCGCATGTAAATTGGGCTACAGTTGAAGCTCCGGCAGCGCTCACAGTCGCTGATGAAAGCAGCTCGGAGCTCCGTGTTGGGTCGCATTAGTGTTCCTCGCCACACTGAGGCCTTGTGCTCTTTTGGCAGCTCGTCGTGCCCTTTTAATTATGCAATTAGACTGCATTTTACATAATGGCCTCTGTCATAATCCTCTTATGTGGAGGAGCTGCTGAATGCAGTGAGAGCGGGCAGCTGTTGAGCCTCGCAGACCCTTCAGACGCTGAAGACCTTGGCACTTTTCCTGCTGGTAGCTAGCAGAGCAGGAATTTAACAAAAATTGTGGAGCACTTATATTGATCTAATATTTTAAGTGATAATTGATATAAAAATTGATTAATATTTGATTACTTTTTTTAATGGGAAGCATGAAAAAATCATTCTAAGAACAACAGAAGCATGCCAAATTCTTTCACATGATGTAAAATCCAAAGTTGTCTGCTAAAAAAATTAAAAAAATAATAAATATAGCTGCGAGTGGCAACAAGTGGGGTCCAAGAATATGGTTCAGCCTATGGTTTCACAACATTCCTACTTATCCTGAAAATTTCAGGTTTCTGCGACTTACAGTTCAAGCTGCATAGGGCTGCAACAAATGACTTTTTTTGTAATTGAGTAATCTATCGATTATTTTATCGATTAATCGAGTAATCGGATAAAAAAAGTAAATAAAAATGGCAGTACATTTGTTATTAGGCTTATTCTACTGTGCGTAGAAGTTACTCATATACGCCTTATGTTGTTGTATTCAATTGAAAATGAAGAAACATGAAGTTCAAGGGTCGCTGGTTGTTGTGGTTATTTATCAGCTAAAATATGCGTTTTGCCTGTATTAAAGGGGATGTTTTGAGGGAAACGGAGCGTTTTAGCAAGTAATTTACAGTGTGCGTGTTTACATCGCAAAAAATGTCATTTATGGGTTTTTATGCATTTACTTCTGTTGTAGTGCACAGAATATCTCACAAATACGTTCACATACAGAGGGATCTATTCTTGCCTTGATCGCGCCACTGAAAATATTGTGCGTCATTAATAAGCGTCTGTGTGAAACACAAGTGGCGTATGCTGTAGCGATTTAAATGACTTAAATGAAGCTTCGATTCTAGAAAAATTGCCTCGACCATTTTTTGTAATCGAATTATTCGAGTTATTCGAATAATCATTTCAGTTCTAAAGCTGCACAATCCATTTTGTAGGAGAAAATAATAATAATAATACTAATAATAACTAGGACTGCAAGCAGTTATCAATGGGGTCCAAGCACCGGCGTGGACCGCCTCACGGGCGCTGTCGTTCTATATGGCCCCAGAGATGTGAGCTAAAACGTAAATGAATGTATTGTAGCGCCTGCCTTTTGGTCATTTTTTATGTGTGTCGTCAGAGGACCATCCCACATCAGCAGTCCAAAGGGTTTCTACCAAACTTCGTGCTTGGACCCACAATAATAATAAAAAAGAAACAGAACAATTAGAAGAATATAATATAATATTAATATAAATGTAGCTGCTGGTGCCGGTTCTGGGGTTTTAAAGCACCATAGCGTGAAAGTCGCAGGGAAAAAACGAACAGAAACAGTGGATTTTCAGCACAGTGTGTAATATGGAAAAAACAATGTTTTGGGCCGAGTCCACATTGCCAGAAGGCTGGGCCAAAGCGCTCAGTTTCAGTAACACCCCGGCATTTTATTGGCTTATCTTAACCACAGCATCACAAGAAATCTCTGTGGTACGACACATACTGTACCTTCTTTGACACCTCATTCATCTCGGCATTATTAATAAGTGGCCTAGGAGCAGTTTGCAAGTAATACGTCAAAACACGTTTTATGATGCTCCCTTTCCAAAATGCACGTGGTGTCTGTAGTCTAGGAGTTACGTACTGGGCTGCACATTTCATTTTGTCTGAAGGAGAAAACATTAAAAAGTGGGTAAAGAAAGAATTGTGTCAAACGATATCCTTGGAATAATGAAAACATCTGAATTCATACCAAAAAGTAGTTAGTGAAGGTGAGGTGTGTAGTAGATTGAATTTAGTAGATCAAAATTTCATTTTATTTCAGTTGAATTTTATTTAATTAATGATTTGTAAAGATATTTATCTTACTGAAGCCTGGCTTACATTAGACACATTAATTAACACAGGCCTATAAATATTTAAAATCTTTTGCTCGGTGTACTGAACAGCAAACAAGATTTGAAGACGTGTCCATATCGAGCATTAGATAACGATAATACATTACACTTTACAATTACAAGTTACAAAGAATGTTCAAAATGCTCTGCTTTCGTCAACGTAATTATTAACAAGGTTTTGCAAGCAAATTTTGCAATGAATTTGGGAAATCGGTCAACGTTTACAGGACAGTAGTGCTGGGCGATAAAACGATCTCGATATTTTATCGAGAAAAATGTGATGACGATAACGATGATAAACTAAGCTATAAAATTCGATCACACTTGTTTGTCAACTATGCGACAGCGCAGTATCTTTGGCCAATCACGTAGCTTGGCATAAAGCCAGCACAACAGCCAATCACGCCCAATGATGCAAATTTGCCCATAGCGCACGGAAAAGCCGCGTGGTAAACATTAGTGGTCGTGTGCCGGGATATACTTGACGTTCAGAGCGCTTATGCGCGCGCATCATGACTGGCATTGCGAGCGTTCTCAGCGTTCTCTTGACGTATCCGCTGAGCATCTCGTCATAAATTTATGGGAGTTGCAGTACCAGCAAAAATTGGGGCGGCTGTATGTTAAAGTTTTGCCACGTGACGTCAGCATCGTTGTTTACTGTCAACACGGCTGAACTGTTTCGCCGTTTTTTTTGCACCTTTGTAACATCTGAATGCAAATAATTTTTTATCTTCCTCATTTCACAGCAAAATGAGCCATTAGAAAAAATGCCGCGGTGAGTGAAAAAAGGTGATGAAAATGCAGCGTTTTATAGTTACGCCGGACGCTTTGACAACAAATGCCGCCTGGGAAAAAACGAATAAAATACGAACGTGAAAGTACTAGATGACACTTTTCGTAACTTAGCAACAACAAGCACCGAGAAAGTGCTCTGGAAGTGAGGTGTTGACAGCTCTTTTTAGCTGTTCTTTGGCAGCGGCAATTTTTTCCCCCAGTTCTCAGGGCTCTTCAAGTAGAAATTTGTTAAATTATTTGTTTAATATTGTTTGATTATTTTACTTGTTCATTCAGTCTGTATAAGAATCCAAAAAAACTAAACATTAAAAAAACACAGCGTGACAATATATTGTGATAATTTTCGAAATCGATCAATATGACAAAAAATATCCTGATAATGTTTTGTTCATATCGCCCAGCTCTACGGGACAGTATACAGAAGTTTGTTTTTTGGCTTTCGCTGTTCATCTGCCTTTATTTGCTCATTCAGTATTTCATCCTGGTGTTTCTCTCTGTAACCTGTGCTTTCTCTCTTTCTGCTGACTTCAGTTCACACTGCCCACGCTGGTTGACACGGTGCTGCAGGTTTTGCGAGGGAAGGACATCTTCCCCTACGCGCTGCTGCAGACTCTGCTGAAGCTGGTGGTCCTGGTGATCAGCACGCTGCTGCTGGTAATCGTCCGGGTGCAGGTCATTCAATCCCAGCTGCCCGTCTTCACCAGGTCAGTCGGCTCTGAACACACAGACGCAGAGGAATGTCATTATTTGTGTTTCCCAAGCACAAATAATGTGTCAAAGGTTCAGATCTAGCATAAAACAAATTATTTTTTCCGTTTATAAAATCAAAACTAATGCTTTTTTTATGAGATTTTCCAGCTACTTAAGACTTGTCTAATGAACAAACTGTCTTTGTTATTAGTTTCTTTTTCATTTTCACAATAAACTGAAATAAACCTGAAAAAGTTCATCCTTTGAAGCAAGGCCACACAGGTCAGTTGAGGGTCCTGTTCACTAGATTTTTCGGACTCCGCATGAAATTGACATTTATTTTAGAATAAACTGTGCAAAAAACACAGTTAAAACTATGGTTTCAGTAGAAGTAAAAGAGCAGTTGGGAAGTGAATCTGTGGTAAATACAATAGATTTTTCTGCTTGTCCTCAAAGTCTGAGAGCGTCTAGATCTAGCTCATGAAGTAAAATCAGCTTGAAGAGCAGATTGGGTTTAACCTTTACCCACTGGAGGTGACGCACCACTTTGAGCCTGAGATAAATTACACCACCGAACTAACGAAGAAGATACAAGGTAAACAAAGACTGCAATCACTTGGACAGTAATACCATTTTAAGTTTACAGTTGGGAGCCATTCAGCCGAGATGGTAATTGGAGAGATGTCTCCGTGGTTCTGTTTTCTCAAACCACGATCGAAGACAGTGGCATTTTTTTGGGCTTGGTTTTGGAACCGTTATACCGGTACGATGTCAACAGACTGACGAAGAACTTCCAAATGCGTGCTGTGGGCGAACCAGTCAACACTACAACTCACATTTCAAGTCCTGGGTTAACGAAAAGAAAGTAAAGATGGCATAATACCACGTTTTTTTTTTAACCGGTACCAATATCGACACTGTAAATTAGGCTGTCTGCCGATACGATACAAATCCGGTACAGTCTCTGAGTCTTTTTTTAAACAGAAAACAGAAAATAATGCTTTAAAAATGTCTGAATACATGACTGAGACTATTCTGTTATGATTAAGGAAATACTTGGCTTACATACTGTTTTGTTAACTAAAACAGTGTAATAATGACACACCCATATGTACATGCTAAAATATTTATTATTAAAATATCGTCAAAAAAATTATACGTTTAAACACAGTTCTGTAACTTTGTGACGGACCATCAGGAACACAGAGATTGTAAGCGAGAGCTGGTGTTAAGGAAGTTAAACAGTATAATCGTGTGAATTGCTTTTGGGGTTTAGTGTGTTGCGTTGCTTGTTCTGCTTATTGTCATATCAATATGTAGGAATTAGCGTGAATGTTGAACAATAAGTGCCGCTTCCCATGCAGAACCAATTGAGCGTGCACACTAGGGGTGCAACGATTATTCGACGTTGTCGACAATAAAAATAGTCGCCGACAAATTTGAATGTCGATAAGTCGATAATTGTCGCCAGACATATTTTTAAACGGAGTTTTCGTTTTCGTTTCTTTCTACCTGTGCAGTACTACCGCTTTCCAATAGAGCGCACCAATACACCACACTCTGGCGAGATTCGCTCTTGCGCATTCAGTGACAGCTAGAAGAATGGCCCTAAGGCGTCACATCAATGCCAAAACTAGAGCGCGCAAAATGGCTTGCTGCAAAAATGTTGCGGGCGTAAATTTTAAAGTCGCGAGCGCAAATGCGAAACTCGAGAGCACAAAATTAAGAATCGAGTGTGCGGTTGTGATAATATTGCGCACAAACTGTATTTTTCCTCTCTCGAATGTCTTTTTCCTCTCGATGTGTTAAATGCCCTCGCGTTTTTGCTCGAGTGAGTTTTCTACGCGTGTGGTTTGGGCAGTTTGGGGGCGGGGTATTGGCAGCTTCTGCCTGCGAATCCTATTGGCCGATGGTTCCTGGTTTTCTGATTGGCTTAAGAAAGTTCCTACAGAAAAACCAAAGATGTCGGAGGAAGAGGAACGGCGACGGGTCGATTAAACGCAAGTTATAGTTTATCGACCTTATAATTATAGTTTAATAGTTAGGTCTTACACGTTTAATAAGCACACAAAAGTAAAGTAACCAACGCCTTTGTCACTCGCTCATAAATGTTATAATGGTATGTTACCATTTTCTCAGAACCAGGAGCCATCGTAAGGCTAGATAAGGCAAAGAAGAAACTTATTTATTAAAATCTGCTTTTGAGTGAACTATCTTTCTTGTCTTTATTATTTACCACAAAATTTAAATAACCTCATAGTAAATGTAAAAGCTGGTAGCTACATTGGAGCCATTTTATAATTATGCAATTTATAATCCGATTAGTCGACTAATCGTTTTAATAGTCGATGACTAATTGACTATCAGAATAGTCGTTAGTTGCAGCCCTAGTGCACACATTTACAGATCGGCTCCATAGATCGGCCCAATGTCACCGATACCCGATCCAGCAATTTGAGTGGTTATCGGACTGATATCTGATACATATATGGGATTGGTCCCATCTTCAAAAGAAAAAAAAAGGGAGCAATACAGTCATTTCCTGAGATGGTAGGATGTTTGATGAAAAGTAAGGAAATGTTTTAGTTGCTTGCTGCAACTTAAACACTGTTCACAAGTTGCTCATGGTGCTGAGGTTCGCACTGGAGTGGTGGAAAAAACATGGTCAGAACCTTAACAACCCCCATGTAGTGGGTTACAGGAGGCCGGAATGCTGGCGTCCACCTTAAATCTTGTTGAAATTTGTGTGATGCCGGCGGCGTCATCGCCATCATCATCATCATCATCTGGCTCCTCTTCTTAACCTGATCCTCAGAAGTATGTGAGTGCGAGTCTGTCTGGATTCGCTCTAACAGTGGCATCTCCCACGCATCGCCAGCATGCCCTCAGATGTTTGACTCGAGCTCTGTCTGCAAAACAGAAGCCTCAGCGACGTTGGCCGTCTCCCAGCGCCTGGATCGGAGCGCAAATCCCACATCCTCACTCACAGCTGAGGTCGATTGAGATCAGTAAAGAGAAATCCTCTGGATTTGTCAAGGATGTGATCTCTAATCCCCCAGACATAATCCACAGACTGTCTCAGGGCCCTGCGACAGAAAGTGTCTTTATCACCCAAACCTCTGGAGGCACACCGCGCTGGATTAACAGCCTGTTTTGTCTTGGAATTGGATTGTTGGAATATTGCGATACGGTTGGAATTCTCTAGTCAATATATAGCCACTGTTTGAGGAGGGACCTCGCCCGTACTCCTTTAACCTTTCTCGTTTCGACTTGTAGTAGTTTACACTGGCCGTGTTCTTAAACAGAGACCAAATCCAGGTGACAGTGGCTTGCTAAAGCTCCTGTGACAAGATTTGAGAGATTATTGGTTTCTTTTGATTTATTCCTGATCTGATTTAATCTTCATGTTGAGTCATTCTTTTGATTTTGCCCACTCTGGCTGTTGTCTACGTGGCACATGCCAGTGTGGACCAGATAGGAGAAGACACACTGTGTAATTCAGGTACAATTGACATTTATTGGTATTTTGAATATTTTCTACAATGCAATAAAAGCAGAAATGTTCATTTTTGTGACTTTTTAGTGCATGTGAACCATTACTGAGCTGACAATAGTAGAAAGCAAAGATTTTCAAAAGTTTTACTCTCTATCTAAATATTTAGATTAGTTGTTCAGGGTGTGGGGGGCAATATAATGATTAGGGTTGCAGCGATCCAGCTCTTTCAGTTCCGATACCGATGCCGATACTTTTTTGGGCATTGGCCGATCCCGAGTACTGATACGATACCAGCTTTTAATGAACAAGTTGTGTAGTTCTCTGTGAGAAGGAGACTGAGATTATTTTGTTATGCTTAAGGAAATACTTGACTTAAATACAGCTTTTCTAGCTAAAACAATGTAATAATCACACACCCATATGGTACAGTAGATGCTGAATTACTTCTGTAATTTTGTGACGGTCCCAATCCTGCGGCGCTAAAACCATCAGGAACACAGAGATCCTGCGAGCGAGAGCTGGTGCCGTTAAGGAAATTAAACAGTATAGGGTTGTAGTCTGTTGTGTTGCTTGTTCTGCTCATTGTCATATCAATATGTAGCAGTTAGTACTAATGACAGTAACCCGCTTTACCCTAGTGTCACTTCCCATGCATAACCGACTGTGTGCACGCAAACACAAACGTAGAAAAGCCTACAATTAATTGAACAGATCGGCTCCACAGATCGGCCCCAGTGCCATCGATACTTGAGCCAGCTTTTTGAGTCATTAACGGACTGATATCCCATCCACGTAACGGATCGGCGCCATGTCTAATTATAATAATCGTTAAGATTAGGGATGCACCGAAATGTTTTTTTTTTTGGCCGAAACCGAAAATGAGGAAACACTCGGCCGAAAACCGAAACTGAAACACCGAAAGAAATTATTATACCAATTTTTTGTAATATTGCTATTATGTCTGGGACTGTGTGTACTTACCTCACTAAAGTCAAGCATTGCAATTGCATAAATTAATATTCATGGTTCAAAGAATAAATCTGTTACAAAACTATGAAAATATTTATTTAGCATTCAAACAATGCACAATATTAAATCAAATTTGAAATAAATTATTTTACTTGGCCCCACTCATGAATAGCCTAAAAGCAAGAGCTGAAATATTCTACAATTAAATATCTTCTCTCGTAAAACAAGTGAATTCAAGTGCATTTTAATATTCTGAACGAAGTGCACAAACAAAGTGCATTCAGAACAAGTGCTTTAAAAAGTGTTGAAAGATATAACAACATTCTCTGTAGGCCTATAACAAAATCGTGTATTAAAACACTAAAATGAACACCTTCTTGCCTTTTCAAAAACGTCCGCCACAGACGGAGTGGGTGTGCTGGAAGGGTCTTGGCTCTTCTGTGCTTCAAACTCTGCATGGCGACCGGGATTTTACCGGTTTTGATTTTATATGATAAATTAATTCCTACATTGAGAAAGTCTCTGTGGACGCACCCCCTCTAGAAATTTCGGCGTTGCACGCTTTACAAACGGCTTTCCGTGTGTCTTTCTTAGATATATTGAAATGCGCCCACACGGCAGACATGTTGACTCTAATCCAGTCTGGCGTGTGCAGGTTGCGGTTGTTGATTGCGTCATCACTGTTTCGGTCGTGTAAAAAAAAAAATTTGGCTGAAACCGAAAATGCATTTTTTGGCCATTTCCGGCCGAAATTTTTCGGTGGCCGAATATTCGAATATTCAAATATAATTAGTCCCTAATTAAGATGCAAATCTCTTTTTTTTTTTCACATCTTACACATGTAGCTACAACATCCTGCAAAGTGATGATAAATCCCCCAAAATCATGTCCTTAACGTTACAGTTCTTTAAAAGTTCGTTCTTGTAATGAAGAATGTTTACATTTAAATAGTATAATATAATACACCTGCAGAGTGGAAGATTATTGAATAATCTAATGTTTTGCACAAACATGCACCGAAGTCTGAAGTGCTCTTCAGCGTTCAGTTGTTCTTGACTAAAAATGAGTCCTAAGGTGTGGGGATCTTTGTAAAAACGGCAGAAGTGAGTTTTAAGACATTGCTTCATAAAAATGGTGGATGAATCAGGCCCACTGAGTGCATTTTCCATTATAAGTGAGTGATTATTTGTCATTATGAACACAGCACAGCACACATTTGACTTCTGCATTTGACCCATTCATGAAGAAGCAGCTTGGGGACGGTACTTTGCTCACGGGCACCGCTACTGGTACGGAACTTGAACCGGTGACCCTCCCATCATGGTGCTCACTCCCTAACCGTAACACTACCAACTGCCCCAGTACATACTGTATTAAATCTCAGTATTTGCAAAAACCTATGATTGGTACTGTATACACAATCAAACTAAAGATGCAGAATTCAGTCTAGACACGGCGTCTTTGCCACAATGACCGCGGCGGTAAACCACACATTATGTCGAGCAAACAAACAAAAATAAATAAAACAAAACTTTCACTTTCACAGCATTCTCATCTGCCGTGCAACACAGCTCTTATTAGGCCGTAAACACAAAGAAACAGATTCTGCAAAACAAATGGAAAGCAGACGAGTTCACATGAGGGACAAAGTGCAGTTTGGGCTTTTAAAACAATCAAACGCACGTTTCTTCACACTGCCAAACGCCAAGACTGTTCTCAGCCTGAGGGAAATAATGCCGGTTATCTTACTTTGAATGTATATTCTGAATGCACGCCAGTTTGCAGAGTTGTAATCTGGTCCGAAAAGTCAAGAAACGACACCCGCTTTCTTAGGAAATTCTTTTTGAGTGAAGGTGGCCATAATGGCGCGAGATCACAAAATGTTCCAGATTAGAACAGCTGGACAGCTGTGACCCTGGACACGTTCAAGAAAAGACGGAGAGAGTAAAAACTGATGTAGAGATGCCCCAGAGTCACAAATTACTGCTCACATACTTGAATGCAATGTGAGGCGATGTGTGACCGATAATCAACAAAGAAAAAAGGGGAAATGTCTGTACATATCCCACAGGACTCAATTCAGGACTGATTACTTCTCATCTATAAGGTGATTCGAATCAAACACATGAAACAAATTTGTGCTGAAGGCTTAACATTTTTACAACATTTGCAATGGGCAAGTGTCCAAGTTTAATTCTTGGACGTGGAATGGGGATGAGGGCTTAAACAGCCAAGGAGGCGGTCAAAGTCATCTGGGAATGAAGGCCGATCGCAATAAATGTCTCTTAAAATTTATCTGGAGATGCAGACGCGTCCAAAGTACAAATTCAGCCATTAAACAACAAGCTGTTGAGATGAGATGGAAGGCGTGAGAACTCTTTTCATCTGAAGAAATGACAAAAAGTCAGGATTTTGTTAAGGATTAAAACCCTAATTTCAGACATCATCTAAAATTCAGTAGAAATCTGTGACATTCATGTGCATCTGTTAATTCATGTGCATCTTAATTTAATTGAAAATATGCAATAGTATAACTTACAAACTTATTTTTATATACACCACTGGTCAAATTTTTTACATTGTAGATTACTGTTAATAATGTGAAAATGATGAAGGAACACATATGGAATTATGTAGTAAACAAATAGTGTTAAATAAACTAGGATATATTTTATATTTTAGATTCTTCACAGCAGCCACCTTTCACTTTCATGACACTTTTGCACAGTCTCGGCATTGTTTCAATAAGATTCCTGAGGTATTGTCCTGGAATGGTTTTTTACTGACAGGTATGCCTTGTCAAGAGTTAATTGGTGGATTTCCTTGATTTGTTAGGCCATGTCCACACGTACACAGGTATTTCTGAAAATGGTGATTTTCCGTTTTCGTTGGAAAAAAAAAAAATCCACACGAGCACGTTTTCAAAAATATCTTCGTCCACACACAGTCGCAAAAAACACTGTCAAAATCATGTCTTGCATTGTAGGTGAAAACCTAATGTAGACACTGTGCATACTGTGGCGTCATGTGAGTGGCGCACAGTGTGACGCGAAACGGTCTGTTTTTCAAAATCTTCACTTTTCTCGTCCACACCTGAACGCAGAAATGGAGTTTTCAAAAATCACCGCTTTGGCCGGAGTTTTCAAAAACCTCCATTTTCACTGACCCAAAACGCCGTTTACGTGTGGACGAAAGGCCAAAACGCATAGAAAACCTCCGTATTCAGAAATACCTCTGTACGTGTGGACATGGCCTTAATACGTCTGGGATCATCAGTTGTGTTGTGCAGAGGCAGGGTTTGTATTAGGGGTGCAGAAAAAATGTAATGAATCGTGATTCTTTCTCTCCCGATTCAAAATTGATTCATGCATTCCAAAAAATGGATTCATATTTTTTCAGTTAACATATTGGCACTGGTTTACTTCGACACGAGTCCACAACAGAAGTCATTAAAGACTGCCTTTCCTTTAGAACAGCTCTATACCTTATCCTTTTATTAAACAAATGTCCTGATGCGCGCACGTGAACACAAACACACACTGAGGCCTCGTCCACACGGACGTTCGAAAAGGAACGCCCTCTGAACGCCATATGTGTTTTTGCTGTGTTTTGTAGCTGCGTTCGATTGGCGTTTTACTGGCGTTCGCAATAGCGCCGTTTTCCTCGCGTTTGTCGTGATTTTGACGCCAAGAAAAGTTTATTTGATGCCACCCGAACGCGCAGCCGGCCGAATGCCGGTGCTGAACACCCGTGTGGACGCTTTGATTTGCTCCAATGAGCAGAAAACCGGTCGGCGCTCACTTGGCGCCACGAACGCCAGAAAAAAGCTTGGTTCATGCATCCGTGTGAACGAGCGCTAAGGCTGTGCCATGTCCTACCGTACAAATATAAATAAAAGAGATGGCGGTTGCTAAAGCGTTTTAGGGCCCTATGAAATCCATTTTGTTTTTTCCTAAATTCAGTTTTATTTTTTTCTGAATTCCGGTTTTTGCGTTTTTATTCTTCTGAATTCCATATTTTACGTCAGCGTTTCCCAATCCCGGTCCTCGCGCCCCACCGCTCTGCACAGATTCGACTTTCCCGACCCACAGCACAACTGATGCTACTAATCAGCTAATTAGCAACGTAGGACCAGCGCGCGACAGTGCAGGAAATACGGAAAATGTGCAGAGCGGTGGGGCGCGAGGACCGGGATTGGGAAACGCTGTTTTACGTTATAATCATATTTATTCACCTTAAAAGTGTGTAATTATGGAGTGGATGGGGGAAAAAAACCCACAATGCAATAGAAAAGAATTTCACATTAAATGACTTCAACAAAGTGCTGGCGTTCAGACAGACAGACAGACAGACAGACAGACAGACAGAGACACAGACAGACAGAGAGAGACACAGACAGAGACACAGACAGACAGAGACACAGACAGACAGAGACACAGACAGACGGAGACACAGACAGACAGACGGAGACAGACAGACAGACAGAGACAGAGACACACAGACAGAGACACACAGACAGAGACACACAGACAGAGACACACAGACAGAGACACAGACAGACAGACACACAGACAGAGACACAGACAGACAGAAAGACAGACAGACAGCTAGCTTTATTGTCTGTTTTGCAATAGAAACAGACATTTGTCTTTGACACGGCTCCGTAATGAAATAAAAATAAAAACCATCCCATTAAAGACATTAAAACATTCTTTAAGACACATTTAAAACACTTCCACACAAGGCAGCAGTAAAACTGTGCGGTAAAATCTTGTGCTGTTTAAAAAGGTTATTGCAGAGGGGTTGAATGATTTCTTGTAAATGTTTTTCTGGGCCAGTGGGATTCTGTATCGCTTGCCTGATGGCAGCAGGGTGAAAGAGTGGTGCAGGGGGTGAGAGCGGTCCTCAGTGATGAGGGTAGCTTTCCTCACCACAGAGCGCCTGTACAGTTCAGTCAAAGGAAGTTGAGGTGTTCTTGTTATTTTGCTGGCTTGATTTATTATACGGGAAAGTTTTGTTTTGGTCTTGATGGTGGGGAAATTAAACCAGGTTGAAATGTTATAAATGAGAATGGATTCGATGAATGATCTGTAAACGAGGGTTAAAATGTCTTTGCTGATGTTAAAAGCACTTACTTCTCTGAGCAGGTAGAGATGCTGTTGTGCTTTTTTGTAGACAGAATTTAAATGTTCAGAAAAGGAGAAGCGGGTGTCGATCTCTCTCCCCAGATATTTAAAACTCTGTACCTGCTCCACCAGCTGACCATGGATGCTGAGCGGCTGGAACAGGATCTTTTGGTTTTTTCCTCTCAGTTCACAGCACAGCTCTTTAGTCTTTGAAATATTTAGCTCTAGTGAGTTTTCTGCAAAAATTTGGACCAGAGTGTGGACTTCCTCTTGGTACCATGTCAAGGATGGCAAGAACATCAGCAGAACATTTACTGCTTTGGTAAAACATTTAAACCTGTAAACAACAACAAATATTCATTTTTTCATCCAAAACGAAACGTTTCTGATGTGAGTTTTTGACTGTAAGTGGTCTTCACGTGTTCTTGCGGGTGCAGTCTATCGTGCGCTGGCAAAACTTACAAGAGTTGTTCTCCCGATTCATAAAAATCATGTGGGTGTTGTTCTGCTCTAATCTTAGCACTAACACTCGAATTCCGTAATTTTTTTGAGAACTTCGGGGTTTCAGCCTCTTTGCCATTGCTGACCGTTGACGTTTTCCCCTCTGTGTCTGTGCGTTTGTGTGTGTGGAAAGCTGAATCCCGCCTTAACAGGTAACACGTACGGGGGGCTGCGGCAGCCAAAATTTTTTAGAAACCTTTGCTTTGCTTTGCCCACACACCGATATCAGTGAATTATACGACATTCCGTGTTTTACAATGGATTCCATTTTATTTGTTGAATTCCGCGATTCCGTCCGCATTTTCCGCGTCGCGCAAATTATAGGGCCCTAGCGTTTATTACTTACTGCTTATCACACACGGTAAAGTAGATTTAATACAGACATCATAAGTCTTCCAGCTCGTGATGCTCACAAATGAGATAAAATCTCCCGGAATCTAGAGTGAGGAGCTAGTATTTGGCAGTGTTCTTGGCAATAAATTTCAACTTCAATATGATTCTAAAATATTGTTGCACAAGTTGTATTAAAAAATGTGTCTGGTGCTAAGGATCAGTATAAAGTGTCTAGGTTTGATTAGCTGCTACTGTTAATGCTAGATTAAGTTACGGTTAAGCTATACATGTGCAGAGCAGGGCCTATTATATCTTTGTCATTTTATTTTTGACAATACATTCTTTTAACAGCGAAAGCAATATTGAAATTTTTCTTTTTTTCCACCTTTAAAATAAAAGCAATGCAGTTGACTGGTGTGCACAAAGTACACTAGGTTTTGTTTTTATGTTTAATTTGTTATTTCACGGTGTCCTCAGGCGGGCAGGCCAGGGAAAGACAAAGGGCTGGATGTGGCCCTCGGGTCGGGCAGTGCCCAGGTCTGGTATAAATTGTAATGTGAGAATATTTGTTTTCATGTAAATTTGTAAACCAGGGAAACACTGCGTATGCATTACATTTAGTACATTTGATTCATTGTGATTTTTGATCTGCCACAGTCAAATGGGAAAAGTAACTCAAAACAGCAATCTGGAAACATTCATACATGTATTCAATTTTGAATCGTGAATCATTTTTTAATCGAATTCTGAGCTCAAGAATTGGAATCAGAATCGAATCGAATTGTAAGAGTTTGTACACAGTGAGTAGTCCTGTTTGACTACTGTTCTACTCCATATTATGGCAAGAACCACTCAACTGTCCATTAACAACATTCAAGACTCTTTATTTGTCACTTATACAGTTACACAACTGTTAAAAGTACAATGTCCAATGAAATGTAGTGAATTGGCCATGAAACTGTGCAGTAAAGTTAAATTAAAGAGTAATAAGAAAAGGCTAAAACTAAGGACATAAAATGATAGAGAAATAAATTCCAAAAACATTGTTCTTTAAAAGTTTGTTCTTATAATGAAGAATGTTTACATTTAAACAGTATAATATTATGCACCTGCAGAATTGAAATCTGATAATCTAATGTTTTAGATAATGTCCAATTTGTGTGTGTTGCAGTTTGTTCTTGCCTAAAAACAAATCTTAAGATGTTTAATATTCCAGTTAAAGGAATTTGACCATGCCATCACCACAAAACTGGTTAATGTCAGATCTGTAGTTGTTCACTCTAACAACTTTCTGCTGTCCACATGCAAAAAACCTTTATGTGTAAGAGCAGATGTAAATGAAAGTGAGTGATTTGTCATTGTGAACACAGCACAGCACACAGTTCACCACAACCAAATGTGACCTCTGCCTTTGACCCATCCGTGAGGGAGCAGTGGGCAGCTAACAAGCGCCCGGGGAGCAGTGCTTGGGGACGGTACCTTGCTCATGAGTACCTCAGTGGTAACTTTACCGGCCCTGGATTCGAACCTGCGACCTTCTGATCACGGGGCGAACACCCTACCGTTACGCCACCAACTGCCCCAATGTGGCAGTGGGATCTTCTCTAAAGATTTGTGCGGGTTTTTAGCTGCAACTCTAATTGACTATTTATTAACACAAAGTAATTTCAAAGGCGTGTGCCGACAGACTCAGATATCGTCAAATATTCAGTCCTAATACATAGTTGTTTTTTCACCAGAAATGTTGATTTCTGTTGGCTGAAGTGGGATTAGCCTCTTATATCGCCACCTAGTGGTGTTGCTATGTATTACCTTGTTCTATAAGTGCTTGAGGTAGTTTCCTGCTTACTTTTGCTGTATCGTTTTAGCAGCAGCTTTACTGAGAATTGCAACTTAGTTAATGCATCAGGATGCGTTTGCACGTATAACAACTCTTCAATTCCTCTGAAGAACTCTGTTTGAGTTTTGAGTAGCAAAACTAGAGTAGTGTTGATTGACGTGATGTAGTTACGCACTGTGTAATATATTGTAATTGGCTAAATTGCAGTGTGAATTAAACTCTCGGGAGGAAGTATTCTCGATGTTTAGACGTGGCTTCGTCCAAAAGTAGCTCTGCTAAGTTCTGTCTCTGATTTGCCCATAGCATGCCAGAGTTGTTGTATAAACGCGGCAGCTTTAGACACGGCCCCGGCGTTATTTTGCCGTCTGCTTTGCTTCAGCTCAGCCTTGAACTGAAGCCAGAGCAACTTGTGGATTGATTTAAGTTAATGCTTCATTGATCTCGGCCAGCTCCACTACAAATCCTGCTTTTTTGGCTTCGAGACCAAGTGGGCTCTTGGGCTCATGTTGAAAATTCCAGATTCAGAATGTAAAAATCCAGTCAGGTTTTATCTTCATGCGTTTAATTAAAGGAGACACTTCACCCAGAAATAATATTTGTCCTCACCTGTGGCTAATAGAGCTGGACATTACGAGTTTTAATGTTGTCATGAATTGTTAATTTGAAAATGTTGTTTTTGGTATTTATCATTTCACAAAGTATTGTAGCTTAACATTTATGGCGTGGTGGGCAATATAATAATCAAAAGTTGCAAATTTACGGCTGAACGCATCATCCATTCATTCACTCATTTATTATCCGAACCGGGGGGATCGCGGGGGGACAGGGGCCTATTCCGGGAACTGCAGGTGCAAGGCGGGGACCAACCCTGGGCAGGCGCCAACACACCGCAGGGCACACACACTCACACAATTACTCACACATTAGGGGGTCAATGTACAGTCCCCAATTAACCTACAGTGCATGCTTTCGGCCCGTGGGAGGAAACTGGAGCACCCGGAGGAAACCCACACAAACACAGAGACGGCATGCAGACTCCACACAGAAAGACCCTACGGCTGACCCGGGAATCGAACCCAAGACCTTCTCACTGTAAGGCGGCAGTGCTAACCACTGCGCCACCGTGCTGCCCTCTGAATGCGTCAGTTAAATGATTTTGTAAATCGGTCAACATTTACTTGATGGCAAAATTCAGGGCAATTTTTTCATTCAGAGTGTAGTTAAATACGTCTTTATCTGCCAAGAATGTCGGCTTTTTTGGCATTAAAATGTTCTAATTCTGTGACCTAAAGTGAGATTAGCCTGGTTTGCTGCCACCTAGAGGTGTTATTATGTATTGCATTATGCTAGAAGTGCTTTAGGTTATTTCCTGATCACTTCTACTATGTTTTAGCAGCAGAGCGGGAAGTGATCAGGAAATAACCTAAAGCACTTTACACTCTACTGATGTTATGGGTCGAAGCATCGACCGATTATCGGGGGCCGATATTAGGCATTGTTTATTGGTATCTGTGTTTAATTTTGACCATCGCCGATATTAAGTAAATACAATTAAAGTCGTGTGTGTGTGTGTGTGTGTGCAGGTTTGACAACCCTGCAGCTGTCAGCCCCACTCCCACCAGGCAGCTCACCTTCAACTACCTACTGCCCGTCAACGGCTGGCTGCTTCTTGACCCCTCCCAGCTGTGCTGCGACTGGACCATGGGCACCATTCCGCTGGTGGAGTCCGTGCTCGACCCTCGCAACCTCGCCACCCTGGCCTTCTACACGCTGCTGGGCCTGCTGGCCTATCACAGCCTCCGTTACTCGCACAGCTCCGCCAAGACCGTCATCATGGTGAGGCTTTTAGACACTTTGGCTTTTAGACCCCCGAGCAAGTTACAGAAGACTTTTTAAGACATTTAGCATGGTGCTTCATCGGTTAACTAAAAAGGTTAGAAGATGCATCGTCAAAAAATTCTGGACTTTGAAAGTGACATTAAATATGTCTGAACTGTCCCGATTAGGGCTGCAGAAAAAAATCTAATAGAATCGCGATTCTTTCTCTGCCGATTCAGAATCGATTCCTGTGTTCCAGAAAATCGATTCATATTATATCAACTGACTTAATGACACTAGTTTACTTTTGCCCCCAACATGAGCCTCCAGCAGAAGTCATTTAAGGTGACCTTTCCTATAGAACAGCTCTATACCTTATCCTTTTATTAAACAAACTAAACAGCCTTAAGTTATTCATCTTACAAGACAGCACGTCTGCTTATACGGTTTCATGCGTTTGCAGTTGTCCTTTGCTCTCTGTACAGCGTAGGGTGGAGTTCTGTCCCGATGCGCACACACACACACACACACCACACACTGGGGGTGTGCCGTATCCTACCTTTCACGCTAATCCCGGGGTAAAGATGAATTTCGTTATATTCTGGCGGCGTAATGAAATCACATCGTTACGCTCCAAAAGTACGCTGGAAAGCTGTAAATCAGGGAAACACTGCATAAGCATTGCATTTAGTAAACTACATTTGATTCATTGTGATTTTTTTTGTTGATCTGCCACAGTGAAATGGGAGAAGTAACTCAAAACAGCCGTCTGGAAGCACTCATACATCGTATTTAATCGTGAATCATTTATGAATCGTGAATCGTTAATGAATCGTGAACCGATGATAACTGTGAATCGCGAATCGATTTTGAATTAAATTGTGATTTCAAGAATCGCACTGGAATCGTGAGATATTCTGAATCGTGCACCCCTAGTCCCTATATGCATGTGTAACTGAAGAATATTATTCCAACAATTAAATGAAATTTCACACGGATCAGACCACGACCGGTCCACCTGCCAGCTGGGTTCAGCACAAAATAACTGTAAAAATGACAAGTTCACCAACGTAAATCCGGCCTTCATCTGCTGTGGGATTTTACCAGTGTGTTTGCACGTGCCGTCTTTAGTTCGCTCCTCTTCCAGCTCGTGTTACGGTAGTTTAGTGCCATGTTTTTCTTGTATAGTTAAGCTTAGGAAGTACAGCAACCATTATTAGCTGCATATGGGCATGTATCAGCATTTATTTCATCCTCCCCATGTTCCGACATAAACGTTAATGGCTTTCGCCTCAGCGGTTATTAAAGCTTTTGGAAACTGCTTAATTAGGCAGTGAATGATGGATTTGCTCTGTCATTATCTGCAGATGTCTTCCTCAATCAGCTCTGAGCTCATGTTTATTATACATTAAAAACTACGCTCTATCATGCCAAGTGCATTTTTCCTGCTACACACGCAGCCAGAGTGGGATTTTTCTACGTTCTCTCCATCCATCTCCCTTCTTCATCTTCCCGTAGCATGATCTGCTGACCACATACCATACGTTTTCACCTTTGCCATTTTGGGATGTCTTCACTTCCAAATCTCCCATCATGCATTCCGGCAAAAATAAGAAAAGAAGAGGGACACTTCGGCTCTCTGTCCCATTTGTAGTGTGACAACATCTGAAGGAATTCTTCTGTTGCGTCTCCCGGCGTTTTTTTCTTGTTTTTTGGGTTTGCTGAACTTCCTCGCTCCGCTGACACCAAAAATCACATCCCCCCCGCCGTCATTTAAGAGGACGAGGCACAATAGTTTTCCCCGACCGACAACAACACTTAACAGGTTGCATAAGGCTGTTGATCTGTTTGCTTTGGCCCCGGGCAGCCGTTTTTAAGAAGTTCCTGTGTGAGGAGCCTCGCTGCTTGCTCCTCGCAAACAGGAAACGTCGCGGTTACGAGGGTTCAGCGACTATCACTCCACTTAGGCCAACGACATGGCACACAACTTGAGAGCTTTCCCTTGAATAGAGCTTTTTAAACCGCCGCAGTTTCGACCTCTGGGTTGGTCTTGGCTGGCCGGACAAAGCACCACGGGGATGGGGGCTAGAGGACGGAGACAAAGTACTCCGACTCGTTTCGGACTTGGACTCGTGTTTGTCGGCTCTGTTGAAATCCACCCTTAGCAAGCAATTCCCGGCGTTTTCCGCCATCGCCGTCCTCTGAAACTCCGGCCAAAACTAACTCCACAGTTGGCTTTTAATGTGTCTGCTGGGACGGACAACCGTCCAGGCTGTAGGTTGCACGGCCGTAAATATTCCATAATGCGTTTTGCTTTCAGTAAACTCAGTCATTTTTTGTAGAGGCACTAAAAAGAGATTTCAGCTGTTTTGAAAAGGGGAGTCCTGGCGTATGAAACCAGGCAAAATTGGTTGGTAGCTGGAGTGGGCCCCATGATCGGAAGATCATCCGTTCGAATCCCAGGCCAGTAAAGGTACCACTGAGGTACTCATGAGCAAGGTATCGTCCCCAAGCGCTGCGCCCCGGGTGCTACTAAATGTGCCCACTGCTCCTTCACGGAAGGATCAAATGCAGAGGTCACATTTTGTTGTGGTGCAGTGTGTGCTGTGTTGTGTTCACAATGACAGTCACTCACTAAATTCACTAAATTCAAAATAAGTTTGAGAGATTTTGCCTGGTTTGTTACGTTGGACTGTCTTTTGTGGGCTGTCTTTTCAAAACGACCCAGATCTCTTCTTTGTGTTTGTACAAAAGCAAATATTGCTTTACTGAAATGGGGCGCTACATGAGAGATTTTCAGCACTCTTCGAGTAGCTTTTTCATGCCTTTACAAAAATTATACAATTTATAAATAGTAGCAAGAGATGCATTTTCACAAGAAAATGCCGATGTGATTGCTCAAGTTTTGCAGCTGTGACATGAAAACATAAAAAAGTTTGATTAAAATGTATTGAAGTGAATGGGAAAGAACGAGGGCTGATAGAAGCAAGAAAAAGACGAGCGTGGGTCGATTCAGATGTGTGTTCAGTGAGGTGGTCTGAAGTGGCATAAGTACTAATACAATATCATAGAATATAGCATAGAATATTTCTACATAATAAAAACTCTGCAGTTCAATAAAACACTGTCCTTACGTCCTAAACACAACAACGTAACGCATGTGTGACTAATGTCTACACAAACACTATAATAAGCCTGAAAACATAGGTATAGAGAAACTCCCCAAATTCTCTTAGGGCTGTAAAGGTTAACAAAAAAAAAAAAAAGATATCGGATTGACCGGTATCGGTATTGGAACTAAAAAAGCTGGAATCGCTGCATTCCTAGTATTTGACTGCGTTCACACTGCCAGCCACATTGTTCAATTCTGATTTTTTGCTCAGATCGGATTTGTCTATCTTGACGGTTCACATTCATAACTACAAGTGACCTGTATCTGACTGTAATGTGAACGCATCGGTCCTCTGAAACGTCACACATGCGCACATTGATACGTTTTTACACGGGTCAACTGCGTCAACAACAATAAAAAACTAAATCAATTAAATCCCCAACTTCTCCACCCTTCCACTGACTGTTATCGCAGCGGTCCTCCATTTTTACCTTCCCGCGCTGCCGGTGCAGGCTGATGATGTCAGCGCATGCGTGTAAGCAAAAAGCCACAAAGCCGCATGGCCGCGAATCGGATACGTATCGGATTTAGTACCACATATGAAAGTGACACAAATCTGATTTGAAAAGATCAGATTTGCGTGTCCACACAGCCCTGAAAAGATCAGATCTGTGTCACATTAAGGCAAAAAATCCAATTTGACTCACTTCATCATGGCAGTGTGAACGTAGCCTTATATACACAGCTGACCACGTTAGGCACAAACAATGCTAAAGTGCTAAAATCACAGCATTTATGACCATCTTTACACTGTGTAGCATCTTGGACTCTGAACTCGGGATCCTCTGTGCTGGTCTGAGATTTTTGGTCAGTTGACCGAGAAACACTTCCAGCTTCAGCCCTCGGGAAAACGACTTGAAAACCGAGCACTGACAGTGAATAGAACACATTATTAGTCAATGGAGACAAAACAGATGGAAAAATGGACAGAACTCTCAAACGAGTGTGTGTATCAATAACGTGTGAACAAGCACCCCACACCGCTATAGGGCTGCAGGTTTTAGAGTTGGAACAAAGTTTCCCGCACAAAAGCTGCATAAGGAAAAGCGGTCAGGAAAAAGTGTGAGGAATGAACACTGCATATGTGTTTGCACACCACACTCACGCGAAAATGTAAGTTTACTGGAAAGAGATTTTGGCTGTTTTGCAAAGGTGAGGTTTGCCGCGGTCCGACGTAACAGTCCGGGCAATTTTTCAAAAGGAGGTGTCAGGGGAGTGCTCTGGCAATGCCAGATCCATCATGCTGTCACCGAGCCTTTTCAGCCGGGGAGCCCGTAATCCCGGTAAGGCTGCGAGTGGCCTCCCGTGCATTGTGCTCGACGGGTGTATTTATGCATGCTCCCTGAAAAAAGACAATGTTTAAAGAGAGCTGCATTGACATGTTCTTTTCCGTTAAATAAATCAAGTGTATTTGCAGAGAGGGAGATCTGAACCCGAGGGAGGATTTGCGTTGTGACCTTAAGGCCGTTAAGTGGTGTGGAGGTTTCCGCACTTCTGTTTAAGGTCACCCGGTTTGGTCGGGTTTATCCCGAGATTAGTCGCTCTTGTGGTCCCGGTTTCAGACAAAGCTGCACAAAATCGACCAAATTTAGGAGCGATTAGCGCTGTATTCAGCACAAGTCCGTCTGAACCTGAACAATGGGAGCTTTTTCAGTGCAGCGCTGACTCCTGGTGCACTGTTTGCACTCTTTTGCACTCGAGGGCAACTCTCCCCAAATCTGATAATATTCAGTAGTGAGCAAAAGTCTTGAGCCAACCCTGATTTCTTCATATTGTACTACCAGAGAGCAGATTTGAGGAACAGTATTTAATGGTGCTGCTGAGGTACTCATGAGCAAGGTACCGTCCACTGTGTGCTGTGCTGTGTTCACAAAGACAAATAATCACTAATATTTAATCTGTTTATATGTTTCCACATGTTGTGATTATTAATATTCTATTTTCCTGCCAAAATCCAAAGCAATGAGGGGCGTCTCAAGACTTTTGCACGGTATTGTAGCTGACAGGAAATGAAAGCTAACACTATGGTTCAGTGTGATGCTGACGTTTGCTCTTGAATGGATGCTCCTCCCAATCTGAATGAACTTTTTGCAAATTAGTCACCTCTACCATTCATCATTAGCCACATGAACAGGTTCAGGTAGATTTCCCAATTCTTTGGGCCTCATTCACCAATTTTTCTCAAAAATTTCTTTTTCCCTAAATTTGTTCTCAAAGTCAAGACATTTAAATAGTTAAGAATTATATAACTGTAGAATTGAAGAAAACTAGGGACGCAAGATAAGGGATTCATTGGCTGATTCCAATATCCGATGTTTTTAAAGCTTATATCTGCCGATGTCGATAACTGTGGAAGGCAGAGTTGAACGCGAAAGGACAAGATATCGACAAGATATTTTGTTTGCCGAAGTTCCACTGCACGCTCAGAATTATGGCACAAAAATAACGTCACAGTTCTGATATTTCTAATACAGTGCCAAGTCAAGCGAGCGTGAAAGCAGAGTCGAGCGAGAGCGGAGCATTAAAGTCACTACCCGTGGGATCTGGTGTACCAAGTCAAGTAGGATGCATGGAACACGAGTAGAGGGCTACCTTTCCAAGATACAATAAATGCGTCATAAAATATCGGCTGAAAATATTGGGAAAATCTAAGCATCAGTCCGATTCTGATATTATCGTGCATCCCTAAAGAAAACCCCATAACCTAAAGTTTTGTACAAACTGACATGCAATAAAATTTGTTAAAAGAGGGCAGTTGGTGGCGTAACGGTAGGGTGTTCGCCCCGTGATCAGAAGGTCGCAGGTTCGATTCCAGCGCCGGTAAAGTTACCACTGAGGTACTCATGAGCAAGGGACCGTCCCCAAGCACCGCTCCCTGGGCGCGTGTTAGCTGCCCACTGCTCCTTCACGGATGGGTCACATGCAGAGGTCACATTTGGTTGTGGTGGACTGTGTGCTGTGCTGTGGTGTGTTCACAATGACAAATAATCACTCACTTTTACCTCAGCAGTTGCAGATTCTGTTAAATGTAAGAATCTTTGTTTAAAAGGCTTATAAAAGTGGGTTTTAAGAACAAATTTCTTCTTAAGAACGTTGGGTGAGAGTCCATTTTTTTGCCCCATACGCAGTTATACAAGATTAAAATGAAGTGAAATGTAAATCTGTTTCACTCCTCAGAACCTACAAGGAGGGAAAGTGGTAGTGTAAGGGTCAGGGTTTTACTCCTGTGATCTGAATGTCCTGGTTCATATACCGGACTGGACAAAGTGGCACTGGAGTGCCTTCCCCCAGCTGCCTGCTGTTCAAACTGGTCAGACTTTGTTGTGGTCCGCTGTGTGGTGTGGTGTGCTGTGGTGTGTTCACACTGACTCACTCTCACATGCTTGAGTTGAAAACGTCTTACCTCTTCCATTCCATTTGACCCATCTGTGAAGGAGCAGTGGACCGCTAACAAGGGCAGCACTCGGGAGCAGTGCTTGGGGACGGCGCCTTGCTCATGAGTACCTCAGTGGTACCTTTAACCGGTCCGGGATTTAAACCGGCGACCTTCTGATTACGGGGCGAACTCCTTAACCGTTACTCTACCAGCTAGTGCAATATAGATCCAGCCTTGTCTTACACTTGTCTTTAAAGAGAGTGAGTGATCTCAATTCATCATTAAATTCTACTCTCTAATCCGTATTAAAACATCTTTAAACAGCACCTCTTTCCCAGTCGTCCTTTTTTCTTGTCTGTCGGCATGGAGCCGCATTTCTGTTGGCCGCTAAATCGCGAGGGTAGAACAGCATCGACGCCGCCTGTAGGCCCTTAACCTGCTGTTAAAATAAGTTTCACATTCTCTCCTCGACTCTGTCATGCTGGCGCTGTAGGAGTTTAACACAGTTGTGAAACTTGTGCCTATTAGAGAAACTCAAGGTTGTTCCAACTCTGTACATTATTAAGGAAATTGTCCGTAACAACATACATTCCTAGCAACGTTTCTGAAAATCCACTCAATTTGGCTGCAAATGGCCTAAAAAGTAATGGTGAGGAATGTGCTGATAGTGATCGAGACTAGACATGTCCTTTGAATGTCCTGTCGTGAGACATAAGATATATGGGATATAAACTCAAAGGTTAAGGTAGTGTACACCGGCTATTACATTATGACCGACTAAATGTAGACCTCAAAAGGTAAAATGCTGAGGGGAACTACGATATTAAAACAGTAGACTGACCGTAGCTTTTAATCATAAATAGAGTGAGTCATGATTAGTCATTGTGAACACACCACAGCACAGCACACAGTGCACCACAACCAAATGTGACCTCTACATTTGACGCATCCGCGAAGGAGCAGTGGGCAGCTGACATGGGCAGCGCCTGGGGAGCAGTGCTTGGGGACGGTCCCTTGCTCATGAGTACCTCAGTGGTACCATTACCAGTCCTGGGATTCGAACCGGTGTGCCTCTGATCACAGGACGCCCAAACCGTTACGCTACCAACTGTAACTTGTAGCTTGAAAAGCCACCATTTAAAATGAGCTTCCTAAACACTGGTGGTGCCAAGATGTCAGCAGCAGATTCTTGAAGTCCTGTGTAAGTGCAGCTGTGTCACTAGCCTCGAACTCCGAAGATTCTTCGCACAAGGCACGTATCTGAAATAAGAGTCTTGAATCCAGACTTTTCTTTTGATGTCTGTATCTTTACTACAACTTAGACTTTCACAAGCAAAAGATGAATTCTTAGGACTACAAAGAGACTTTACGTGACGTGTGACCGCCAAGAATTAAACTTGTTTTTGCATCTCATCCAACAGATGCTCGATGGGGGAGGCCCTGGAGAATTTGATTTCAGTTTCTGTGAAGGGTTACCATGGACACCCTGAGTGGTTCTGTGGCTTTGAAGCCCCATATGCAACAAATTATACTTACAATTAGACATGGCACGACTCAACTTTCACTCTGCAGCGACTCAAACGGCTGTATCGGGTATCGGTGACATTGGGGCGATCTATGGAGTGGATCTGCAAACTGTAGGTTCTTCTATGTTTGCGTTTGCACGCACAAACAACTCGTTATGCATCGGAAGCGGTAAGGCTGCTTTATTGTTCGACATTCGTGCTAATTCGTACATATTGGTAAGACAGTGAGCAGAACAAACAACGCACCACACTACAAACCTCAAAAGCAAATCACATGATTATACAGTTTAATTTCCTGAACACCACCAGCTCTCGCTCACAATCTGTGTTCCTGATGGTTATAGCGCCGCAGGATTAGGGACCGTCACAAAATTACAGAACTGTGTTTAAACGAATCATTTTTGAGATGTTATTTTAATAATAACTACATATGGGTGTGTAATTATTATGTTTTAGTCAGGAAAGCTGTATTTAAGTCAAGTATTACCTTAAACAAAACAGAATAATCTCAGTCTCCTCCTCACAGAGAAATGCACAACTTATTCATTAAAAACTGGTATCGGATCAGTACTCGGGATCGGCCAATACCCAGAGTTTCGGCATCCGCATCGGAACTGAAAGAGTTGGAACGCTTCATGTCTAGTCAAAGTAAACTTTGTCATCTCTGCTCTATACTGTACAAGTATACAGAGAGACAAGATGACACGGCTCCAGTTTTAACAGTACGCAGAACAAATATGGTACACAGATCAAGAAATATAGAAATAGAATATAAATATACACTTAAAACTAGAAGTAGAATCTAAAATATAAACTTTAAACTAGAGTTTACATGCGATATTCGTTCATTTTCTGAACTGCTGAATCCCAATCGGGGTCGCGGAGGGACCGGAGCCTATCCCGGGAACTTACGGGCGCAAGGCATGGAACAACCCTGGGCAGGAACCGACACGCCGCAGGGCACACACACTTACACAATCACACTCACATTCACACCTTATTTAAAGTCACACATTCACGCCAATTTAGAGTCGCCAAATAACCTACAGTGCATGCCTTTGGACTGTGGGAGTAAACCCACAAGAACATGGGGAGAGCATGCAAACTCCACACAGAAAGACCCTACGGCCGACCTGTGGCTAGAACCCAGGACCTTCTCACTGTAAGGAGCCAGCGCTAACCACTGCGCCACCGTGCCGCCCACATGCAGTATTCACCCTACAATTTGGTCTAAGAGTTGTGTTTACACTGAATGTGCATGAGATCTGTAACAGTTTCAGTATGAAAAAGTTCTGTACAAACTATTTAATAAACAGTCTCCTAGCTAACATTGTGCTCCACATAATAACGCGACTCGTCTCAGAATAAACAATGAAAACATTGAGTAAATGGCTGTATTGTGAGAAGAACGCTGTTTGTTTTTGTTATTTATCAGCTAAAATATAAGTTTAGTCTGTAATAAAGGGGAATTTTTGAGTGAATTGGAACGCTTCAGTGAATGTCGGTCTTCACTGTGAGAGACGCACGTACAAACAGTATAACTGTGTGATTTGCTTTTGAGGTTGTAGTGTGTTGCGCTGCTTGTTCTGCTCATTGTCCTTTCTATATGTAGGAATTACTGCGAATGTCAAACGAATTAAGAGTGCACGCGTACGCAAACGTAGAAAAATCTACTATTTACAGATCGGCTCCATGCTGCCGATACACGATCCAGCTACTTGAGTCGTTATCGGACCGATATCCGATCCATGTATTGGATCGGTACGTCCCTAAATACAACACAGCATATAGTGCACCACAGTTAAATTTGGCCCCTCTGTGAGGATGGGACTGATGTGAACAGAGCCCAGGAAACAGTGCTTGCGGGATGGCACCTTGCTCTTGGGTTATTCAGTGATACTGTTACCGGTCTGGGATTTGAACCAGCAGTGGTCTGATTGTTACAAAGTTCACCTGTTAGTGATAAAAAATCATAATGTTATGGCTGACCGGTGGATATTTCCATATTAGGCTTTTATTGCACTAGGGAAACACATGTATAGATCATTGTGAAATATTTGACGGTACACTTTCAGGCCGAGGGTAAGAAGTGCATTGGGTTCGATGCTTATGGAATGTAGATGTGGTAAAATGATTACAAATGACATGTGAGTGTACTTTATGATTTCTTAGGAAGACTAAGCTGACAAGAGCCCTGTGACTCACCCTGTGCATTTTCATCATTTGTGATAAATCAGGCAGAAAGCAGTCCTACGAATCCTCTCTTCAGGCCAACCGACATGCGAATTAGAAAATCTAGACATGAAATGTTGTTGTTAGACATCTTTTGGAAGTGGAAATGTCATCGCCCTCTAATTCTTACATCTGGCTTCTCTCCCTCAGGCTCTTTCTCTCATCGCTCTGCCCTTCGTCCCTGCCTCCAACCTCTTTTTTCCTGTGGGCTTTGTGGTGGCCGAACGCGTTCTGTACGTCCCCAGCATGGGATTCTGTGTGCTGGTGGCCCATGGGTTCAAGACGCTGTCTTCAAGAGGGTAACACGCTCTCTCTCTCTATCTCTCTTCTCTTTCGTGAGTTGAGTTTGCTGATTAATGGGCTGGTTGAAGATTAAGTAAGGAATTCGACACCGTTAATGTTGTGGTAGACTCCTTTTGAAACAGAATACTAATTTTCCAGGAAGGAGCTGTCTTCATATGTTGTGCTTTCTTTCTGTAGGGGCTTGAAGAAAATGTCCTGGTTGCTTATGGGAGTTCTCCTAATCACACATGCAATCAAGACGTTCAACAGAACCTGGGACTGGGAGTCAGAGTACACACTCTTCACTTCTGCGTTGAAGGTAAGATCATTTGAGAGAGTCTGTGATGATGTGACATTAAGGGAGTTGCACTAACTGTGGTTGAAGAGTTGCTGAAAGGGATAAGTATAATTTGGATTTTATTAGAATATTTTATTAATCCACAAGAGGATCAGTCGATATTGATACTGATATTTCCCATCGATACTGATTCATACCCATGCCACTCTCCACATCAGGGGGAAAAAATGACACAACATGAAGACATGTGATGCAACGGTGAAAATGTTAAATAGTTATTTTAATATAACTATACTGCCGACTAGGGTTGCACCCATCCAACATCCAACATTCTCAAAACAACTATATAAGCGATGATGAGGCAGAGTTGGGCGGGCGTTCACACATAAACCCACACACAAAGGCGCGCACACAACCGACCAAGAGATGCACACAGCAATGGCGACACCAGAGAATTCTAATGTAACAGGAAGTACAGACATTGTTGTTCCCCTCACCGAGATAACGGGCAAGAATGTATCTGTGGAATGTAGATTATAACCAGAATGAAAGTGTTTTCTCCACATCGGTTGTAAACGATTCTAATCTCATGAAGCACCTCTCATCGTCATAAGGAGCGGGATCCAAATTCTTTGACATATTTGAACATTTAAAAAAATGTAACGCAATAGTTACTTTCTCTGTTAACTGGTTACTTTTCTAATGCTGTACCTCAGTGACTAACTCAGATCCTTTTTGGGAGAAGTAACTAGTAACTATAAATGATCACTTTTGTAAAGTGCCCAACCCAGTTAAAATAACATCTAAAAAATTATTCGTTTAAACACAGTTGTGTAATTTTGTGACGGTCCCTAATCCTGCGGTATTAAAACCATCAGGAACACAGAGATTGCGAGTGAGAACTGGTGTTGTTCAGGAAATTTAACAGTATAATCACGTGGCTTGCTTTTGGGGTTGTAGTGTGGTGCGTTGCTTGTTCTGCTCATTGTCGTATCAATATGTAGGAATTAGCACAAACGTCAAACAATAAAGCAGCTTTACCGCAGTGCCACTAACTAATATAGCGTGCATGCAAATTCAAACATAGAAAAACCTACTATTTACAGATTGGCCCAATGCCAGCGAACCAAACTGAACCGATATCCGATCCACATATTGAATCGTGCCATCCCTACTGCACACTACTACTGTACAACGATTAGGGTTATTCCCATTTTTGACCGAATGCGTCTCATGTAAACAAAGTAGAAAATGACATTCTGACATTATAAGCCACACACTACATTTTCTCTGGCTACACATCAACACTGAAAATGAGATCCTGTAAATCTTTACACTGTACAGAGATTTAGAGAACTTGGAGAAGTTTTTAGTGTCCTTGGGGTGGTTTGTAGTGTTCATGAATGGCGTTTGAAAGCCAGGCGAAAAGCCACCTTTTAAATAATACCCATGTGCCCATGTGGACACCGAGTTCGAAAACGTTAACAGGCAGCTAATAAAATGAAGTCACGGTATTCTTGTTGGAAAACTAGAGTAACTGTTCCCTGGGTGCTGCCAACATCAGCCGCCCCAATGCTCCTACACGGGTCAGATCCAAGAACTCAATGCCCCCCTGACTCACAGATGTGTCATGTTTCCTTCCTTCAGGTGAACAAGAACAACGCCAAACTCTGGAACAATGTGGGCCACGCTCTGGAGAACCAGAACGATTATGAGAGAGCTCTGAGGTATTTCCTCCAGGCCACGAGAGTGCAGCCAGGTATGAATGATGACAAGGTGCTTTCTCACGTTTCCCTAGGGTGCTCAACGCAAGATTTGATTCAAGGATCATTTCTTCAACAAAAAAAAAAAGGACTTCCTTCTATAATTCAAGGCAACAATCCATCGTTGTGAGGCCTAATTAGATGTAGATGGGCTAACTGCCCTTTGTGTTCCTCGCACCGGAAATGAATGAAGAAGGAAACTTATCTTAAGCAAAACAAGCCACTTGAGATGTTATTTTTGGGCTGCACTGCCTTTTGTGCCTTTTGAACACTTATTATTCTGGCGGCGCCACCATGAGTAGCGTCCAGTCTCCAGGAGGGAGCCTAAAAAGGAGTCAATTTGGAAGAGTTATAAAAGCAAGAGCTGTTATCGGGACTGTACACGTCCTCAGAACATAACTCCTCAAAGTTGTTTCTTGTTCTCGACCTCAGTGAAGCTACCTGGGTGGACGGGCCTCGGTCCTGCCAAACCACACACACATGGACCTTTTGGTACACAACGATGTTTGTGCTTTCTTAGTTAATCAAACCAGTAAGTGTTTTTATAATCTTAACCCTGTACACACGTTACGGGGCAAGGATTTCTTGGCCCACAGTTATATTTATGCACCAGTTTGCTTCTCACAACATTGACTTCCAACTCCTTTTCGCCTCAGTTATCAGTTTCGCTGAGGGCTGCACAACGTCTTGTGAGGTCCATGTTTTAGTTGAATGTGGTTTTTACGAAGCATGTCTTGCTTCAGTTGGGAATCCCAGCCTCTTTGTCTCTTTTCAGTGCCAGTTTTGGGGGAAGTTACTTATCTATCTACAGTAGATAGTGAGACTAAGCTGTGGCCAAGCTGCTGCTTTAGGGCCTGTGTCTACCAAACGCATTTTTTCCGCTGAGACCGCCTAAAAACCTCACTTCCAGATCGCTTTCTCTGCACTTTCTCTCAGCACAAAAAGCGTCATCGGCCACTTCGTTCCTATTTCAACGTGTTTCTATGAGATCACTAGTTTAGCCAACAAGATGAAGAGAAATCACATCTTAGCTTAATGGCAGCGTTTGAAATAGATTCTCACGTCTTCGAGACCAGATTGGATGCAATTACATCTTCTCCAGCTGCTCCAGTTACGCCGCCACTTGTAGTAAGTTCTCGACTGTCTATGCCCCGCCCCTTCCTCGATTTTGATTGGCTAGCAAGAGACAAGTGACATTGACGAGCGCAGCGCGGTTTTAAAAGTTGAACGGATTTCTGAGTGCTGCGACAAAGAACATCTCCACCGGCGATATCCTCCCGCTGACAGCGCTTAGCACTCTGAATGCTGAAGCTCATAGGATTTGTATTGAAAAAAGCCGCTGCCAGCGGTGAACACAGACCCTTAGTATAGTGGTTAGTAAGGCTCGACCGATTATCAGGAGCCGATATTAGGCATTTTGCAGATTATTGGTATTTAATTTTAATTTAATTAACTCGCTGCTTCATTAATGTCCCACCCACAACAGTCTCTGATTGGTTGTGTGTCCCCGCGTAGTAGCCTTTCAACGCTGAAGCCTTGTTGTCACTCACACGAGCGCAGCATGAAGCTCCGAGAAGACAAGAGAAGAGAGAGTTTTAGCTGAGCTTGGTGTTTGTAAAATTCATAAGTTTGACCCAGTATTTTTTTTTTTTTTTGCATATCGGTTCCAAGTATCGGTTCTCGCCCCCGTCAACTATCAGTAATCGATCGGTCGCATCGATATCGACCCTGAAAAACCAGTATCAGTCGAACTCTAGAAGTTAGCTACACTACAGTCTACAGAGAAAAAATACATCGAATCTATTTTTCATACATAGAGGCGTAATATTTATGCTGTGGGATACTCTCAGAGCCAATTAATGAAAAATGTGAAACATGATCTTTGATGACATGAAAGTCTATATATTTAGCAAGGTAAAGCAGGGGTTTATAACCGGTGGTCCGTGACGGCATTACAGGTGGTCCATGACATGCAATCCGGTTTCACTACTGAAATCTAGATGATATGAGCGTCTTTATTAATAATGGATTAATGCAAAGATTTAAAAAAAAAATAAAATAGAAAAAACCTCTCCCCCCACAGGGCTGCAGACTGGTGGTCCCTGGGACAGAACCGGTTGAAAACCCTGATGTAAAGAGAAGTCTCAATTAGTTAAAAACACAATATTACTGAAATAGCAGCATGGTTTTAAAAGTAGCTTGGCTTAGCACGCAGCTATTTCAGTACGCGTCACATAGCGTTCTGTTGGCATGAATGTTTCATGACAACATAATAACTCAATTTTGAAAATTTGCGACAAGCGACTGGTTTTGCCGTGGAGGGATATATTCACATATTACTGAACTTATGTTTTCATGAAAGGGCATAAATCAAGCTTCAAAACGATACCTATATGGAATGAATCGGACGACATATGACTGAGATATCAACATTCAAAGGAGTCGGGTTTCTCCTGTCACGCCAAGTGAGAAACGGAGAAATCTGCCTTTGAAGTTGACTATCGCCGTAGCACTCACAGACGCTTGGTGCGGTCGCGGCTACGTTTGTATTTACGGTAGCCTACGCTGCATTCACAGCCACACGGATAGTCTACCTGCGTTAGGTTAACTGAACTCGGGAGACGAAGATGGATTCTGGAGAAATATCTTCACGCTAGTCAACCAGTGGATTTAGCGTAAATATTGAAGTAGAGCGGTCAAAACAGAAACTTTTAACATTCTGCTGGAATTGAATTCCTCACCTCAAGAAAGTCACGTTTTTAGGATGGAAAGGGTAAGTTTTTCAGCAAAATTTATTCACAACACTACAGTATAGACCTTCCACTGTTTCCAAACACTAAAAACTAAAAATCCAAAATTTTACGCCACGCAACATAAACGCTCGTTTTTCTGGGAAACCTCTGTTGCGACAAGCGACTGGTTTTGCCGTGGAGGGTCACATATTGTGTTTTTCTACTCAGGAAAAAATGGTGTTACTATTTTTACTCCACGTCACTGCGATCCTCTGTCCTTTCTGCTACTGCTTATTCTGTTGGCATGACGTTACGGTTTGACAGCTGCCCTTCCTTTGTAGATGACATCGGAGCCCACATGAATGTCGGAAGGACGTACAAGAACCTCAATCGATCCAAAGAAGCTGAAGAAGCGTATCTGGTTGCCAAATCTCTAATGCCTCAGGTATGAGATGCCCACATGTCAAAGATCTGTTTTGTCCTTTATGCGGTTAAGAGATGTGTTTGGTTCTGTTCTGCACCTGAAAGAAAATTTGAATATCAATTTCATTCCTAAGAAATGACTCCAATATGAGCTGAATAATTATGGCACCAGCTAAAAATAATTTACACATCAAAGGGTTTCTAGAGCTCATAGGCCAGATGATGAACTCATTTACAGTAACTGCATCCGTTCTGCGGAGGCTGGGGTCAATTGTGCACCTGAAACCAGAGCTTCTAAATGTTAATCAGACGTTGACACATATTAAAAAGCTTTTATTAATATTCGTATAAAGTTTCCTTTGAACAGTTTCCTAATGGTCATCGTTTCTGTCAGATGTGAGTGCCGACCAGACTTTTGACATGGAGGGGCTGGGATTGGTTGGGGGGAGAGAGCCAAACTTTTCTCCAAAACAAACAACACCTTACTCTCCCGATTGTGAAATGCGGCTGTGCGGAAATCTGGCTTAAAGGAGTGAGAGGCCTATTTAGACACAGCAACTACAACAGTGTTGCGACTGTGCTAAATTTGTCAATGATTAAGTTCCCGTCGCATGATTACAGGCCCGTCTTTGTTCCCGCGCCGGTGTTAATGACGTCAGAGCGAGCTCGACCGCCGTTTTATCACGGGATATAAACTTTAGCGCAGCCCTCGAACTGTTCCGGTTCTAGACCTTGATTGTCCTCAGCTCCTCACACTCGCATTTCATTCCCGAGTGAAGCCGGAGGCAGAGCTGCTTTATAAAGACTCCTCACGGTGAAGCGGTAGAATGAAGGGGTGTAGGGAGGCCCTGGAGAAAGTGTATCGTGGATCATAAACCTGGAAAGTTCTGGAGATGAAACTGGAAAACATGGGGGAAAAAGCTTTAAAAAGCAGCTGTCAGTAAAAATCACACAATATCCAGTTTTATGTGGTGTGCTGTTATTATTTGATGTTTGCTTATTTGTATTTATGGTGCCTATAATTTTTGTGTATGTAACATAATATTACAAATATAATATTTCTTAATCAAACACACACACACACATGGCTTATTTGAATTGTATTAAAAAAATACCTAGTTGTTTATAATGTAATATGTTTAATATATTTTTTTCTGTGGAATATTAATTATGGAATTATATTAAATTTGGAATGTTGTATGAAATATGTTAGGGATGCAGCAGTTAGAGTGCCCACAGTTCAGTACGTATCACGGTTTTGGGGCCACAGTGACGGTGCGGTTTCTGTATAGTAATGTTATCTTAGCTCTAACATCCAGTACATCAACAAGGTACTACTACTCACACTCACAGACACAATATTAAATGTAAAAATAATTAAAGGCACAGATTGAAGTCAGATCACAAAATGTATTCTAAAAATGGAACGCATCGTACTTACAGGCAATGTTAAATATAGTTAAGTGAATAAATTATTTTATGAAATTAATACATTTTTCTGTATAAATTTTTTTCCTACTGGTTACTCTCTAACATTATAGAATGGAGGAATCTGATCGATTGAAAATGAAGAAATACTAACGTTTTGGGTCAATTTGAGCTAATTTGGACTCATTTTAACCTGTCTGGGATAAGAACTACATTTCCCACAATCCCCTGCACGCACCTTAACACCACATCACAATAATGTGATGGATGCGCTTCTGGAATAAACACTACAAAATATCAGTAAATGGTTGTATTGTGAGTAGAACGCTCGTTGTTATTTTTAAGCATGAGTGTTGTCTGTAATAAAAGGAAAGATTTGACTGAACTGGAGTGGTTTAGTGAGAGTCGCGAGCGCTCAAACGCAGCGCGTGTTTACACAGCCGATCGGCGATCCTGCACAATCAACATTCTAATAAGACGTAGGCTGTCCAAAATTTCTATACCTTGTTTACTGATAACATCACTTCGTAGACCGTGAGTTCACGGTGTGCACCCCCTCCACCCCGCATTTTAATTGTCATTGGATCTGCATTTATATCATTTGTGACCCTCCACGGCAAAACCAGTCGCTTGTCGCAACGGAGGTTCCGAGAAAAACGTCCGTTTATGTTGCGTGGGGTCAAATTTTGGATTTTTTGTTTGTAGTGTTTTGAAACAGTGGAAGGTCTATACTGTACTGTTGTGAATAAATTTCACTGAAAAACTTACCCATTCCATCCTAAAAACGTGACGTTCTTGAGGTGAGGAATTCAATTCCAGCAGAATGTTAAAAGTTTCTGTTTTGACCGCTCTACTCCAATATTTACGGTAAATCCACTGGTTGACTAGCGTGAAGATATTTCTCCGGAATCCATCTTCGTCTCCCGAGTTCAGTTAACCTAACGCTGGTAGGCTATCCGTGTGGCTGCGAATGCATCGTAGGCTACCGTAAATGCAAACGTAGCCGCGACCGCACCAAGCGTCTGTGAGTGCTACGGCGATAGTCAACTTCAAAGGCAGATTTCTCCGTTTCTCACTTGGCGTGACAGGAGAAACCCGACTCCTTTGAATGTTGATATCTCAGTCATATGTCGTCCGATTCATTCCATATAGGTATCGTTGATTTATGCCCTTTCATGAAAACATAACTCAATTTTGAAAATTTGCGACAAGCGACTGGTTTTGCCGTGGAGAGTTACAAATATGCTTTTGAGTTTGATTGACAGAAATCCGTCACAGCTAGAGTCCAATGCACGGAAGAACTTTAATCCCTGAGAATGTGTTCACAATGACCACAGTGTTTTAAAAATGAAAGTTTAATGTTGGGCGTACCGAGTGGTTCGGTAAAACTGTTGCATCCCTAAAATGTGTATTTTTATTACATATGTAGATCCAGTAATATGTGTGTGTTTGTGTGTAACCTTGTACTTAACCTCGTAATCGCTGTATACATGATAGTTTGAATATTGAAATATGTATTTTAGTGCCTTACAAGCTAATATCCGACCCAAGTATTTATTTTTGCTCGTTTATAACGTCTCTAGGTCATCCCCGGGAAGAAGTACGCCACCCGCGTGGCCCCCAACCATCTCAACGTCTACATCAACCTGGCTAACCTGATCCGGGCCAACGACTCGCGCCTGGAGGAGGCCGACCAGCTCTACAGACAAGCCATCAGCATGAGGCCCGACTTCAAGCAAGCCTACATCAGCAGGCAGGTCCTACTGACCCGAACTGGGCCGCCCGCTAAACGACCCGACCGCCTCCGCCGCGCTCGCACGCTAATCACAAGCTAACTTTAACCAAGGGCCGATCCGGCTTGTTAGCATATCGTTAGCGTGCAAGCGCGGAGGCGGCCGGTTCGTCAGGTTACAGCCCCGCGTGCATGATGGACTCTATGTTTAACATACCAGCTCTCATTCATCAGCGACTCTTAAACTAAGTAGACTTGTCCTGCTCTTGTTTAATGAATGCAGCATATTTCCAGCACAGTAGATCGTATTTATTTACGCAGGTGGTAACTACCCCTCTAAACGTATAGGAAAGGGCAGGGTGAAGGAAGAGGGCCTCGGGCTTGCGTAACCACAGTAAACACCACTTAAGAATGACTTCATGTCACTTCGACATCCATCAGTGTTTCTTTGCTTAAAGATTTCGGAGAGGAAGGGAAACGGTCGAGCGCGGACATGTACGTGTTGCCTTTTTTTCCGTGCCGGGGCAGGTTAAGCAAAACCCGTTGTACAAACCAAGATGGTAATACTCAAATCCTGTGCAATTATATTAACATTACTGGTTGATCTTTTTAAATCATTAATCATTTTTGGGTCATTTTTCATAGCTAGGGTTAGGGTTGATTTTCTTTCCCCTCCACCTACAAAGTTAAGCCATATTTTTGTTCCTAAATCGTCTAAATCGCTTCTTGTCAACACAGCATTCACTTGGGATGACGGATGGCTAGACGGGTCATAAAAAAGAGCCTTTCATCTCACCGTTGGTCACGTTCACGAGTAGAGCTGCAACTATCGATTCTCTTTGTAATCGAGTATTCTATCGATTTTTTCCATCGATTAATCGAGTAATCCGATTTGTCATAGTTTGAGTGGAAATGCTGACACCGTTAAGAAATCAGCACATTTCTGATCAACATGACACGCACCTGTTGAAATGTTTAGTTTTTTTAGCTTCACATAAAATAAAAGTCCTGAAACTGTAGGCATTACTAGAAACAGTAAGAACATTGTCTGTCCTATTGCCAAGTTGCAGAGTTTTTATTATGCACTCTATGACTTAATGTTCTATTGCGGAAACACTTCTTCATCCATTTGGTATCCGTCAGAATAATTTTTTTGATAAATGTTTTATATTTCTTCTTTCGTATTGATTACACTATAACATTATAAAATTGAAAAAATCTGATCAGTGGAAAATGAAGAAATACTGATGTTACGGGGTATTTTGAACCAATTTGCTCTATAAAATGAGCTGCTTTTGGCCTTTCTGGAAGAGAACTACATTTCCCACAATCCCCCGCGCGTCCCTCGGAGCGTTATAAATAAACGGCTTTATTGTGAATAGAACGCTGATTGCTGTAGTTATTTATCAGCTAAAATATGCGTTTTGTCTGTAATAAAGGGGACGTGTAAATGCGCCGTGGTTATGTCATGAAAAATGTAATTTATGCGTTTTTATGCATTTACTTCCGTTTTTGTGCACAGAACATCTCACAAACACTTTCACATACACAGGGAACAGGTGTTGTCTTGATCGCGCCACTGAAAAAACGACGTGCGTCACTAATAAGCGTCCGCGTGAAACACAAGTGGCGCCTGCTCTAGCCAGTGAAATGAAATAAACGAAGCTTCAATTCTAGAAAAATTGCCTCGACCATTTTTTTTTGGTAATAGAATTACTCGAGTTATTGGAATAACCGTTTCCGCTCTGTTCTCCCATTTTGCATGCAGAGGAGAGCTCCTTCTCAAGATGAACAAGCCCAATGAGGCGAGGGACGCGTACCTGCGGGCGCTGGAGCTGGACCGCACCAACGCTGACCTGTGGTACAACCTGGCCATCGTTAACATCGAGATGAAGGAGCCGTCCGAAGCGCTCAGGAACTTCAACCGCGCCCTGGACCTCAACCCGCGCCACAAACTCGCCCTTTTCAACTCTGCGCTGCTCATGCAGGAATCTGGTGGGTGAGAGCGTCGAGAGAGAGACAGAGAGGGAAAAATCTCCGCAAACTCAAAATGCTTCCCTCCCTCCAAAGATGAATCCCTCTCGGTTCGGAGCGGTAGTGTTTTAAAATGATGAGAATTAAGTAAGCGAGAAATATGACTCTCTCAGGAGTGCATGCTCGCGGTTTAAGCAGGATGTGAAAAGTGAAGTCATGCTGTTTAGAGATGTTTTCGCTAGCGCGGTAGGTGAGCGCGAGGCAGAACGTGACCCGTCACCTACATTCTACACATCCAGCCAGCTCCGAGCCGAAGTCTTCCTACCGGAGATTTGCTCCAGCTGCTTTGAGTTTTGCGGCAGGCAGATTTATTTTTGCCCGTCAGATTAAAGGGGCGCGACACGACGCCCTCTGAGGCGGTTTTTGAGATGGTTCGCTAACACCTACGTCTTGCCTGTAGCTGAAAATATTAATAGTGTTTGCTACACGTTTAAGGAAAAGCAGCGGCTTTTAGACTTCTTTCTATTTTTCAACTATATCTCCTGGTATTGGAAAGCGAACAGATGGCAAGTGTCGCAGGATGTGCAGTAAAGGTGTACGCTTGGTGTGCGTCTCTTTTTAAAAGGCCACTCTTATCAGGCCCCAGTTTTGAAGCGTTTCCTTCATTTCTCTATCCCTGTCTCTTCCCATTCGTAACTGCTGCGCACCTCACTGGGGATGAGTATTGCTAAGATTTTTACCCTTAATGGTACTGCTTGTCAGTCTGGTCCTTTAACGTTATTTTTATCTGTAATTTTTTGGAAAAAAAAATTAGATTAAGAACCTTTTATAAAAGACAAGAACCTTTTTCTCTAACGTTGTAGGGTTTTTGCTGCGCTTCTTTGTAATATTTCTCTGACTCGCCTCCAGATTGCTGAATGTTATGAACTTGACATTGGACTGTCTCAAGCGACTTTAGGAATGCGTTTACCCATAACACTCAGCTTGCTGTTAGTTACATTTAATCATCAATCTACATTTTTAATTTTTAAAGATTTTATTATTTTAATAATGGGCAGTTGGTAGAGTAACGGTTAGGGAGTTTGCCCCGTGACCGTAAGGTCGCCGGTTTGAATCCCGGACGAGTAACTCAGTACCACTGAGTTACTCACGAGCAGGGTGCCGTCGCCAAGCACTGCTCTCTGGGTGCTGCCCACTGGTCCTTCATGGATGAGTCAAATGCAGAGATCACATTTGGTTGTCGTGCACTGTGTTCTGTTCTGTTCTGTGCTGTGTTGGCAATGACAAATAATCACTCTTTTTCTCACCGTTTGTATATCGTGTGTGTGCTCCAGGCTGCTAGCCTACGCAAAAATACGCGGGGCCAGGTCAGGTCAACTGTGAGCCAGGCAGCCGGAAACCGCACCCTTTTGAGTGTTTATTTAGATCAATAAGAGCAAGCACTGTGTGTGCTGTGCACAAGAGAAAGAGATGTCTATTCTGAAAAGGTGTCATAGATGAATGTCTTAATCGGTAATGGAGCGGGTCAGTGTGTAGGATAACTTGGCAATGAAGCAGTAACAAATCTGTTTTCCTAAATTCTCCAGCACTGAAAGCAGTACCAATAACAGAAACTCATCCATACTCCGCTCTTTAATCATTTAATGCCACCCCTAATCTTCACCCGGCTTAAAGCAGCATTTAGTGGCTATGTTTGGCTATGGCTATGTTTTAACAGAATAAAAGCAGCTGTATATTAAAATAGACATCATAAAATATTTATAATGTATTTCAAATAATAGTCATTTGACACCTAATGCAGTTTGATTTAAGGGTCGACCGATTATTGTCCGGGCCAATAATCGAGGGCCATATTAGACGTTTTGACGATTATCAGTATCAGTGTTTAATTTTGACCATCACCGATATTAAGTATTTACAAGGTGCGCTACTGTGGCTCCGCTGCCGTCTCTTCTCTCTGTGCTGTTTGTTCTCGACTGCTTCGTTTAATGTCCCGCCCACAGCACTCTCCGGCTAGATGTCAGACGGCTTTAGCTAATCAACGCTGACGTCTTCTTGTCACACTAGAGCACAGCTTGAAGCTCAGAGGAGGAGAGAGGAGACTTTCGGCTAAGCTTGGTGTTTTCTTTTTTCCCTTTTTTCGCATATCGGTTCCAAATACCGTTATCGGCCCGTTAACTAGCAATAATCGGTATCAGTATCGGCCCTGAAAAACCAATATTGGTCAACCTTTAATTTGAATTATTCCAGGAATAACAACCGTGTATTTTGTACTGTTTTGACTAGAATGCTGATAGAATGCAATAGTTTGCAAAAGAATATTAAATTGTAGATTTTTCGTGCACACATAATGGTAAGTAGCACAACCATAAACACTGGAATTTTTTGTGGTCTCTTTTTTGTGCAACGTTGGAATCAAAACCAGGCAGCATTTTCTAAATCCAGACGTTTTCCCCTTTGCTAAGGTCACTCCTTATATCAATACATGATGTGTGGCTTTTTGTCTTGGATGAAGAGGAAGATAGATTTTCATTTCTGGGAAGGCTTTAGGTTTCGCGAGCATGTTATTTGCTTGTATTTTCCCACCTACGCTGTAATATGGCTTACACGTCTCAATAACACTGCCTCTTTTGTCTCTGCTTCGATGTGACTTCAGTCGGAGCAGCGTGGGCAGGATGGGGAACGATCTGTCACTTTAAATAATTAGCTTCTTAAATTCCACAAACACTCGCTTACAGACCTGTTTTCAATGAAAACCACGTGGGACGATGTTTTTAATGCTAATCTGTTAAAAAAATAACTCACTGCAAACATCAGTCCTAGGGCTGGGCGATACGGCCTCAAATCAATATCATGATTACTCTTAATGAACGATTATTTTGATTTTGAGTATTTTATTTTTTGCTCTTAGTTCACTCATGAAGTTAAAACAAACAGATCATACAGTATTGTGCAAAAGTTTTAGGCAGGTGTGAAAAAATGCTGTAAACAAAGAATGCTTTCAGAAATATAAATAATGATTGTTTATTTTTATCAATTTACAAAATGCAAAGTGAGCGAACAAAAGAAATAATCTAAGTCAAACCAATATTTGGTGTTACTACCTTTTGCCTTCAAATCAGCATCAATTCTCACAGTTACACTTGCACAAAGTCAGGGATTTTGTAGGATTATAGTCATTATATTATTTTGTAGGATTATAGAATTATATTATTTTGGAGTCATTATATTATTTTGTAGGATTATAGGATTATAGATCTGTGGTTAGTTCTCCAAGATGTTTGGAACAACCTACCAGCCAAGTTCCTTCAAGAACTGTGTGCAAGTGAACCTAGAAGAATTGATGCTGGTTTGAAGGCAAAGGGTGGTCACACCAAATATAGATTTGATTTAGATTTCTCTTTTGTTCATTCACTGCATTTTGTTGATTTATGAAAATAAATGATTAACACTTCCATTTTTGAAAGCATTCTTTGTTTACAGCATTTTTCACACCTGCCTAAAACTTTTGCACAGTACTGTATGTTTGTGATTTAAAAAAGCTGAAGAGAACGCACAGACGGCATACTGGACGGGGTCGGAGTCGTGATAATATACACCATAGTATGTTTTTACAGGGACAGTACATGAACACACACAGGGAAAAGTGAAAGGATTTTTAAAAAATCATTAAAATAACTCATGGACAAGGTTGGTGGCGTAACGGTAGGGTGTTTGCCCCGTGATCAGAAGGTTACAGGTTTGAATCCAGGGCCGGTAAAGTTACCGCTGAGGTACTCATGAGCGAGGTGCCGTCCCCAAGTACCGCTCCCCGGGCGCTTGTTAGCTGCCCACTGCTCCTTCACGTATGGGTTAAAGGCAGAGGTCACATTTGTTGTGGTGCACTGTGTGCTGTGGTGTGTTCTTAATGACAAATAATCACTCACTCAGGTTACCTCCATTAGAGTATTTGAACGTTGGTTTTGATCAAGATACAATATATCAGTTCATTGAAAGTGAAAGTTATTTGTCATCGTGAACACAGCACTCAGTGCAGCTGACATGGGCTTACCGGTCCGGGGATTCGAACTGATGACCTTTCGATCATGGGGCGAACGCGCTAACAAACTGCGCATTGGGCAACAATCCAGTGTCTGTCGGTATCTCAAAGTCTGATACGAAACAGTTTTGATTTGATTCTATTCAGGAGCCAGCGATCAGACGATATACCTAAGTGGGGCATGGTGGTGCAGTGGTTAGCGCTGCCGCCTCACAGTAAGAAGGTCCTGGGTTCGATCCCGGAGTGGGTTGTAGAGGGTTGGTCCCCGCCTTGCACCCATAGCTCCCGGGATAGGCTCCGGTCCCTGTGATCCCAATAGGGATTAAGCGGTTCAGAGAATGAATGAATGAATGAAATAAGTTTTATTCCTGAGCTCAACCAGACATTTAAATAAAAAAACAATCTTCTCTCTTTTAATAAATATAGATTTAAGTGATGTTACAGTGTGTGTGATGTCTGATTGATGTTCTCATTTCGGATCAATGCTATGAGCTTGGTGATCATTGATAAATTCATCCATTGTAGATAAATGTATCGTTACATCCCTACAAGGTGGCATGCCACTGCTCGTTTTTTAGGAGTCTGATATTTGTGTCCCGGAGTGTCTCTTACAATATCCCCAACACAGTCACTGTTGTTCTCCCTAAATAACCACAGACCTCGCTTCCTTGGTTAGAGACGTTACAATACGTACAGTGGCTGATCATCGTTTTCATTTTGGATCATCGATCATTGAGCAGCATATCAATATCGATGTTGACCAACATATTATTAAACTAGAGCTGGACGATATCGACTTCATATCACTCAGCCCTCAGGGGCTGCAGTCAGGCAGCATCGATATTGACATGAATCTGTATCATAATGTATGAGCAGAATAACTGACACGGCACGATTACGTTGTCCAGAGGTGCCGAACATAGTTTTCACTTCATTTTTGATCGACTGCCCGGCCGTACATTATTACGCCTGCTATGTTAACCCGTTGAGTTCCGCTAGCTTTCACTGCTCTCATTTATGCCCTTTTTATCATCTCAGGTGAGGCGAAGCTGCGGCCGGAAGCCAACCGCCGCCTCCTGATTTACGTGAAGGAGGAGCCGGACGACGCCAATGGCTACTTCAACCTGGGCATGCTGGCCATGGACGCCAACGAGGACGAGGCGGCCGAACGCTGGATGCGGCAGGCCATCCGTCTGCAGCCGGGCTTCCGCAGCGCCCTCTTCAACCTGGCCCTGCTCTACTCGCAGTCGCAGCGCGAGCTGGATGCGCTGCCCGTGCTGGATGAGCTGCTGCGCCACCACCCCGAGCACGCTAAGGGGCTGATCCTGAAGGGCGACATCCTGATGAACCACCGCAAGGACACGCAGGGCGCCCGAGCCTGCTTCCAGCGCATCCTCAACCTCGACCCCACCAACGTCCAGGCCAAGCACAACCTGTGCGTGGTGCACTTTGAGGAGCGCGACCTTCCACTCGCTGAACGATGCCTCGAGGAGACGCTGGCCATGGCTCCCAACGAGGAGTACGTACGCCGCCACCTGGCCATCGTCCGCGGAAAAATGGCAGCCATGAGCGCCGCCGGGCAGCCCTTGACACCGACGACGGCAGCGACTGCAACAACGGTGACGCCAGGGGGAGCGGAACTCACAGAAAACTCCCAACAGCAGCAGCAGCAGCGACGGCCCAAGCGGGAGGGTGGCGTAGAGGGAGAGGAGGAGGAGGAGGAGGAGGAAGACGAGCAGCAAGCCAGGGTGGGAACGACGGAGGAAGGGGCTGGGAATGAGAAGAATTTGCGGAAATCCTCCCCCGCCGAAACGACGAGCCGGGGCCAGGCGAAGACGCTGGAGCAAGTCCAAGCCGACAACAGGCGGACTAAGAGCAAATCCACAAAAGAGATTAAAGACATCGAGAAGAAAAGGGAAGCCGCCCTGAAGAGGCTGGAGGAGATCGAGCGCATATTAAGCAGCGATTAACCTGCTTTAGTTGCGCCGCTAGACTGCTGGACCCTAGCTGTTTACTGCACGGCGAGGAGGAGGAGGAGGAGGTGCTGTTGACCTAAACAAGGCCTACTTGTTTATGCATGCAGCAGCCTGGGGCGTTTGTTTGTTTGTTTGTTGGTTTAAGGTGGATGTGCTCGCGGCGCGTGCCGGACTCGCGTTTCTCATGGCTTTAATTAAGCGATGCGAGGCAGGTGCAGGCCGGGAGCAGGGGACAAGCACAACTTGAGGTACTGAGTGTACAGACTTTTACCATGAATGCAGCAAAACATCACAAACACACACTAGCACATGTGCCACTCGCACTCAAACACTTGCAACTCGCACACTTCTACACACACTTGCACACTCGCACCCATACATACACATGCATGCACTCACCCACACAATCACACACATTCACACAACACACTCATGCACTCGCACAACTTTGCAACTAACACACACACACAATCTCATGCACTCGCAACCAACACAAACGCTTGCAACACACTCGCAAATCTAATACACGACCACAATCTCACATCCCATGCAGTCACACACACTTGCAATCCGCACACAGACATGCACTCACACACTCAGTCATCACATATACACACTCCCACTCGTGCACTCGCACATACACACGCTTGCACACACATGTACACATACTCATACACACAGATATGTATGTACACACACACACACACACACACACACACGTACCTTTATGTGGTATTTTTTGTGTAATGTTTTTTCTTTATGAAATTTGAATCACTGGAGGATGACTTTTTAAGACTTGTGTAAGAGATTAGTCACATTTCCACTGTCAGCTCTTTAAGACCTATCCATCACATTCCCACACAATTAGAGGAAACGAGTGCAGGAGCGATGCAGTCCGGCCCACGAGCAGAGAGCTACACTCAGGATGGCCTCTCACGCCACCGCTGACCCTTCCACCACCTCCGTCCTCACCTCCTGTTTGTCTGGTGCTGCCCTCTCAACCCCCTCCCTCCGTCCCTCCCTCGCTCCATCCCTCCCTCGCTCCCTCCTTCCCCCATCTCTCCCTCTCTAACCCCCCCCATCCCTCCTTCGTCTTCACCTGGTGGTGTTAGAGTTTTAAATAAGGCGCTCTGACATCATGTGGGGTTGTAGACCTCACCAAGACGTTATTCGTTCATCTGCCCGTCCCTGGTTCCTGCCTGCATGCTTCCGTAAAGCCCCTCCTTTCAAAATAACGCTATTTTGTTGTAGACAGCGTGGTCACGCCTCGCTGCACTCGCGGCAACGTTCCGCTAAACAATGTTTCTCACCCAACCCCAGATTTTCCTCTTTATGGAGTGCGGTGGGAGCATTTCATCTCTCGTGTTTCACGTTTCGTAAAAGTTGCTCGTTTGGATGTGCCGCGTCTTTAATGAAGAAATCCTGTACGTTGCCGTGATGCTGGGGTTTGGTTTGGGAAAGGCAACGCGGCCAGCGGCGAATGAAAGTTAATAAAGAATTTTAGGCTTTTTGGCCGCATTAGCGCCTGATCAGTTCAAAAACAACTCACTTTTTTACCACTAGAACATTCGGATTTGGAGAGAGATCTGTGTTTTGTTATTCCCCGAACCTACATGCAGACGTTGCCAACACACTTTTGGGCCAAAACACACAAGCACAGCTGAACTGCCATAACTGCTAGTTATTATCGACCTTATTTGCTTTATTAGTCCTTCACTCTCCCTGTCATTTCATTTCTGAAGTACTGTGGCTTACGTAAAAGTCTTGACGTTGAGGCTGCCGTCTGCGTCGGCGGTTAAAAAAAGGAAAGAGAAAGGTGCCCAGCAGCCCTAAAAGTCCTTGAAATTGCAGTGAAAATGGTATTTCCACATGTACAGATCCACTAACACTAATGACACTGATGTTCTCGCTCTGCTAAGTGCCTGTAGGGTTGATGCAGGCTGTTTTCCCCCCTTTCAGCTCCATTAAAACATTAGCGATAATGAGGCCACTCGAAGCGGCACGACGCTGGCGGCTGTTTATCCCGCCGACGTGGCAGAGGCTCCAGGCTGGTGTCGAAGCTCACTTTTGTAATGCCATGTGTTATGAGTTGCTGCCAAAGAGGAAAGGAAAAGTGTTTCACACGCAGCAGCTTGGGAAAAAAAAAACGGTGCATTGCTGTGACTTTATTCCTCTCCGGTTCAGCTACACATCGCTGTTTGTCAGTGTTTAAAATGACTTTACATTGATTTGTACTGTATTTATTACATAAAATGCACTGTCTCACTCCTACAGGGCCTCTAAAGGGATCACTGAGATGAAAAAAATAAAGATGTTTTTGAGATGTTTTGGCTTGAGCACAAGATCTTTTTTTTGCTTAGGCATGAGATGTTTTGACCTGAGCGTGAGATGTTTTTGCTTAGGCACAAGATGTTTTGACCTGAGCGTGAGATGTTTTTGCTTAGGCATGAGATGTTTTGACCTGAGCGTGAGATGTTTTTGCTTAGGCACGAGATGTTTTGACCTGAGCGTGAGATGTTTTTGCTTAGGCACGAGATGTTTTGACCTGAGCGTGAGATGTTTTTGCGTAGACATGAGATGTTTTGACCTGAGCGTGAGACGTTTTTGCTTAGGCACGAGATGTTTTGACCTGAGCTTGAGACGTTTTTGCTTAGGCACGAGATGTTTTGACCTGAGCGTGAGACGTTTTTGCGTAAGCACAAGATGTTTTGACCTGAGCGTGAGATGTTTTTGCGTAGGCACGAGATGTTTTGGCCTGAGCGCGAGATGTTTTTGCATAGGCACGATGTTTTGACCTTAGTGCAAATTGTTTTTGCGTAGGCATGAGATGTTTTGACCTGAGCGTGAGATGTTTTTGCTTAGGCACGAGATGTTTTGACCTGAGCTTGAGACGTTTTTGCTTAGGCACGAGATGTTTTGACCTGAGCGTGAGATATTTTTGCGTAGGCACGAGATGTTTTGACCTGAGTGTGAGATGTTTTTGCGTAGGCACGAGATGTTTTGACCTGAGCGTGAGATGTTTTTGCGTAGACATGAGATGTTTTGACCTGAGCGTGAGATGTTTTTGCGTAGGCACGAGATGTTTTGACTTGAGCACGAGATTTTTTTTTTTGCTTAGGCACGAGATGTTTTGGCCTGAGCGCGAGATATTTTTGCGTAGGCGCAATGTTTTGACCGTAGTGCGAGTTGTTTTTGTGTAGGCACGAGATGTTTTGACCTGAGCATTAGATGTTTTTGCGTAGGCACGAGATGTTTTGGCCTGAGCGCGAGATGTTTTTGCGTAGGCACGAGATGTTTTGGCCTGAGCGCAAGATGTTTTTGCGTAGGCGAGATGTTTTGACCGTAGTGCGAGTTGTTTTTGCGTAGGCGTGAAATGTTTTGACCTGAGCATTAGATGTTTTTGCGTAGGGACAGGATGTTTTCACGTAAGCAAAAAAATTTTTCTCTCTGCGCAGGAAGTTTTTGCGTAAGCAAGAGATGTTTTTGCGTGTGCATGAGAACATTTTGTGTGCATATGAAAACATCTTTCTTGCGTGAAAACATTTTGTGCTCACATGAAAACATCTCTTTATTAAGTGATTTATTTTTTCATGTGAGCAGATGTTTTCAGAAGTTGAGAATTTAAATGATGTTCTGAATTGATAGTTGCAAGCACATGAACTATGTCTTTATACCAGTAGCATTAAATGTAGTCAACACTGACGATGGATATGTGAGTACCTGAAAGAATTTTGCAAGATCATTTCTCATGCACGCACAAAAACATCTTGTGCGCATGCAAAACCATTTTTTCCCCCCTCACTGGTCTCTTTATGGGCTCGGTCCACCCCCAAGTTCAGCGTCAATCATTTTAATGAACTTCTCAATCACATATTTTAGCAGAACCTCTCCAAAGTCGTCCAAATCGAGTTGTAACTCAACTCTCCTGCTCCCTCTGGACGGCCCTGGAGGCCTGTTATTCATCAGCGAGGTTACGCCGGACCTCCTTTAAGGATGTCCTGCCACGACGGTGTAAAACAATGGCTTTACTTACCCACTGCTGTGCTGTAACCCAGACCACCATATATATAGGTTTTAAACCATGTGATTTATAGTATTTAACCCTTTTTTTCCTTTGCTCGTGTCATTTGGCCCCTGGGTGGTGACAGGGCCTATGGTTTTCCAATAAAGAAAGTTTACAAGAAAAATGGTCTGTAAAATGTCTCTCTCTTTTGGCCGTCTCTCTGAGCAGTTTGCTTGGTTCACGCGTGAATAAAAACCTGATAGTCTTCCTGGGAAAAAGAGGCGCACATGTGTGTTAGCATGTGTGTGTTGTAACTCAAAGATCAGCCGTATTCTGCTGGGCATCAGTTAATGGTGTTGATTTAAAAAAGCATGAAGAACGACGGTTGCGCATTTGCGGCTTTAACCCATGAGATGGCAGCTATTTTAATCTAAATATCTTCTGTTTGGACACTGAAATTCAACACCGTGAGGAAAAAAAAACAATTCCATGAATCACAAGTCATGCACGAGAGGGTTAAGGAAGTAGCTCAACGCCAACATACTGGTTTGTTTGGGTTCTGTGTTACAGATTATGGTGCAGGGTAATTGTGGAAATTAAAGTTGCTTACAGTCTGGGGAAACTTACAAAATATTTTCATGGTTCTTTGTCACAAACCCAGTTATAAAACTCCTAGTAAAATGTAGCCCGAGTAGGTCCGGAGACTGTGTGAAAAAGCAAATACATAAAAGAAATATATGAAAAGGGTAAATCTAAGGTAATAAATCCCAAAACAAATGTTATCTATGCAGTGTGCAAATGCAGTCGATGTGAATTAGAGTAGGGTGCAGGTGATCTAGTGTAAGGATACACATCCAAACAACAAAACCCAGAGGTCGTAGATTCCAGTTTCAACTCTGGTTTACTATCAGAACTACCAGCATCGAGCCCCTGAGCAAGACCCTTAACCCCAAGTTGCTCCAGCGACAATGTGAGGCACTCTGGATAAGAGCGGCTGATGAATGCCATAGATGTAAAAGGAACATCTAGATATCTATTTCATGTAATGTGCAGTGTGTTAGTATGACGGCTTAAAGGCACCGTGAGATGCGGTGAGTGCACTGAACGTTAAGTTTTTAATCAAACTGGTGGCGTAACGGTAGGGTGTTCGCCCCGTGATCAGAAGGTCGCAGCTTCAAATCCAGGGCCGGTAAAGTTACCACTGAGGTACTCATGAGCAAGGTACTGCTCCTGGGGTGCTTGTTAGCTGCCCACTGCTCCTTTATGGATGGGTCAAATGCAGAGGTCACGTTTGGTTGTGGTCACGGACCACCTGCATTGCAGCCACGGACCACTGGTTGAAAACCCCTGCTGTAGCGAATAGACAAAGGTTTCCTGCTTTTTACTCTTAAATATGTTTTTTCTGTCAGTTTTAAAGGTCGTTACCTCTAAACATAGAACCAAGACTAGTCCTGGTCCAGAACCAACATTAATCCATCCATTTTGTAAGAAGTAGGCAGGTGGTGGCATAACGATAGGGTGTTCGCCCTGTGATCAGAAGGTTGCAGGTTCGAATCCAGGGCTGGTGAAGTTACCACTGAGGTACTCATGAGTACTGTCCCCAAGCACTGCTCCCAGGGCGCTTGTTAGCTGCCCACTGCTCCTTTACGGATGGGTCAAATGCAGAGTTCACATTTGGTTGTGGTGTGTTCACAATGACAAATAATCACTCACTTTTAAATAAACACTCCTCAAGACCAAACTCACTGTTTGCAGAGACATTCTATGGCTTAGCGCTGTGAAGCAAAATAAGGTTGGTGCCAGGCGGAAACACCTATTTATCCATTTGGATCAATATACAGAATAAAATTATTTGCTAACTTTTTTCCATATTGATTACTCTCTAACATTATAAAATGGAAAAAACAAAAATCGGATCAATTGAAAAGAGATATTAAAATTTTGGTTAATTTTGAGCTAATTTGGGCTCATTTTGACCCATAAAATGAGGTGATTTTGGCCTTTCTGGAAGAGAATGGCATTATTGCGTATGATGGCGTGCCATATGAGAGTCGCCAGCGCTAACGCTTGTGTTCACATCAGAAATAATGTCATTAATGCATTTTCATACAACGACTTTTGTTTTTATGCACGTAATTGCTCAGAAACAATTTCACATAGAGAGGAATGAATATCATGTCCGGAAAGTGCAAAGTCCTGTGCTTCTGACGGTATATGTGTGTGGTTTCTGTAAGTTAAAGGGATTCTGAATTATTAAAACACTAATTAATAAACAACGCAAAGTGCCTGCGTCAGTTTTAAAGAGTTTTAATAGGAATATTCTCAGAGTTGTGGCCTCGAAATAAAATCTTGAGTCCAAATACAGTACGTCCGAGTCCGACACTAGACCAAGACTTTCACACACTGATCTCGCGTACTACAACACTAACAAACATGAATGTTATTGGATTTAAGCATTCTCAGGTGAAATGTATTTGTGTAACTAAGGAAGATGTCGTCTAAAGTGAGTAACACCTACATCAAGGCGTGCATAAAGATTATGCAGCTTCTGTACCTTATTCAAAATGGACCAAAAAAGAGATTTAAACAGTTAAACGTCAACAGGGTCATAACACAGAGGTGGAGAAGAAAAGATGCAAACTAAGAGGCAAGACTTGAAAAGAATTCAGCGTGATGCTGCTAGAACCCGTTCTCCTCCAGTGCCTCCATATTCTAGAACTGCAGCCTTCCTGGTGTGTCCAGAAGTAGCAGGTGCTGCGTTCATAGAGACATGGCCAAGTTAAAAATACTATAAAGCTTTATTTACTGCTGGTTAAAGTATATGCATTCACTCATTATCCGAACCACTTAATCCCAACCGGGGTCGCGGAGGGTATCCAGGGAACTACGGTTGCCAGGCGGGGACCAACCCTGGGCAGGCGCCAACACACCACAGAAGTATATACATTCATTTATTCATTTTCCGAACCGCTGTAATCCCAACTGGGTTCGTGGGGGGACCGGAGCCTATCCCGGCAACTTTTGGGTGCAAGGCAGGGACCAGCTCTGGGCAGGCGCCAACACAACGCAGGGCACACACACATTCACACCCTTCTTTTTCTGTCCCTCTGATGAACTCATTCCTGATCCTATCTATCCTCGTCACTCCCAAAGAGAACCTCAACATCTTGAGCTCTGCAACCTCCAGTTCTGCCTCCTGTCTTTTCTTCGTTGGCACTGTCTCCAAACCATACAACATGGCTGGTCTCCATGTCACTTTGATTTCTGGATTAAAGTGCAAAGGATTTAATCATCAGTAATGCCGTTTATAATTGTTCTAGGCCTTGAAAGAAAGGAGGGAGAAATGAAAGGAGGGTTATTGCCCTAGAAATAGAATATTTGGCAGTAAATCAAGAGGAACTGCCACCTCTGTGCCCCAAGCAAGACACTGAAGTTGCAGGGCAACTGTTGCTGTTATTAGGGAATGCGAGTTGCTCAGGATAAAATAGTCTGCCAAGTGCTGTAAACGTGTTGGCTGTATTTTGTGCAGTGCTATTCTCTTTTTTTTGCATTGCGCTGCATGAAATCGTGGCCCTTAGAGGGCGGATTGATTCCAGGGTTCTTGCTTTTTTTCCCTCTCAAAACCCTTTAATGCAATGCATCAGGTTGTCAGTCAGTTTGGTTTCGAGTGTATCAGTGAACAGAGCACTGTCTTTATCAATTAGACTGTAATTGTTAAAATCAGTTTCCCCCACCATCCCGTCTGGCTTCCCAGAAACAATCGAATTGGCATTATTTGAACAACAAAATGTGTTCCAAATGATAACGTTGGTCAGTTGAGTTGCTTCTTGGAAGCTTGCCCCCATGTCTGTGTTGGAGCAGTCATCAGGGGTGGACTGGGACCGAAATTCGACCCTGGCCTTTATTGCTTGACCCCGCCCACTTTAGTAAAGATCAGTAAATATGTGGAGAAACACACCTACAAACAGAACCCAGGGGGCAGTTGGTAGCATAACGGTTAGGAAGTTCTGCCCGTAATTGGAAGGTTGCTGATTCAAATCCCAGACCACTGAGGTACTCATGAGCAAGGTACCGTCCCCAAGCACTGCAGCCCATGAAGGGGACAAATGTAGAGGTCACATTTTGTTGTGGTGGCACATTTTTGTCTGTGGTGTGTTCACAATGACAAATAATCACTCACTTTCACTTAACACAAATCACACACAGCAAATATCACAGAGGCCTGTTTAGAAAAACACATCACATGTTTTATGCTCACTAAATTCCAGATTAATGAACAAACAAGAGAGCGGATGTCTCACACACGCAGCCTACTGGGGCAAGGGGAGGTAGAAAAATGATTCATGAATATGCATTTTCCTAGACTAAACCAGAGGTCTGTATACTCACAAACTGCAAATTTCAGATGGAACGTGATTGAGCCGGGTGGCACGGTGGCGCAGTGGTCAGAGCTGCCGCCTCACAGCGAAAAGGTCCTGGGTTCGATTCCCGGGTTGGCCGTAGGGCCTTTCTGTGTGGAGTTTGCATGCTGTAACCATGTTCGAGTGGGCTTTCTTCAGGTGTGCCGGTTTCTTCCCACAGTCCAAAAGCATGCAATGTTAGTTGATTGGAGACTCTAAGGTGTAACTGAGAGTGTTTGCGACCTGCAGTGTGTTGGCGCCCGCCCAGGATAAGCTCCGGTCCCTGCGACTCCGATAGGGATTAAGCGGTTCAGATAATGAATAAATAAATGTGATTGATCCATTCAGATAAAAGCCAAGTAAATGGGCCAATCAGGGAGACTCTTAGTATTAAATCTTAAAAAATCAATAAATAAAATAAAAACACACACAAAATGCTTGGGTATGCTTGATGACCAGTCCACTCTTGGTCGTTATCTATGGCGACCAGAGTGCTATGCTGCAAACCCATAACCACCCGCTGCAAGAAGCAACAGGGTCAACGTGCTGACATTTGATCCCACAAGATGTTTAATGTGATTACGCCGTGGCTCCATGTGATTGGACGATTTATACTATTATTGGATTAAAATCTCAATGAGTCTTTTGTACAAATAATTCCTGATTAAGTTTTAAATGGCCGCGTCATTCTTGAGCCGGACCCTGACCTATGGACGAGAAGTTTGCGTAGGTGAGATACAATGGAGGACTGTCAGCGAGAGCAGCATGTCTCCGCCGTCGTCCAGCGTTGAAAAGAGACTGTCTGCTTCACGCTTTATCAGATTCTGATGGTTGTAGGGGATTGGCCAAGGTGTGTTATTTTTAGGTCAAGAAACTGGGTGTTTTTTTTTTTGCATTTAACTTTAAACGTCATTACCTCCAAACATAAGAAGTCAAGCGCAGAACCAGGACATGTACACACTGGTGAGATGAAAAGCAATGCTCTTCTTCAAATACTCGTGACTCAAAAGGATGGAAAACGGTGTTTGAGCAGCAATGTTGACCCGGCCATGAGAGTTCTGCCCACTTCAGTTCTGCATGGCTATTTTGCGTACGCGCCATTTACTCCCGACGTGATAAATCCAAGCCTAGAAGATTAGCAAACTTTTAGTCAGACTTAGTTGAGAGTCTATTTTTCCTCTCAGTCTGCTTCATGTTTTATCTGCTTCACTGTAAAGCAGGGGTTTTCAACTTGTTCTGTCCCAGGGACCACCGTTCAGACTAAGCAGTAGTCTGTGCCCCACTGTGTGTGTGTGTGTGTGTGTGGAGTCTTTAGATATTTGCATTAAATTTATTATTCATAAAGATGCCCAAATTATCTGAAAATATTTTGAAAAATAAATAATAATTCTTAAAAGGTGATTTCAGTAGTGAAACTGGACTTAATGTCAGGGACCACCTGCATTGCTGCCACGGACCACGAGGTGGCCGCGGACCACCGGTTGAAAACCCCTGCTGTAGCGAAGTGACAAAATATCCTGCTTTTTACTCTTAAATATGTTTTTTCTGTCAGTTTTAAACGTTGTTACCTCTAAACATAGAACCAAGACTAGTCCTGGTCCAGAACCAGCATTAATCCATCCATTTTGTAAGAAGTAGGCAGGTGGTGGCGTAACGGTAGGGTGTTCGCCCCGTGATCAGAAAGTCGCAGGTTCGAGTCCAGGGCCGGTAAAGTTACCACCGAGGTACTCATGAGCAAGGGACCGTCCCCAAGCACTGCTCCCCGGGCGCTTGTTAGCTGCCCACTGCTCCTTCACAGATGGGTTAAATGCAGAGGTCACATTTGGTTGTGGTGCACTGTGTGCTGTGCTGTGGTGTGTTCACAATGACAAATAATCACTCACTTTCAAGAAGTAAAGCAGTGCTGATAGTGAGCGAAAATAAACAGGGAAAGCAGTACAGTCTACTCAGCCACAGAAACATCTGACTGCTGCAAGATTCATCCATTTATGGCCAATTTTTGGGGAATTACGGCTCCTTTTTCTCCCAACATTCATTATCTGAACCACTTATTCCCCATTGGAGTCACAGGGATCGGATCATATCCCGGAACTGAGTGGCACGAGATGGGGACCAACACACCGCAGGGCATGCACACTCACACAAACACACTCACACATCATATGCAGCCTATTTTTAGAGTGACCAATCAATCTACAGTCATACTTTTGGACTGTGGAAGGAAACCGGAGCACCCGGAGAAAACCCACTCGAACACGGGTAGAGCACACAAACTCAACACAGAACTCCACGGCCGACCCAGGGATCTCCCAGGACCTTCTCGCTGTGAGGCGACAACGCTAAACACTGCACCACCGTGCCGGCCCCCAGGGAATAACCCATGTTCATAAACATGCTCCTTTTTTATTTATAAGTCTTCCCCTTATGCTTGTGACTAACAAGGAGTGAAAGCAAATGAGGCTAGTAGTTCAACTGACGTGGCCAGGAGAGATGAGATTTATCTGCTACATGTTTATCCCTTTTTGGGGTTTTAGGAGATTTAGTGTTTGGACTAAGTTCACATGGAATTTCCTTCAAGCACTTTAAGACTAAGCCTAGGAGTCCAACTCAGAGCCAGAGTTAATCAGCCCCCAACTATTTTTTATCATAGGCAGAGTTCTACATGAAACGCTCGTGGCTATAGATGAATGAAGGCAAACAGGGCAAGTTGCCCAGCTGACTTATCCAGGATATCATGAAAAAATCTCAGGAAAACTTGGCCTGCTTCACAGTTTATCCAGCTTTTTGGTCTGCTGAAGAGTGTTATTTTTACTACTAGCAACTGTGAAAACTCACTCTGGCTTTATTTGTAGAGGATTTGTGTTGTTTTATTAATGTTTAAGTTTTTTTTATTTCACTTTAAAGTTTATAATCTAAAAATAAATCTAAAGCTAGAACTCAAACGAAAACAACACAACCTGATCCGTGTTCACAAACAGTTCCAAACTGTTTTTCTCTGAATGAAGATGAATGAAAGTAAATGGGGGAAGTAGCACAGCTGAACCAGACAAAAAAAGTGCCAAAAAACCTCAAGAAATCTTGCTCTGCTTTATTGTCTATCCACTTCTTTGACTGTCTTTGACCTCATCACCTGTCATTGTATAAATGATTGACTTTTGAATGTATACACAGTGACCAACTGTCTGTTTTGTTATATTTTTTTGTGTATTGTTTTTGTTCTTAAAAATAAAGTTAGATTTAAAAAAATACAAAACAAAGATTGTGTTTTGCCTCAAATGCATGTCACTGATGATGAACAAAAGAGTATGGGGCTGATTTTCAGCAGCGTTCTAAAAGGTGGTTAATATTTTAATGTCAAATTGAGGAAATGCCTTTTTTGCATAAACCTCCCCTCGTATCGCAGCAGTCGGGAGCGCAAACACAGCTCCACTAAGCCAAATGATTTCACGCTTTGGTGGCAAAATGTTCTACAGTATATGGGGAGTCTTTTTCACCACTAGTTTATCAGGTATTTTGGAAACCCGTTTTCCTGAAAAAACACACACACACACACTAAAGGTTAAGCAGGTCTCGGCCTGCCGTTGTGCGCTCTCAGTCACATGTCTCTTTAGTCACTGTTCGAAGTCTGCGGGTCGCCGTTATGCCTTTGTTTACCTGCTTAGTAAACTCTGAATCGTCGACGCCACTTTCACACACAGACACACACACACACACGCACACACACACTCACTTGTCAGATTTTGAGCCGGTTTGCATGCGTACACGCAGTACCGTGTTTGCAGCGTGAGTCAGTCTGAATTGGCCACTGCCCTCTTCGCAAACACTGGGCGGAGATAATATACGCTTCACACCTCAGGGCGTGTGTGTGTATGTGCATGTGCGTGTGTAAGAAAGTGTAAGTGTGTGTGTGTAACAGTCTAAGTGTAAGCAGAATGGGATTAAGCAGGCCTTGAGGGGGTTGGGACCACCTTACAGAAGTCAGAGTATGCAGGGCTGCTACTAAGACTTGTGCGCTAATATGTTTTATGCTAATATGTCCCTTTATGAACTTATACAACTATGTGTGTGACGAATAAAGAATCTTGGATCAGTGCGGTAGAGAACTGCTCTAATGAGCTCAAAGGGAGAAGGGGGAGGAAGAGGAGGGCATTTATTATACTTTCTTCGCCGAAGCCCCATTGTTGGGGAGCGAAAAGCATGAACGCGGAAACATGCTTTTAATTAATTTTACCCTCTCTTAAATAAATGCAAAACAGGTTTCAATCCCTAGACTGTGCAAGTGTGTGCTCACCAACCCTAACCCTAACAGCTACGCGTTTTAGGCTAAATTTCTGTCCAAAACTGTCCTATATATCACTAGAGGTGTCAAAGGTACACACATTCTTCACTCAAGCAGAAGTATAGATACATGTGCGTAAAAAGACTAGTAAAAGTTGAGTATTAACTTGACTTTTTTACTCAAGTTAAAGTGAAAAGTATGGGCTCTAAAATATACTTAAAGTATAAAAGAATAAAGGAGCCTTGTGAAGGACAAAAACCAGCATTTTACGGCAATGCTGACTGGACATTTTCAAGCGGTATGTAGAGCAGAGAAAAATAAAGCCACGATACATAAAGCTGCACTGGCCATTATCATCTTTAAACATGTTGACTGGCTCTATCCTAAACACATCAATCATCAAGTATTATAGTGCTGTAAAGAGCGCTGTAGAAATAAACTCAACTGAAGTGAACTGAATTTGGTGGCCACCGCAATCACCATATCATTTCCCACCAAGTTGCCGCCTGGTTTTGTGAGTAGGTGTCAATAACTGCTCGTTGCTTAACTTTACTTATGTTTCCTTAAGTGAAAGGAAAGTGACGTTGTTGGGTATTTTAAAACTAATTTAGACTAACTTGCCTGCATAATGCTGCTGTTATAATTGGTTATTGTGATCAAAAACTTAATGGTAAAGTGTCCCTGTTTTTGCTGTTGTACAAATATATCCTTCAGTTTATATAGCAGATGGATATAAGAAGACTAAGACTAAGGAAACCAAAGGCAGGAGGTCTTCCAGAGAAGCCAGTGAAACAAAGTGAGCCGGATAAAAGCATAATTGCTGTACATGAGATAATAAAATGTAAGAAGCCTATTTAAGTTTGGCGAAAAATTTTCAGCACTCTATACGCGCTAATAACTTCCTACAACCCTGGGGGCTAAGGCCCCCATGTCTTTCAATCCTAGTGACGTCCCTGGTACAGTCTATGCATGCGTTCTTTGTCAAAGTCAGGGTTTATCTGATTATATTGTGCAAGAAAGATGCAGTCTACAAAAATTGCAACATTTGAAGCCTGGCGTAGCTGTTTGTAAAGAATAGCGGTAGGTAACTACCATACCATCACCACTACCACTTTGGCAGGAGACAATCAAAAGATTGTATGTTGAGTGTGCAAAACCACTGGAGCAATACACTGTATTGCATTTGTAATTAATATAAAGTGTCAAATAAAAGTTAAATTAATTATTTATAGTTAAATATTTTTAGTTTGATTTTTACAAATATTTGGAGGATTATTGTAGGGGTGTAACAGGTTCATTTCTGCTTTGTCTTCTTCATTACTGTAATTTTTTTAAATGTACTTTTTAATCCTGAATCCAACCGATGGCTGAGTTATTAGATCAAACCCTACTATAAGTTTTGAACAAACCATTTTTAAGATTTGATCCAGTCCATATTCCAAAATCTGATCTTATCCACATTTGAACCACTGGGTCCTGGTGCTTATCTACATGAGACCAGGTCTGAATCTAAAATCAGGTGTGATGGAAAGCCTCCAGGACACCAGCCTAAGAGGGTAAGTTTATCCAAGAAAAAGCTTTTCCTCAGTTTGACATTTAAACATTTTCCCTTTTTTAAAGAATGTTATTGACTACTTGTCCCATTTGCTTTTATTTATTCACCACTCAACAAGCCTTGTCTTCATTTTGAGCTCTAGGATTAGATTTAATGAGTTTGTCCTTATGAAGCTCCTGCAGTGGCTGAAACCCATACTTAAGTAGAAAAATAGACTCCTTACAAGGAAAATGACTCCAGGAAGAGTTGTAAAAGTTTTTTGTTTGTATTAGAAAAGGTTAGTCATAACAAGAAGTCTTAAAGGTAAGTGCTTTAATTTAATTTGAGTTTTTATGACATAAATTCTCTAATTTCTTTAATTCCAAAAATGTGGCGCAAATCAGCATTACACAGGTAGAGAGTAACTGGAACATGCTTGGGCCTGTTGTACAAATTCAAGGTTTTTGCTCCATCCATTACATAAAAGCTTGAAGGCAGTTTCCCTTCAGTATTAGATTAACAAAGAAAGTTTTTTTTTTTCTGTCACTGCAGATAAAAATAAATATTCAACAAGGAGTGACTTTTGCCAAGAGAAAATACAGTGGAGTAAAATGATCATTACTTCCAAAAATAACTGGAGTAAAAATGAGAGTTGATAATGTCCAGGCACAAAGTACTCAAATAATATGTAGAGACAGTAGCAGAATAGAGTTAATCAGGCAATTACATACTGATATGGGAAGCTAAATCGAAGACCATTTGATGGAAGGCAGCGTGAGACCAAAAGCACCTTGCGGGATTTAGAAATTTCCCGTGGGAGACAGCAAACCCAAAATATCTGGTGACTTACTGGTGAAAGATGGCAATGTTCCAGCAGATCCCGCTGAAGGCAAGCTTGGGCTTTATATCATAACTTTTGTTTTATCAGGTGGCCGAGAGAACTTGTGAAACGTTTGGACTGTTTCTTCAGCGGTGCGAGACATGGACAGGTCCCTTCCTGGTTGTCTTCTTTGGGAAGAGGTTATCTGAGAATTTTTTTGGACCACAGAAAACATCTATGAGGACATCTATGGCGATAACGAGAGATGCAGATAAATGTGTGATGACTAGATGAGCCTATGTGGGAGGAAGTTACTGTTAAAGGACAAACAAAGGTAGTATGTAATGCGGGCAGCATGGGTTTGCTTGTGGAGGAGTGATGCCTTTCAAGTCAGGGTTGTAAGTCTGGGTGACGGGCCTGTTATCAGGGTGTTATAAGACTAGGGCCTTTTGCTGTAAGAGAGTCGTTTACTCAATAGAAGAGGAAAAATTATAGGGAAGGGTCCATAAAAGGGGTCATGGGGACAGGGGAGAAGGGTTATAAAATAACCCTTGAAAGGGGTCATAGGATTTAGGAAGGGATCATGGGATCTAGGGTGGCAAAAGGTGTCAGGGGGAACTAAGGATGACTAAAAGGGTGGGGGAGCGGAGCGGGCAGAGGAGCAGGAGATAAGAAGAGTCATCCTGACCCGACGCATTCCAAAGATACACAGCTACACACAGAATGCTTTTGGAACAGAGATGACTTGAAAATACAATGAATAAGAGATAAAATAAAAAGTGGAATAAACCGTAATAAAAAATCAGTAAAATCCATCAGGAGCATCTAAGCGTTTTTGTCCGAATACACCCTTTTTCTGAGTGGTAAAGCACAACCTATAGGCAGTGTTGTGCAAGTTACTTGCAAAGTGTAATACACTGTACATGACTTGTTACTGGTATTCAAATGTAATCCACTACCTTACAATATTACTGTCTCAGAATTGTAATCGTTACATGACTTCTGTAACTTTTCAGTTACTTTCACCAAAATACCTGAAGATATAACTTGACATTCTAATATGAGAAAAAAAATATTGCAGATCATTCTCGAAGTTCAAGTGGCATGATGGCAGACCGTGTGAAACTTAATTTCTGCTGCTTTGGCTGATCACTCTCGTCGCCCATTTTCTTTCTCTTCTCAGTCAGTGTTTGCATGGCAGCGCTCGGGGTGTTTTTTCAAATTGCTAGTGCTATTTCTCGACGTCTATAGTTCTTCAGGGTTTGGGCACAGATTGCACTTGACTAAAACATTCTTTTTGTCCTTATCCCTGACAAACTCAAAGTATTGCGCAAACATCCACCTCGCAAAGGTACTGTCTTCTGCCATCTCACCGGAGAAGCAAGCCTTACGTGATGCACTGTGCAAGGGGCTCAACTAACCACCAACAGGAAATACTCTAAAAAACTCTCGCGCATTTTTTAATCACAGATAATTAATATGAGGTCTCGCGGTCTTGCTGTTTTTAAACAAATACATTTTCGGTTAAAGGTGCTTTGTAACGCATGCGTTACTGAACATGTACCGAGTAAAATATTACTGAAAACTGACAAGTAGTGTCTTACATTACTATGTTACACCAAAAAGTAATCCGTTACTGTAACTCGTTACTTTTGTAATGCGTTACTCCCAAACACTGCCTATAGGTCATAGCTTCTTCCTTTCATCAGAAGTGTGCGAGAGCCTGAGACCTGTCTGCACACTCTGTTTTTATTTCATCTCGGTTTGTAAGAAAAGTCTCCTCCGTGACCTACTTTCCACCCCGTTTTGAGAAACATGGACCTCATGGAGGCACATATGAATAAAATAAATGTAAAAATCCATTACGAAACGGTTCACTTTGGTTCACCGAGTAAAAGCTATTCTCAATGGAGATTTATGGGAAGGAATTTTGCTTTCCGCTCAGATATTGAGGTATTTATTCCCCCCTTTTTTCCTTTGCCGCTCTGAAATCACAAGATTTGCTTTAACCTCAGAGTAACACAGATATTTGATTTAATAAAGCCATCACATTGGTGTGGTTGATCATTTGTTAACAAGAGTTCAGCCCCACGAGCTTTCTCTCTGCAAGTACAAAATTGGGCTGACTTGGCAAGCAACAATAGAACAAACAGAGAATAAATTACCGACGCTGGTTATCTCGCATGAATTCTGCGTCGATAGATTGCTGTGTGAAAAAAAATGGGCCGCCATTGTGTCAGTGTGCAAACAAGGCAATTTTTTTCAGTCGCCACTATGTGAATGGATATGGAGTATAGATATGATGTTTCTGTGAGCCTAAACTCTTGCTCTCAATTGTGTGGTGGGAACCTTGAGGAACGACTGCTTCTGATTACGTGATGGAACGCTTTTAGATCACATGCCTTCCGTCCAAGCTCGGCGCATTCAATCCCATCTCCGCGCTGCTGACAAAGACGCCGTCGCACGTCACTTTCCGATTCTGTGTCATTGTTTCAGACCAAGGAGTGTCACCACGCAGGCGGTGCAGGAGCCTCGCTGGCAGCTTCCTGCATTTGACCTGCGAGCGGCTATTTTTAGACCAATAGTTTCTTGCAACTTGTAAACAGCGTCATGACAAGCCACGCCAAACAATTGTGGGAATTCCCAACGTGCTCTCTGGGACTCGGCGCTGGAGTGATGGCTCCTAAACCCCTCCCCACCGCACAAATACCCCCTCCGCCCGACCCCCACCCCTCGACTCCGCTGTAGCTGCAGACCAAGATTGATCACAGGAAGTTCCTCTGGCACCAGCCAAAGTCCTTTAAGAGGCTGGCTTGACTTTTGACCTGTAAGGAAGCTTTTAAGCTTTAAGTGTGTCCCTTTTGCTTTTAGCCGCTTATTAATGGGACAATCTTTCTCTCTCTCACATACAGACAAAGATACACACACACTCTCTGTTTCTCTTTCCTCTTGCCTTCTCTTTACATCCCTTGTTTAGTCCCTTATTTCTCAGGAAACCCAGTCATGTGATCTACAAACAAGCGGGCCGAGTTCTGCAGTGAACAAACACGTTCTGTCCCGAGAGGAGCGTTTACATTCCCAAGGTTGCCGGATCTAAATGACTAGTTTCATTAATATACAATATTATTCTGATTAGATGGACAACTTTAACCGACTACGGGCGATATCTACTACAGTTTGATTTCAATTTGGAAACAGTTTCCAGTTTAAAATACCATTTCAACAGTTTTATCCCTGAGCTTAAATAGACCTTTCCATTAAAAACATTAGGCCTCATTCACCAGCCATTCTTAAGAGGAAATTTGTTCTTAAAACCCATTTACACAGTTTTCATGAGTTTCAGCATTTTCCTACATGAAATTTGTTCTTAGGTAAGAATAGAATCTACAAACAACGAAGAGCACATGCCTGCTTGTACAAAACCTTAACTTATTGGGTTATATAATATTAAATAAATATTACATAAATGTCCAACTTCCAAATTGAAGAATGACACTGGCGATTTAGGCCCAGTCTTCTCTTTTAATAAAAATAGACCTTTTGTTCAGTATTAAATGACATTACAATTTGCACCGGGTGGAGTCACCCGGGTGAATCACCCAGACCCATTAAATAACTCAAGAGTCATGAATCTGAGGTGTCCATTAACCCGAATCCATCGAGTCCTAACTACACCATGACTAAAATCATTTCAAACTCATTACAAGATCAATACAGCCATAGCAGCAAGTATAGCTACTAAACATGTCATATCTTACACTTCGTTTGCACCACCACATTCAAATGAAGGATCTAAGAGCTTCCTACAGAGTTGAATCCTCTTTGTAGACTACAGGACTTGTGTCAGTCAAATCAGTAGTGCGGTACGAAACACACAGTCATGTGTGAATCTGTTGGTTAACTTCCTCTAGAGCCGGAAACATACGGCCGAATCTAAATCACTCACACAAGCGGGTTAGCGCTCCCTGAAACACATACAGTCAGGAGTGAATCTGCTGGTTAACTTCCTCTAGTGCCACTTGAAAATAAATATTTGCCACTCTGGTAGCCTTGTCTCGATACTTTGTCATTTATTTGGAAGTGGATTTATTCTCATTACAAGCCACGCATACTTTCTTTTTATGAAAAACAAGCGATTAAGCTGTTTTATCTGTGGATCAATGCTCTAGGCTCATCGATCATTGACTCGATGGATGGATGCAGATCACTGCACCTGCCCTTTGCATTTAAAAAAACACAGACATTTGTCTGTCTACGAAGCTCTGTCTCGTTAAATCCAAGCAGTTATTTCTTCAGCAATTCTAGCTAAAATCCCATGACTCTTGGAGGATTTCACTGACCCTGCCTTGCTATAAATAGAGCGCAGAGTGTCTCAAGTATGTGACAAGTTTGACTCACTCTCTGCCGAGCAGGGCGTGTGCAATATCTCTTGGTGTACGCCAGTGTCAAGAAGTCTCTGAATTAAAAGGCTTTTCAACCTTCCAAGGAAGAATATCGCACCGATCTTTGATCCGCAGGAAAGGAATGCGTCCACATTACTTTTGGCTCTAATGTGGCCAACCTGATGGCACGCACAGCCTCCAAGGACTCTGATCACATTTGTCCTCAATGCAAACGGCATCTGTACAAACATTCATGTCTGATGTTTTTGTTTTCTCCTTTTTTTGATTTTCAAGTCACCGGTGCAACAGGGCGTAGAAGCTGTAATTGTATTTTATAGAGGTCGGAGAACTACAAACATGCCCTGGCTAACCTTTTCCCCTTTGATGAGCCCGGCTTCTAAAAGCTTTTCAGTGTTCCATGATACCGTGAAGGAGGAAACTTAGTTTAACGCTCCTAAATAGACACATCAAGATGACCCCCAGCCTCCGTCCTTTAAAGTTTACAGGCGTGGAACTGGCTGCCAGTTTTGAGAAGGTGGCAGGATGTTCGGCGGTTAAATGGTAACCATCTGCTATTCCGGACCACATACACACACACACTCACAGACAACTCAGAATTCCTCATGAGGAGTTTATTTGTATGAGAATCTGGGAACGGTTTTCACATACTGGACCTGGGAGGGGGGTCAGACTGGCTAGATTTTTTACCACGATCTCACTTTGAGTGGGGAGGAAAACAATGAGTTGTGTTAACTAATGGCTTTTGCCCTTCAGGCTGTTTAGACATGTTTGTTCATGAGACGACCAAGAGCCTGTTAACGTTTTGACTCATATAAGTCCCTGTGGTGCAAAACGAGTTATCAGGCTTGGTCATTGGAGCCGAATCTCATGATATTAATAGCATGAATCGCATGGCCTCAAGTAAGGACTAATGACTAATGCTCTTTAAGAATGAACGATGGCTAGCAAGTACCGGTCCGACTGCTCCTTTTTACTCAAAGCCTCAAGCTCACGAGCTCTTTTCAGCGCCGGCGTAAACAATCATGCATCGCCACAAGTGTATTTTATAAACGGCTGACATGTTCTCAAGCTGTTGGGTGCTGTTTTGATTCCACTTATTCAACACAAAGCCATTTCAATTTTTGTGTTTTGATGTGCAGACTGTCCCCAAGCGGTTACGCTGTTAGCATTTGCTGGCATTTGTGGGGCCACAATTATTCGTGCACTGTTAATCTGTAAGCCTGAGGGTCAGCATGTGTGTGTCTGCTTCGCATTTATAACACATTGTGGGCCCGGAGATGCGACTGCAGCCTCCTACCGAGGAGAAAGGGACCGCGCCGGCCTATGTTAACTCTCACCATGATGTCATATGAATATTGAAGTCAGAACATTCCAATTAAGGTGGATTTGGACCTATGACAGGTGATCACATGCTTGGTATCATAAAATGCAAATTATGTCTGTTTTGCTCAGTCTTACTGAAACTGGTAATACACTCTGTCAGCTCTGAGAATGTGGATTTTATGTGGGATTTCCTGTAATGTGTGCACCCTAATGAACTCTGCTTGGCAGCCTATGGGCATTGTGTGAGGTTTGTTATTATTGTTGGGCAGACACACATGAGCAGGTGTTCATACGTGCATTCCATTCTGACTTTAGCTGGCAGTTTGCTTATTATTGGTAACAGGAGTGAGAAATGACAAGCCGTTTCACTGTACTCTGTACACTGTACTGACACTTCACTGTATATTATCATTATGAAAATCATTTGAACTTCATCAACACCTTCAGTGCTGCTTTATAAGCAAAGCAATTATAACTTAAGCGACATTTTCTGAAGAATTTCAGTTTCTATTCTGCTAAAAGGTCAACTCCTCTTCATCTGTAAACAACAGACAAGACTGATCAGGTGATTGTTCTCAGACAGTGTTTCAGAATTGGAAAAGGATTCAAGCCTCAGACATTTAGTTTAGGCATTTAGTTATGACAGAGGTGCATCCCAAAAAAAAAAAAATCCACACTGACATACTGACAAAAATCCTTTTAACCTGATCCTTTACAATTAATACAGAATCTGTTTTGCATTCTGCACTTTTATGGAGTCAATTCTGTGTTCTGTCCTTCATATTTTAGGACAGCATATGACTGACCTTACAGTCACAATGCACTTACTGTTTGATCTGACATTATAATAAAACTCTCTGTTGTGGAGAAGGACTTCAGTCTGCATGCTCGGTCAAATGGACATACACTTTTAGACTCAACCAGCACGTTTTAAGCAACTGCTGCACAGCAGGGATGAGACGATTGACCGGTTTTATGATTAACCGCAAAATGTAACAATTAATTAATCATAAAAGCTCCTCTACACCATGTTTATGATAACATTTTTTAAGAAAATGCATATTATGCCGGTAGCCGGTACCTTAGACTGAGTGTCGCAACTCCAGCACAGAATGAAAATAAAGTTGTGCCAACAGCCCATATGTGAAGCTACTACACGCAACTGCAGTTGTTTATGGCTACACGGCTTCTTGCGTGACTGTGACAATAACGGCCCAACAACGACCATATACTTATTTCCTCCGAAAAAAAAATGTCTTAAGTCACCAATGTGCCAGTTTTTTTGGATATTCCAAAAATGACAAGGATGTCATTGAAGATGACAGATTTCCCATCTGTGGCTTTTGCGCTGGCTGGCAAATCCTATGAGCTTCAGCGCTCACACTGCTAAGCGCCCTCAGCGGAAAAAAAGACGTTGATGGAAACTTTTTTTTTTTTTTTTACCTCAGGGAGCAGGACATACACAGTCAAGAACTCACTAACAGTAAAGATCTCATTTATGTCGGCTAAACTACTGAGCTAAAAAAATGCATTGCAATATTTTCATGAAATAAAAATGAACGTGGAAACGCTAGATGACGCTTTCCATAACTTGGTAACAACAAGCGCTGAAAGAAGTGCACTGGAAGTAGGGTTTTAACCGTTCTCAGCACAGGGACACTGATTTTGTCCATTTTGATTTTCACTGTGAAAAACTACAAAAAAAAAAAAAAAAAAAAAAAAAATTGAATTATTTTGTGTTAGTATAATGTAGAACCCCTGTAAAGTCTTTTTTCCCCCAACAACAAAATGTATTTTATTTCTGTTTTACATTCAGCAATGAATAACAATCAAGGGACTGTACATTGTTCCTGTGATTCTTACATATTGGTACTTTGGTAAAATTAATTAATGCATATTATCTTAATCGAAATAATCATGATACGATGATTATTTCTCAGACAATAATCGTACCACCACAATCTGTAATCGTCTCACCCCTACTGCACAGTGAATTGCTGCCCAGACAGTCTGAAGACTTTCTGCTATTTTGTTGACATGAACTTAGATAACAAGTCAGACTGGGGGAGAGAAAACAGTCTAACTCTGCGACTATGGGCTGTTTGAGCTCATTATTTAACACAGACCTCAGACCAGGTCTCCCTGCTGCTTAACTGGAATACTTAGCTCTTTGATTGTACTCATTTCCAGACATTTCTAGACCAGTGCAGCATGCATTATGGTTGCCAGATTGCCACATAACCAAGATGAATGTATCTTTCCCAGAAAAGATTGAGCATCATTTACAATGGAGGCAGTTGGTATGGTCACAAACTGTGGGTAGTGACTGAGAGAACAAGATCGTAGATACAAGCGGCCAAAATGAGAGTCCTCCGCAGGGTGGCTGGGAGGCAGATGAGGTGGCTCGGGCATCTGGTCAGGATGTCAGGATGCCTCGCTGGTGAGTTGTTCCAGGCATGTCCCACCGGGAGGAGGCCCCAGGGGAGACCCAGGACACGTCTCCCGGCTGGCCTGGGAATGCCTCGGGATTCCCCTGGAAGAGCAGGACGAAGTGGCCGTGGAGAGAGATCGACCCGACTCCGGTTAAGCAGCAGAAGATGGATGGATGGCAGTTGGTAGCATTACGGTTAAGGAGTTGGCCGCGTGGTCGGAAGGTTGCCAGTTAGAATCCTGGACTGGTAAAGGTACCACTGAGGTACTCATGAGCAAGGTACCGAGCACTACTCTCCGGGAGCTGTCCATGGGTCAAATGCAGAGGTCACATTTCGTTGTGGTGCACTGTGTGCTGTGTTCACAATGACAAATAATCACTCACTTTTAAATATTAAGTTTCTTCTATAAAGTTTCTTCTTAAATTTGTTCATAAGTGTACAACTGTAGAACTGTTCACAGTTGTAGAACCAAAGAAAGCCTAATAAGGTAACACTTTACGCTAACATGCATGGAATAAAAGCTACTTAAGGGTTCAGCATTCTTAGATTCTCTTTTTAACTAAAAACAATTCTCAAATAATCTGTGCAAGCAGGTTTTCTTCTTCAGACTTTCTCTTAAGAACGTTTGCTGAATAAGGCCAGTTGTTCATCTGTCTGGCCTCTCTGGTTTAACTTTCACGCTCCAAAACACATCTGGGACTTATGTTCACACTTTACCATTGATGTATCTTCATAGACCTGTTAAGCCATTTGGGGTGGCTTGCTTTCATTTACTACATTTGTACATTTGACACTCATCCAGAGTTTGGGGTTAAGACCCGGTGAAAGGGTAGCACCATGAACTAAGGGCTGTTGTTCTTGGGGTTATAAATACTGTGTAGGCAGAGTTGGGGAAGCTACTTTTTAAAAGGGCAGATTTCACACTACAAGGTGCTGTACTTATGATTAAAAATAGCCAAGATATCGTTAAGCTACTGTTTGAGTATAGTAGAGAGCTACACTACAAGCTACAGTAAAAAGGTAGCTATTTACATCAAAGCAATTTCATCCATTTATACTTAATATTTGTGCTGTATGTTAAAATAGATCTATGAACTCTGCTAAACGTCTTTGAAGTAGTTTGCTGTAAATACCTCTGAGATAAGGCATCCTCACCTGCTTTTTACCGCTCTATTTCAGGCTGTTTCTCATTAGTATTCCTAAATGCGAAAGAGCCGTTGCTGCCCACACACGCGCCACTCCGGAACTGGGGTGTAGACAATACTGTGAGAGTTTACCTCACGTGAAAATAATCAACACGACTGCTGCCAACAGACCATCCATACAGCCATACATGTTCAACAGAACACTCTGCCGGTAGACGACTTCATTGCGATTCCTACACTAGCGCTTGCAAGAAAACATGGCGGGTCAGGAAGCGCTAGCAGTTCTACCTGGTGGACAGAGCTTCTCAAACAGGAGGGTGGAATTATTCAAATGTGATGTAGAAGTAGGGGGGAAATCTAAATGACTTGTTAAAGCACACGGTTAAATCCAAAGAACAGAAAAAGTGTTTTTTTCATAATATGGGATCTTTAAGCAAATTAATTTGAAAATGTGTTAAAGGTAGTGAGAAAAATGTAACACGTAACATCAAATCAATGACTTTCTGGAAGTACAGAGTGTTTGACTTCTCGGCTTGCCTAAGTTACATTTAAATATGTAAGTGTAAGTTCTGTTCATTTTGTCTTTCAGAGATAAATACATTTTCAAAAATATACACATATTCTTGCTTCCATCTTCGCCAAAGTGGACTCCATCCTTCGATTCTTGCCACAGCTACCAAATGTACCCATCTACCTCATATTCTGTGACCTTTGCTCACCACCTGTTGTCAAATTTGTGTAACTTTTATAGTTTTTCAAGACGTGTAGCGCTAAACATCCCCAAAAACACCCCATAGGGCTCCATGTTACTCATGCTTTCATAAAGACAAGACTGAGGCATGTTTTAGTTCAGTTTACATAATATATAGCAATTTGTAGTATCATTCTTTTCAACAGATTATTTGTCAAATTTCCAGCTTCGACCACGAGGCTAGCTTTGGCAGTATTTGGAGGTTGGATTTGTCTAACCAGCTACTTCTATACTTCACCAGGTCACCTGGAAGCCGTTTCTTTTCCACACATAATCTTTCGTGGTGTGTTGAGGAGGTGCTGAAGGTTACTTATTATGGCTACAGTTGCTTGGCGGGACTTTCGTAGTTTTTTGAATGCACAGTTAAAGAGTCTGGCAACCTCCTCAATGCTGTAGGCTAGTAGGAACCACTTCACAGGAGGATCTTTTTCTGCACATGAAATTTACTAAACATGTGCAAGGTGCAGATGACGGCATCCTATTAGAGCAGGAAATATTGCTATGTTCGATGGTATAAATAACTTTTATCCAAAATTCTGGCTTTCTTCACAAGGGCTACTTCCTTGATAAAAATGTCAAACATATTCACAGGAATTCATCCCGTTCCTGCTAAAAGTACACAGAATGAAGCAAAAAAGAAGAGCGGTTTTGTCGGTTTGGGCGCGGCGACTGCCTCGTGTTTTTCTTGTAATTGAAAACAACTGAAAAAAGCATTAGGCTTTGGAAAACATGCTTTGTAAAGACACAAACCCTTTGGCTTCATGCTGCCTTACTTTCTAATGTACGTTTCTGTGCGAATCAATGATTCTGCAAGTGAACGAGCAAGGGGCAGCCCAAAAGCGTTCTTCCACGCAGGCCTGGAGGCTTCAATGAAAAGCTTTTTTGGCGAACCTGCCATGCCATTTCTCCTGAGTGTTTGTACGTGCCTCATTCGTTCCTTCTTCCTCGAGCCGAGGTTTCATGCAAAACTGGATGTTCTGGAGCATGGCCAGGTGTTTTATTGTGGTGCCAAAAAGTTTCAGGGCCTGTTCTCATGACAGCTTATATGTTATTGCAGAGTGAACCGTTAAAGTGCTGCTTGCCTACGACCGATCTCATAGTACAGTGAAAAGTGAACGTTACCGGCAGTGGACAACTGGAAGAGTTGACTCGGTGTCTGGAGAGGACAGTTTCTACAAAACAAGTAGAAGTCGGCACACAGCGAAAGTTTAAGGGTGAGACTCTGCTCTCTTGACAAGCACCTTAAAAAGTCGCTGAGGTCCAGCAGACACTTAGGTGAGAAGAAATCAAAGCGAGTTCCTGCGCACCTGAGGCAAGCAAGGGACCCACAAATTTGACAAGTGATTTATCTAGCGAAGACAGATGGCGAGGTTGTGTAAGAGAGGGAGGACACACTACAGAGAGAGAGAGAGAGAGAGAGGGAGAGAGCAGAGGGGAGCCTGGGCGGGTTGGAGTTTATCTGGGAAATAAATGAGCGAAGGTTTCCACTTTGAACCTGAGGAATGGCCCAGCTAAACAGATCCCCAGCAGGACTGCCTGGTCAGTTTATGGCTGGATTTCATGCTGTCATTTGTTGAGCATTCATGCATGTCCATTGCCGCACAATTTGCCACAAAAACTAGGCATGTGGTGACTTTTACTGCCTTAACCGGTCCACCTTACTACACATGAAAGCCTTCTTTGTGACACATTTGTACACATTTGAACTCAGAGGGCACACAGAAGGTTAACAATGAAGTGACCTTCAACCCTGAGTAAAGCAACGTGTTCTGTGATCTTTCTATTCCTGACGCAGGGTGTATATTTTGAGAACAAATAGATCATTGTACTGTTGATACCCCCCATCCCCTGTTTTTGGGAACTTCAAGTCTTGAAAGAGTGCTCAAAGCTTGGACATGACATAGGAACAGGAAAAACGAATGATCTGTTGAATCTTTCAGGACATTATTGCCAGCATTCCATTAGCGACTTTCCAAAAAGTGGCTTCGTTTGTTATCTCTGTTTTAAGAGCGTGATAACACGTCACCCATCTGCACTTCACTCATTCGTCACTCATGACTTGGTAGCATAGATATGAAGCGTATCACTGGGTTACAGGTAGAAAATGATGTGTCCCATGGCCCCAGTGGCGTGCAGTAAACTCGGCTGGCTCCTGGATAAAATTGATCTCATTTGACTGCTGGTCAGGAATTTTTCTCAAATGACGAGCACTTGATTCCAGCTTCATGTGACTGCTATCCACTGATAGCACTGAAAAGTCTCAAGAGGAGGTTATTTGTTGACGTTCCATTGATATTTAGTTATGCTTAATTGTGTAACACGGGATAGACTGGTGTCATGTAACCTTGCGAATTACTCCACACGCAAACACACAGTACACCTTCCTATCTTTGTGAGGTCCTTTCACTGACTCTGATAAGCACCTATGTTAGGATATACCTAAGTAAGATTAATGGCACCAGTAATGCACCTTTCAGCTTTTAGTGTAGCTAATTACAGGAAGTCCCTGATTTTTGATGACCTCATCGCAGCTTGAAAATATCAAGTCGTGACATACCAGCAGTCACTACCACTACCAGCAGGAGACATACCTGGGCATTTAGTGATTTTTTCACTAAAACCGGGCTTTGAAACACCAAAAACACAGAAAAACAACTGAACTCTGTTGATCACTGGCGAGAGTTAGACATGCTGTGCAAAACGTTAAATATTTTTACAATTTTGTCGTATAGCTATCGTCATCATGAGACTGAAAAATCGTAAGTAGAACCATCGTAAATCGATGACCTTCTGTACTATATTAATAGCTTGTATGTGGCTTAGCTGTTTTCAATCATAAGTAGCTTCTAGCTTGAAAAACTACTGCTTAACACTAGCGTCAAATAATGCTACAGTTACACCTAACCAGAAGTGGCAAAAGTATACACACTATAACCAAGTAGATGGTGGATCGATTATCGTTTTTTACCATCACCGATATTTAGTAATTACAAGGTGCGCTACTGTGGCTCTTCTCTCTGTGCCGTTTGCTCTCAGCTCGCTGCTTCAATTAATGTCAGCCCACGACAGTCAACACAAATCAGTCGACCTGTAGTACAGATAGATACTAGTGTAAAAAACATGTTGGCAAAATTAGAAGTGTTGTTTCAGCTTATAAAAATAAAAAAGTACAGGCTCTAAAGGATTCTCAAAGCATAAACATACAGTAAACATATCATTGAAACCCATCTACCTGAATGTCACTCTGTGATCCAACCAAAATCTTTACACTGGATGCACTCAGACACGTCTTCACAGCGCATCTCCTTATCACAATTTCAAATAGTTCTAATAAACAAGGCTGTGGGTGAGCAGTGTCTGGCAGTTCTAATTCTACTCCGTGGGAAATGCTGTCTGGCCCACTTTCATTAATGCTATATGCTAATTCATTAGGTCCTACTATTTCCCACTGTCACGAAAGTTGTCTGAAAACCATAGTAACAAATAGCAAGTCTTTTTCACTCTTTAATTTCTCAAATAAAACCTGCAACTTTTCTATAATTTTTTTTTCCCCTATAAGGACTTGATCCCACTTAGAAAAATCTCAGAGCCACAAAAACCTGGCAAACCTCAGATTTTCCTATCATCAGGTCCTCACTCATGTACTCAATGTGCTCAAAGTGTACACACTTAAAAAGTCATTTACAAACAGCCACACACGTGCTTACTCTTAGTATTTTGTTATCATTTGAGTGCCTATCTCTTCTCTTATAAAATCTTTACCAACTGAAGCAAACAGTCAGTTTCTCATGATAAGCAAATATAATTCTTGATTAAACTCAACTCAGAGGATTAGCTCATTTACCGTTAATTCAGAGGTTACACTGACTAGCTGATGGTTGTATTTTTGTATATTTGTTTAACGATAGCCTCTGACCTTACCAGATAGGGGAGACAGATCCTCTCTCTTTTAGAGCTCAGTGATCTGGAGGGGGCATTTTGACAACTCGGTCTGATCCTTGTGACTGCCTCCGTAAATTTTTGTTCCACTTTTGTGAGTTTCGAGTGGTGCCACTTAGGTTTTAAGTCAGTCCACAGAAATGAAACCTTAAAGATGTCAGACCCTGTTTACGCACAGCCGGGCATCTGTGAAACAATGAAATATCCATGTGTTCTTGCCTTCCATTTAAACAAAAATGAAGTTTTACTTAAAATGATTATTTCTGAAACCTCCAGCCAAAGTGGAGATTTGGGAAAACTCAGTTTTCGAAGCTTCGTTTAATTCTTTTTACTGGCTGGAGCATGCTCCACATGTGTTTCACATGGACGCTTATTAGAGACGCACATTGTTTTATAAATATATATATGTGTATATCTATCTATCTATCTATCTATCTATCTCTATATATAGATAGACAGACAGACAGATAGATAGATAGACAGATAGACAGACAGATATTTGTGATTTTAAAATAAACTAGTGAAGCATTTCTGCAAGAAAACTCCAATGTGTTTGCCTCATTGAAGTGAATGAGGAAAGAACGAGGGATGATAACACTAAGAAAAAGAGGAGTGCGGGTGGAAACATTGCGATGCGTGTGAGGTGAGCTGAGGTGGTCTGAGGTGACATAAGAACTGT
>JAVGVS010000011.1:732404-779904 GCA_032718565.1 Distichodus sexfasciatus | reverse complement strand
AAATGTAAAAATGATATAAAGATTACTTGTGATGTTGAGAAAACGACTTCGGTTATGTCGAGATAAGACAAGAAAAATCGAACAGGTTTCAGGAGGCGTCAGAGCAGGACCTCACTCAGGACAGGCTGGAAAATCACCACTCGAAGCCCCCTAAAAAAACGGAGAAGAGGGAAGGAGGAAGGGAGAGAGGGGAGGATGATGTGGACGAGGGGAGGGCAAGCGGCTAATCAGACAACGGGATTGAAGAGCTTTTAAAGGGAGTGGGTTAAAGGGATGGAACAGCTGACGCCTGTCTCTCTGTCTCTGTCTCCATCTCTTACTTCACATCTGGGGCCTCTAACAAGCCATAAATAATACTAAAGAGATTAAGAGATTGGTTTGTGTGTGTGTGTGTTTGTGTGTGTGTGTTTGTGTGTGTGTGTGGATGTACACAGTTTCAATTCATCTCGCTGCAGGTCACCGTTGCCACGGAGACCAGGAGCCATGCTGTCCAATTAACTTGGAGGCTGGCGCTGCAGGTGCAGGTGGCGGCGCTTTTTTTACGATCTGTGTGTGTGCGTGTGTGTGTGTGTGTTTATAAGAGAGTGAGGCTGCCTTCTCAATTAACGCTGAACGCTCAGCCCTCGTACCGTCAAGTCCAGTGGCCGAGTCGGGTGAGTGTGTGTGAGACTCCTTTGAGACGGTAATGTGTAGGTGTAGGCTCGGAGTGTAGGTGAAGGGATTTGGCTTTAGTGTGTGTGTGTTTGAGAGATGTATTACACTGAGGGACCGCAGGTTCGTCCACATGCTCACACAGCAACTCTGTCTTGCTTTTATGTCGGTAAACTAACTTTGGACAAATCTCCACCTACTAAAATGCAGAAGAACAAGACGAAATTGTGAAATGCACAAAGATAAAATAATCCCAAACTAAGCTCCGCCTCCTGAAACACATAAATATAAAATAATCCCAAACTAAGCTCCGCCTCCTGAAACACATAAATATAAAATAATCCCAAACCAAGCTCCGCCTCCTGAAACGCACAAAGATAAAATAATAACAAACTAAGCTCCGCCTCCTGAAACGCACAAAGATAAAATAATAACAAACTAAGCTCCGCCTCCTGAAACGCACAAATATAAAATAATAACAAACTAAGCTCCGCCTCCTGAAACACAAATATAAAATAATCCCAAACCAAGCTCCGCCTCCTGAAACACATAAATATAAAATAATCCCAAACCAAGCTCCGCCTCCTGAAATCAACAACAACAAACTAACTTTGAACGAAGCTCCACCTCCCAAAAATGGACGACGACAAACTAACTTTACATGAAGCTCCGCCTCCTAAAATCAACAACTACAAGCTCCTCCTCCTACAATGAATGACAAATTAACTTCGGATTAAACTCTGCCTTTTAAAATCCTTAAGCAACTCTTCTCACTGTTTCACTTTTTATGTATCATGATTAAATCGTCACAAAGAAATACTATTATTTTTCTCTCTTTACAAGGATGGGTATTTTCAACTAGCAGGTGATTCTGACTGGTGTAGAAGTGGCCTCTGATAGGCTACCGTGTCACTCAAACACGTCACAGTGCGCTCTCAGCGGCTGTCAGATGGAGTCGGATGATGGTGTTCATCTTGACTAAGATGGAAGCAAGAATCCGTGGCCGTAAAATGGCCTCAATATAGTAGGCTACTTTCTCTCTGCAGCGCGTACTTTATTAAAGCGGTGGTTGTAGTTTTTAATCATATGTCATTTGGAGCTACTGTTCAAAAGCCGCTTCCCCAGCACTAGTAACCAGCAGGTGATGTGGTGGAAACAGGAGAGCTGGAGGGAGCGTCACTGTGCTGCTTGGTTGGTGAATCGGCCTAATCTCTTCATAATGAGAGTAATCCTTTTAGGCTTGGTAAATGGCTAATGTCAGGCTAATCGAATAAGGGCCAAAACCGGCTTTGTGTCCGTGTGTTTCAGTCCAGCCGCCCCCAACCACATCAACGAGGAGCCATGAGGAGCACCACAGCCGCCGTCCAATCCAATTTCAGCACCCGAACGTCACCTTTGACAACACACAAGCCCCTGCAAAATAGCGTGTTCACCAATTTGGAGAAGATATCCACAGACGTTACCGTTTTACACGCTAACAAACATAACACCAAGCAAACTTCAGACGTAGTTTCCCTATCCTATCATAGGCTCACTGAATGAGGCCCAAAACTGACTTTTATGTGGGGGAGCAGAGCGAAGAGGAACGTCGCCGTCGCCTCCGTCCAGTCCGATTTCAGAGCCTGACCATCGCACTTGCAAAATAGTAAGAGCCGAGTTCATCTACTTTGGAGCCGACGTCCACAGACATTCTCTTTTGAAGAAACCAACACTTTCCAATCACTTAACGCCACAAATCACAGGGCCCCGCGCCGTTCCCAAACACACAGCCGGACCGGAATGAGGGATCGGCACGTATTAAGTTTGGGAGGGTCCGGCATAATCCATGGGGCCTGGGAGAATTGCAGTTTAATCTGATTCTCAGAATTTGGAAGTGAAGAAGGCGCTGGGAAAACGAGGAGGAGGTTAACAGAGCAGGAAGGAGACGGCGGCCGTGGCAACACGTAGCTCGTAGCTGATGGATTTGTGTGGGGTGGGGTGGGGTGGGGTGAGGTGTTGGTGTTCAGTCGTCAAAAGAGTTTTTCTAACTCTGTAATTACTCTACATGCGAGTCGACGAAGGTCAACGCCGCACGGTAATTAACGTGTAACCCAACCTGAGAAAAAGCGTAATTGCATCCAGCGAGAGGAAAGACAGCCAAAAAAAAAAAACCCAACAAGAGCCTTGGGGCCGGGCCCCCAGGGGCCCCAATCAGCTCATGGTCCTTTTATCACAAGCTTTAAAAAACAAAAAAGAAAAATCCCTCTCTCCGGGCCAACAATGGCCACCCAAACGCGGGGGGAAGACAAACACACACAGGTTTCCATTTAGGAATAATTACCTCAGGGCTCTAATGTGGGGGGAACAAGCCGCCTCGTTATTCCAAAACTTTTCCAGGCTACTTATTTCCCATTCCAGCTCCATACTGGGTCCGGTTTCTGATCTTGAACCGTTAAGTTTAGCGTGGTTTCAAAAACACAAGGTCGACCCGGCGTTCCCCGTGAGGTCATGAATAAAGCTCCCAGAGTTTTCATGTCTGTTATTTAACAAAAGCAGCAGCTCAGAGGTGCCTGGTACCTTAAAGTTATACCGGAATAAAACTATCAGACACCATGAAGAAGGGAGGGATGGAGGGAGGGATGGAGGGAGGGAGGGAGGGAAAGAGGGAGAGATGGACAGCTTTGTTTTGAGTTGCAGGTGCCTCCTCAACCACAAGATGGAGCCCCCTGGCTTCTCACAACACGTCAGCCAAACCAATCAATAAGTCGATTTCCCAGAGGACTGGCAGACACCAAGAGCGGGAACGACGTTTACACATGGGCACATTAACGCACCACAAACCCGAGATGAGAGTGCAGCAATTACGTCCATTGGTATCACGACCGTGCCTGGAGTGGATTTCTAAACCACACGCTCGCCAGGCGAGAGGATCCCGAGCATAAGCGACACACAAATGCAGCACGATGAGCAGCGATCGCTGGATGTAGCATAAAAAGGCAGATGGGAAATCACAGAAATGAAGAAAAATGAGGGTGACACTGCGGAAAAAAGAATTGGGCCACCAAACACCGGCAGCGTAAAGAGAGGAGACAGGACTGTGGGTTATTTTAGATTTATACAGTTAATACCTTACAAAATAGCAAGATTTTACTGGTACTACATTAAAATTGAAAAAATTAAAACTTGTTAAAAGTTGTTGACCAACTGTTGCATTCAGAAAGTGAAGCTACGACACCTTGCAAACCCCAAAACTGTTTAAAATGGAGCAAAGTGTCATGGATGATACGACTGACCAGTGGAATTATGCCTGTATTCGTGCCAATCTTTGTAACTTGTTATTGCAAAAACAGTTAAAATTGTTGAATTTGGTCAAAAATGAATGAACACTGATATGCAAAAATTACATTATTATAAATAATCAAAGGTGTAGTTGGTAATGTAACGGTTAGGGAGTTCGCCCTGAGATCGAAAAGTTGCGGGTTGAAGACCCAGACCAGTAAAAAGGTACCACTGAGGTACTCATGAGCAAGGTACCATCCCCAAGTACTGCTCCCCGGGTGCTGCACGTCAGCTGCCCACTGCTCCTTCACGAATGAGTTGAACGAAGAGGTCACAGTTGGTTGTGGTGCACTGTGTGCTGTGCTGTGGTGTGTTCACAATGACAAATAATTCCACTTACTGACTTAACTGTATCAATTTAGGATTTGTATGATGTATTGTAAAACACAGCAACAACAGCAACAAGTGAGTGTGAATCTGTAATTCTGGGAATTGAGAGCTGCAGGATCTTCAGCATAATTTTAACATCAATTCCGGAACAGATTCTGTTGATTTTGTAGGATACTATTGTGATCAGGACAATCACTACATAAACTTAAATAGATCTCAATATCAAGCACAAATGTTAAAACGACATCAAATATCATCTTTATAGACGTAAAATGAAGTCTAACTCTGATTTCAACAATATCTCAAGTTTTCAGGTTAAGCCACAATGACAGTGTTGGATCCACTCTTAGAAAACCCAGTGTGTTGAGGTGAGGTCAACTGTGCACCACAACGAAATGTGACCTCTGTATTTGACCTCTGCAGTTGAAGTGGGCAGCACCCGTGGAGCAGTGCTTGGGTACCATGACTACCTGAGTGGTACCTTTACCGGTCCTGGATTCAAACCGGCAACCGTCTGATCACGTTCCGCTACCAAGTGCCCCAGCAGGGAGGACCGCCCTTTATTTAGATCTACAAAATTGTCACCAAGTACAAAATATAGAGAATCATACGCTGAGATGTTCAACATCGGCATCTTACTCACTGAATGTCGCTAAAATACACTCAATATTCTAAAAAATATTTTAGAGTACATTCGCCATCTGAGTCAACCCACACAAGCCTGATTCACAAATGCTGTCGGATCCGCAAACACCTGAGCGGGTTGTTGCCTGGAGGGAGCGTGAGCTCTCAGAAAACCCATTACGCTGAGCAGCTCCTGGCTTTTGTGTTTCTTGTTTTGTGTCTTTTCTGATCTCCCCGAGTGCTCGTGTCCTGTACTGGACGGTCATAATAGAACGGCAGTGGGGTGGACGAGCTTCGTCCTCTCTCATTACCCTCTCAGTTTAGCCGAAGACAAGGATGCGGCCCTGCGTGAGCCGTCACGCTGCTGGAAATAAGATATCAGTTGGAGAGAACGGCTCAGAGCCAGCCTCCCTGGAATTAAAAACGCTGCAGTGTTAGAGGTTGAGGACACGGAGCGCCATCCCGGACAAAAGAGCAGGAGAGAAGAAAAGATCACGACATCACATTGGGGCCGAGGTCTCACTTCAAACAAGGTTTGTAACTATATTGTACTGATTCAGCGAGCAACTATTTGAGGTTTGCAGATATCACGAAGACTGTTACGATACGATTCAATACTGCTGATTTAACACAAACTCTTCCGTTCATATCAGATCATAAAAAGCAACATAGTAGCTTAATAAAAGTTGCTACGAAACCATTTGACATCCAGCTTTTATTTTGTAATTTGTGCTACTGTTTATTTATAATTTTAATTTTTACAATTATTTCTCTATCTCGTTGGAATGCACTTTGAGCTACGTCACAATGTATGACAGGTGTTATATAAGTAAAGTTTATTATTATTATTATTATTATTATTATTAGCTCATTGATCCTTGTATCAATGTATCAGTGTCGATCGATGTATCATTACAGCTCTAGTAGAAATGTTATCTGTATGTGTGTAGGTGTTTATCCTACACACACATGCTTACAAAATTACATGGTGTACACACACACACACACACACACACACAAACCAGGTGATGGGTAACAGGGACGGCCATCCTCGGCACTGTTTCCATTACGGCTGCCAGTGTGTGTTCCCTCAGTTGCCTGGCAGTGCAGTGTGTAAACTGCTTCCTGAGATTAGTGTCTCCAAACTCAATTTACCCCCACCCGCCTTCCCCCACTCCCCCTACCGTCCCGCTCCAACCCCCACGCCTAATCAAATCAGCAGCCGTTGCCACACGCCATCCCTTTATCCTGGGATGGTGCAGATCCAGTGTTTTAAACAGTAGCTTTTCATGCTACAAGCTCTGATTAAGGGCGATTTCAGGTCAACCCGAAAAAGTTTGTACACGTGACACCGGCGTTGTCGACGCCCTGAAACAAACTTTTAGGAAAACGCGTTACAGAGAGGAAAAATCTCGAAATGGCGCCCTCGCGTTGTTGTATAAATAGGTAAAACACCGCTTTTTGAAAAACGGTGATGTCACAGTCCCATGTGACCACCTTCGTAACAACCGGTGACAATGACGGATGACACAGCTATGTTTGTGCTGCAGGTGCTGCTAAGTTTATTAGCACTATTTCAACAAAACCTCGTAATCCTGTATCAACTACACGACCAGCGGAGACGCACTGTTAGAGCCATTTTGTGTGAATATTTAGATTTAATGTTTTGTAGTTGTTTACAGTAGAAAGTAGATGTTTCTGGAACCTTCCATAACTTTCCACGTACAGTGCTACGTAATAGAATTTTATCAATACGTGTGCATGTTAAATGTACTACTATGTAACAATAGAAGTAATACGCGCCTTATGTGTCGTAACCTGAAGTTACGTATGATGTAAGAACGTAAAAGCTTTAGTTTCACATTGAATGTGAAGGAGCTAAGAGCTCCAGAGCGCTACAGTTTTTTGACCGTCACGTAACGCCACGTAAAGTATCTTTGTAGTCTTAGGGATTCATTTCTTGTCTGTAAAACTTTGAATTGTAGTAAAGAAAAGACGACGAAAGACAACCCAAGACTCAAGACTCTTTTTTGGTACGTGTCGCGTACAAAGACAACTCAAGAGCTCTTAGCAAATGAGAAAGCAAGGATTTGCTCTCACACGCATAGTCAATTACGTGGCATGCGTATTACACCGCGTTAACTCGTTTCCATCTGGAAGCGGACATTTCTTGAAACGCTATGTGTGGACGCGAAACTTTTGAATCCGCAAAAGAAAAATACCACAATGGTTGTCGTGTGGACATAGGTTAAGAGTAACGAAGCTGCAGCCAAGCTACTGTTTTAATATAGCAGCTAGCTGTACTACAAGCTACAGAGAAGAACAGTAACTACATCCAAGCTATTTTACAGCCGCAGATTCTCACTTCCATCCTCGCCAAGGTGGACTCCATCCTCCGACTTCATCTTGCAGCTGCTGAAAATGTGCTGCGACACAGTGAGCTGCGATCAGATGCCACTTCTACCACTTCAATCCTAATCACAAACATCTGCTAGTTGAAAACACCTGTTTTTGTAAAGAGAGGAACACAAAAGTATTTTTGTAACATTTTGCCAAAACTACAAAGCTATAGTGTTGTAAAAGAAGCTTCGCTACTGAAAAAGTAGTTAAATTAGTGCCATCACTCGATTTTAGTTGTGGAGAGCCACACATCAAGCTTTCTGTTCCGACTTACCAACCAACCCGAAACTCGAAACTGCCCCACCCTAACTCGCCCCTATTTACCCCACCCCTGCCCTCCTACATCTCACCCTTTTGATCTCCATCGTCGTGGTACGAGGCGAGGAAATCTAATCTCGTTCCCAGTCGCAGAACGTTATCCGTCCCGTCACTCCCTGCCACTTCCCATTTGGCCTGCTGACGGGATTTGGCATCGCAACGTCTGCTGCGGTCGACCCGAGGGCACACTACTGCCCCGTTACAGCCCCACGGACCTCCTGGTGGTCTGCCAATCAAGATTTTTGCACACACTGACATTTTCTAGATTTGTAGGTTTCTGCTCATGTTCAGCAGTTTAAAAGGTGACAACAGTGTTGCGGAGTAGCTCGTTAAAACTGAGAGACGCTACTAACTGAACTGCTTTGTTTCGGTAGCTAATCAGTAGCGAAGCTACTTTTAAAATGTTGTAAACGTAACGACTCTTTGTACACATATAAATACAGTGTTGATTTATTGCAAAACATCTCTTCCCACTGTTCACAAAGATGAGTATTTTCAGTTGGCCGGGGTTTCTGATTGGTGTTGAATTGGCAGAAGTGGCATCCGATAGGCTACCGTGCCCACACTGTGCATGCTTATTACATCACAATGCGCTCTTGGCAGCTGCAAAATGGAGTCGGAGGCTGGAGTTCCACTTGGCGAAGACGGAAGCAAGAAACCATGGTTGTGAAGTAGCTTGGATGTTACTTTTTCTCTGTAGTGTAGGTAACTACTCAAACTACATTAAAACTGTAGCTTAGTTACTTTTAATCATAAGTAAACAGAAGCTTGAAAAGCTACTATTTTAAAGTATCTTGAGATTTTCTAAAAATACACTCAATATCTTTTGGTCACAAATATTTTTACAATATGTTGACTATATCTGTTTACCTTAATTAGCAAAAATGTCATGTCCCGGGGATTATTGTCCTGTTGCATAAATAATGACTGTCCAATTGTCACACACATTCCGTTCAGGTGACTGACGTGAGGACCCGGAAGTAGTTGGCGCGGTGGGAAGTATAAACAGAGGCTTCTTCTCAGTCATTTAGTCAACCTGGCCCAATTCCGATTCACTTTGGCATCAACTGTGAGTATTCCAGTTATTGAGTGTGTGTCCTTAGAACACGGATTCCGGTGGGAATCCTTACTCTATCGTGTTAGAGAGTTCTTATATCAACTCACGTGGTTCGCCTACCTCTTCGCATCTTACTCTGCGTTTGGGTTAACCATCCACGCTACACGGGCTGACAGCTAACGGCTAGCATTGTGCCATATCCTAACCAGATCACTGACAGCAATGTATCTGTTTCCACAGTTACTTCCAAAATGCAATACATTACAGATAACTAGCTACCGTTATTTCAGAGTAGTTGGTCACATTACAATATTACTGTCTCGGAATTGTAATGCGTTACATGACGCCTGCATTACCGTTTAGTTACTTAGTCACCAAAATAACTGTGGAAGTTTGACTTTTTGGTCTAAAATGTTAAAATGTAGTTTACTGCAGTTCATTCTATATCCAGTGGAGGGCGATGTGGTGACTGTATAATGACTAGACATAGATTCGGTTAGAAATAGCTCTTTTACTCGCCCAAATTTTTCTCTTGTGGGTCTTATGGTGTTAGTGATTTTACAGCGTGAAATTTCGAGTTAAAAGTGTGTTGTAACGTGTGCTACTGAAATATGTAACTAGTATAATATTACTGAGCATTTATTAGTAATGCCTTACATTACTGTGTTATAGCAAAAAGTATTACTGTAATTACATTCCTTTTGTATTGTTACTCCTGACACTGGTTTCCACATGGAAAATACACTCAATATTTTTTGATCACAAATATTTTTAAAGTATGTGCACTATATTTGTGTACGTTTATTAGCAGGACGCTATGGCAGCCCGTTTGGTTCAAAATTCGTAAAAACTTGTAAAAAATTGTAAAAGTTGCCAAGAATTGGACTATGCAGTCACTACACGACCAAATAATAGAATGTCCGACGTGCACTGTTATGTACTTGTTCCATGTTAAATATTTCCATCTCTAATTCCTCTCTCAACAACCTTCTAATGCTTAACGAGAACTGAAAGAATTCTGAAAAAGCGTTAAAAACCTGCGTTTTGCAAAAGCTTTTGTACGCGGCTCCACGCATTCCGCCAAATCACTCTCCACATAAACAGAACGTTTCCTGCTCCACCGTCTTGCTCCTATTCACTTTTTTCAGCGGCCCTTGGCTCCGGAGCCCATGCAGGATCTTTCCAGCGATATGTCGCTGTTCTTCTTCCATTCCTCTTTTTTCCTCCTGTCTCGTCCTGTCGGGTCTGTTGCTTGTTTTTCAGATCGGCGCTCTCAGGGCAAGACCGCTATCTCTTTCCAGTTCAACACACTCCAACAATAACTTCCCATTCCCCGGGCTGGCGGTATGAGAGTAAAGAATGTGGAGAGTAAAACAGGGCCGGCTGTTCTGGCTGAACGTATCGACGTGAAAACGTTACACACTAGAACATCGCAGGAGGACCCTGTGACACGGGTGAAATTTAGGAAGGGGTGATCTGGAGATCCCTGCTGGTTTCTTGGTATGAGTCTGATTTTGGATTCATCAAAATATCCACCATCAGCAGCGATTACAGCTCTGCATAATCTGGGCATCCGAGCTGTCAATGAACCAATCAATTGTTGAAGCTATTAAGGTGTGCTGACCCAAAAATCTTTAAAAAACTGGGCCAAGTGTAAACCAGTAACCAGACATCACAGCTGGCAAAGGGGCACGTCTGACTTTGACATGTATATATTGTCATTATTATGTAATCAAAATAAAAAATATTATTGCTGGTATCCAAAGATGATGTCAAGTTACTTTAATGTATCTGCACCAAAAATGATGAGGATTTATGCAGATATCGTCCAAACCCCCACTTTGCCAGGGGCGTTTCCAAACTTTTGGAGGACAATGTATGAAATATAAAGAATATGAAATACTGAAACATTATATCATACACTAGCAGTTAGAAGTTCTTTGCATACATTGAGATACTATTTCAGAACATGCATGACCAAGAAACGGTCATATCTTTGGGCAATAAAAAATAAAGAATGTCTGACCAATTTTGGAGTGGCATGTGGCCGCACACTGCAGTGGAAGGCTTTCTGCTCCAAAATTCTAGAAATGTTATGCAAGTTGTCAATTGAGACTGTTAAATGACAGCCTAGAATTCGACTACACCATCACCTCACAACTAGAGCTGAAACGATTATTCGAATAACTCGAATAATTCGATTACAAAAAATGCTTCGTTTAAGTCATTTTACTTGCTACAGCATGCGCCGCTTGTGTTTCACACAGACGCTTATTAATGACGCACAATATTTTCAGTGGTGCGATCAAGACGAGAATAAATCCTTCTGTTTGTAAACGTATTTGTGAGATATTCCGTGCACAAAAACAGAAGTAAATGCGTAAAAATGCATAAATGACATTCTTTGCGATGTAAACGCGTGCTGTGTTTGTGAACGCGCGAGCGCCCGCGTAAGCGCCATTACTCGCTAAAATGCTCAGTTTCCGTCAAAACGTCCCCTTTATTACAGACAAAACGCATATTTTAGCTGATAAATAACCACAACAACCAGCGTTCCACTCACAATACAGACATTTATTGAGATTTTCCCATCGATTTTTTTCATAGTTCGTTCCGGAACGCGCTGAACCCTTCACTGGGACAATGGAGGATTGTGGGAAATGCAGTTCTCTTCCAGAAAGGGCAAAAGCAACTCATTTTATTGGCCAAATTGGTTCAAAATGACCCTTGAACTTCATGCTTCTTCCTTTTCAATTGAATACAACAACATAAAGCGTATATGACTAACTTCTACTCACACTACAATAAGCCTAATAACAAATGTATTGTCATTTTTGTAAAAACAACAATCTGATTACTCGATTAATCGATAAAATAATCGATAGATTACTCGATTACAAAAATAATCATTTGTCGCAGCCCTACTCACAACCACTTAATAGAATGTCAGATGTTAACGTTTCAGCTCATTTAGCTTCATAGTTGTTTACTATAGTGGTGCGCTCAACAATGCTTAATAAAAACAGTGAAATCTGCAGTTCATGAAACAAATGGAAAAGTGGTAACAACCCATGGTGTGCAAAAACGTTTGACCGCAAGTGTACCTGGCGGATGACTACCGTGTGTCATTTACCAACAGCCCTGCTCACATTTGCGCTTATCTGCAAGCGATATCTTCAAGTTTACTTCCTTTAGGGTTTACTTGCATCAAAACTGTAATCAGAAGTGTAATCTGAAGAGTTGCATTCCTCAAGTTTTGAATCACCGCTGTTTTAAGAGGCCGCGTATCGAAGCATGACAAAAGCGCTGGCCGCATTTCCATCAGATGAAAGCCACTAGGGGCCACATTAAGCATCAGCACGTCTCATTTCACTGTTCGTTTCCATTTTCTTCTGTTTATACGTCCTGGTCTTGCTGAAGAGAACCACGTTGCCCCGACATTCTTGCGTTGTTGTTTTTCCTCTAAAACCTTTTGCTGTAATCTTAGAAGTAATCACCTCGTTATTCTAAACATGCTGTATCTGTAATCTGATTTCTGTCTATTTTCATAAGTGTAATTGATTACAGTTTGGTGATTTTTTTTTTTCTCTCCAGCTTTTCAAATCCGCAATTCTGCAACGTTTCGTATTTCTCCCCGACCTCGCGTTGTAGTCTCTGATTTCACGCCGCGTGTTTTGATCGGCGCGTGTGGGTCTGTGTGTATATATACAGCGAGGTGGTATCATTACTACGTTATTCCGGGCGTCCGTTGTTTTTCCAGACACGGCCGAATATTCCGGATGGTTCGCTCGTCGACGGGGGACGTGATCTCACTGATTATGGCATTATAAGGCCGACCTGATTTATTGGGGCTCGCTGATGAAGCGCTTACTTAAATAAACATCAGCATCCTTTCCAGCTCTAACGTAAAATCGCCCCCCGGGAGCCCCTCGCAAACAGCACGCTTGGTGGGGGCCGGGGTTCAGCAAAGCTGAGTTGATTTGTTTCAGTACAAAAAAGCTAAATGGTTTTAACATTTTGCCCTTTGCTTCAAGAAATCCACCCTGTGATCCGTCTCAGAGCAGCCGTGGCATGTCCATGTGAACGGCAGGGATGAGGAAGTTCCTTCTAAACTGGAGTTTTTCAAATTACTTATGATTAAAAGCATCTAAGACACAGCATTAATTCATCTGTTTTAATACAGTAGTTACTACACTACAAGCTATAGGGGAAAAGTAGCTTAGCTACATCCAATAATACATGATATTTGAGTGAGTGAGATTATTTGTCATTGTGAACACGCCACAAAACAGCACACACTGACCTCTGCATTTGACCCATCCATGAAGGAGCAGTGGGCAGCTGACGTGGCCAGTGCCCAGGAAGCATAAGTACCCCAGTTGCTCATAAGTACCTCAGTGGTACCTTTAGTGGTCTGGAATTCAAACCAGGGACCTTCTGATCACCATTATTCTACCAACTGCCAAACTCTAGGATACTCTTAAAGAAAAATTTTTTTTTAAATGTTGAAACATGCGGTTAAAAGTAATACTGTCAGGACCCTGCATGAATCCGGTACGGGAATTTGTACAAATTCCGGATCTGGAAGCCACAACGGAGACTCAGAACGCTCTGCCTCACCTGAATTCTAAACATGTGACCAATCATTTCCTGTACTTAAGGAATTTGTTTAGCTAGGAAGTTTTTCAAAGTATTGTTGACACTCGTTCCTGCATTTCTTATTTTGTGATTTTTTTTGGATTCTCATTTTGCCGTGTGGTTTCGGATTCGTTAGTTTGGATTACTATTGCTTTTGGACGTTCGGACTGAGTAATAAACCTGTTTGCTGGCCACTCTGCTTTTGTGTTGTATTCTGATTCCTGACAAATGTGAAAGTATTTTTTAACAATGTAACGTCAAGCCACAATAGGGTTTTAATGATGTTGTGGAGATTTGGTTTTGATTGGAGGTTCCGTCCGATTCGCCTTTCAGATTGATATATTGTCATAAATACGGCCACAAATTCTTGCTTCCATCTTCACCATGGTGAACTCCATCCTCCAACTCAATCTCGCAGCTGCTAAGAGGGCACTGTGATGCACGCTGTGGCCTCACATGCTACTACTGCCAATTAGTCACCAATCAGAAACAGCTGCTAATTAAAAAATACCCGTCTTTTTTTACAACAATGTAGGCTTTTGTCACACTACGATGAATAGTTACTTTTAAAGCTACAACATTTAAAAAATTGCTTCACTGCTGATAACTTCACTACTGATACACTCCCCAACACTGTTGAACGGAATTCTCCGATATCAAATATTCAGATCGAGGAAGAGGGCGAAGCGGAGGGTGTGAGAGAAAACCAGGGCGGGCTTTTAATGTCCGAGTCTTACTAAACGGCTTGTCTCTCCTCGTTAGCGCCCCGGCCCCGGCCCGAAATTGGGTTCAGCTGCGTGGTGGCACCGCGAGCGCCTTTTACGTGCCGGATCATAAATCAGCGAGCTTGTGGCCGGCTGCAGAGCCTCGGGCCACATTTCCACCTTCCTGAGACCCCATTAGCTTCTACATATTCCACCTTTTCCGGGGGCTGGGGGTGAGGGGTGTCGTTGTCACGGGGAGCCTAACTTAGGAGTGCTACAACAAGTGTTCAAACGTGGCCCCAGTGTTCACTCTAAAATTCAACTAAAATTCAAAGAGAACATTTCTTTAAGCAAAGTCCTGGAAGATGCATTATGATTGAGCGGTGCATATTCTGAAGCAGACTAGTACTCTGTGAAAACCTAACAACACATCTTAATAAAAGTAGACACTAAGTAGACATTACTTAATAATCCACTTCAAGTAGGTGTGATGTAATACAATTTGGTTGTACCAGCTCACTTTTTAAATAAGTTTAGCAAAAAATGAGTGCAAAACACTTTCTGTTATAATATCTCCACAAACTTAAAGGTTAGTCAGATTTTTTAAGAGATACTGTTTTATTAATAGACTGGATATAGAATTTTTCATATTGAAACTAACCTATTGTTACTAACCTCATGCACATTCAGTGTAAAAGTCAATTTCCACTTTTGTAGGTTAATACTGCATCCAAATTGTCTCTCTTTCTACTTCTATTTCTACTTCTAGATTAAAGTTTATATTTAATAGTCCATTTCTAGTTTAAAGTGTATATTTTGGATTCTATTTATATATTTGTACTTTGTTCCCTGTTCCTTGTTGCACTGTGAAAACTGGAGCCACATCGTCTCGTCTCTCTGTATATCTGTACAAGTATATAGCAGAGATGACAAAGTTTACTTTGACTTTGAATAATTTTTAGATTAAATAACCGAATGGAGTTGGTACTATTTACTTTAATTACCCAAGTCATTTTAAAGGTTCCATATTATTTTGAAAAAACACTTTTTTTGTTCTTTAGACGTCCATTTGTGTCTGTACTGCCTCTATATATGCTGTAAGTTTGGTAAAAACTGGTGAATTGAGTTTACGAATGTCAGAAACCGTGCGCTTAAACGAGCCGTTTCGATTTCTCCTCTACTTCTACATCACAGTAGGGGACGTTTGAGTAACTCCACCCTCCTCTCTGAGAAGCTCCGCCCACCAGGTAGAACTGCTAGCACTTCCTGATCCACCATGTTTCCTCTGGAGCGCTGGTGTAGGAATCGCAGTGAAGAAGTCTAGCGGCAGAGCGTTGTGTTGAACATGTACGGCTGTATGGATGCTCTGTTAGCAGCAGTCACATGGATTATTTTCACGTGAGGTAAACGCTCGCCGTGCTGTCTACACCCCAGTTCCGGAGTGAGGGACGTGTGTGGGCAGCAGCGGCTCATTTGCATTTAGAAATACTAATGAGAAACTATCTGTTCCGAAAGGGACTGAAATAGAGGAGTAAAAAGCACTTGAAAATGTGTTCACAAGCAGTCTCGTATCTTTGCGCGCTCAACTCTGCCTCACTCTCGCTTAAGTCTGTTATCAACGCTCACTCAACTTAGCGCCATGTTAGAAAGGTCAGAGTTAGGCCGTTATTTTTGTGCCGAAATTCAGATCACGCAGTGAAGCTTAAATTGCAAAATATCTCGTCTTTACGCTCTCAACTGCAACGTCCTCTACTTTTACACCTGGTAGGGGTTTCTGGGTTGCACCAGGCTCTCGACAAAAAAAACAAAACAAAACTGGAGAACACAAATTGTTGCCCCAGGACCAGATTTTTACAGAGGAGAGTGTGTGTGAAAGTGTGTGTGATTGCACTGCCTTGGGAATTGAGCATTTTGAGCTGCTAAAAGACCAGGTCTTGCAGTGCAAGTTGCAGTCAGGCAGCCGGTGAGTTTGACTAATGAAGCCGGGAAGAGAGGCTCGTTTGTGAGTATAAATAATGAGGAAGGTGGAAGGAGTGTTTGTATACATCCTTATGAAACAGAAGGCTGTTTTCTACAGATACACACATGGAAATCCCGCGTTCCACGTGTCCACAGTAGACGGCCAACTGTGCAAGGAGATGAATGTCTGATGTCCTGCCAGAGAGAATAAAATATAAATATGTGATGAATATGTATTGGGGGAATTCTCTGATTAACAGTGTGTGTGTGTAATGGAGTTTAAGATGAAGTAAACACAACACATCTCCACCGTGGCCCAGGGCGCTTGTGCATTGCGGCTGAAAGTCAAGGTTATCTGTGATTGGAACGCTGAACCCCCTGCTGGTGCTCAGAGGTGAAAGATCACAGCGCAGCCCCAACCCTCAGCACACCATTTCGGCCCCACCAGACCCCTGTGATACCATCTGTCCCTGCTGCTGCCCCCCCATCCCACTCTCTCTCCTCACGCTCTCCTGAACATTGGCACTCCACAAGGCCAGCAGGCTCCCAACGCACACCTAAACTGCAACATTATACGCAAAAAATAAAGGGTGGCTCGAGACTTTTGCACCGGACTGTATAGATATATATAAATATATAATCAAGTAATAACAACAAATATGTCATTTTCACCCTTCTTTTATATAAAGTATAGAAAAAATTAAAAAATTTAGTCCTTGCTACATGTCAGTATTCATTGCACAATTCCACTGAGCGTTGCCATTACTTCAAATGCTGCTCGTCGTACACATTTCCTCTGATCTACGTCATCTTGTTTCATATTTTAAAATACTTATTAACTCCAAAAGCCTGCATCTTGAATTGAATGTCCACACACTGATTGAGATGGACGAACTTTCCCCTTTTTCTTGATTCCGCTCTGATTTATCTCTTTTTTTTCCTAAATAGCCTCCTTGGTGGGGCCTCCGGGCCTGGTCTGCCCTCCCTCCCTCTGTTGCCAGATGTCTTTGCAGGGTTTTGCTAACAAAGTCATTAAAACGCCTCATTTGATTTCAATTTTGGCTCGGAGAAATCTCATTCCAACGCGTGCCTCTTTTCACATTGCTGCACTTACAGATATACACATGTATGTACATACTATCAATCTCTCTCTCTCTCTCTCTCTCTCTCTCTCTCTCATATATATGTATATTTTTCAGCCAAGACATTACATTCTTGCAAATCAGACGAACCTGCTGTCTTCTGTAACACTACTGTTCTAGAAGTGGATGTGAAGTAGGGTTGCCACTTGTCCCGTATTAGTTAGGACGGCCATTTATTACGATGGAAATTTGCTCGTCCCCTATTTCAAACTTTGGCACTGAGAAAATGCCCCACTAGAGGGCATTACACTTTATCTGCCTACTAGCAAGCTGAGTTGCAAAAGAAACCATGACATTTTAATGACTGATATTTAAATGACACAAAGTTGGCAAAGTTTGGCGAGAGAAAAGACCCTCAGATGCTAAAGCTGTCACAAGGACACCATCATAGAAAGATGGCGAAAAGTTGTTGTGCACATCAAATTCAAATCGGCTAGATTACTTATTCACTCATTCATTATCCAAACTGCTTAATCCCTATCGGGTGCGGGGGGATCCGGAGCCTATCCCGGGCGCAAGGTGGGGACCAACACACCTTGGGCAGGTGCCAACACACCACAGGGCACACTAGATTATTGTAAATCAGATCTAGGAGATGCAGCAGCAGAGCAACCTAGATCATCAGAGACCAACCAGTAAATGGTTGGCTGATGAAGTCAGACTAACGCTTCAGGTGTGGTCAAAACTGACAGGATCAGGAGGCGCTTTAATCTTATTTTAAGAATCAGAATCAATATCAGAAAACTGTACTAATCCTGAAGTAAAACTTTATGTTACAACTGCACATACAATAGTCAGAGGAAACATATGTAAAATAAAATACGATAAATCTAAAAATGAAAGAACGAAATTAAATATAAACTGAAAATGTACCCCTTTTATATAAGAGGCATGTGCTGACGTTTATGGGCAGCATGTTTTAAAGACACGCATGCCTCACTGACGCCAAAGGTTTACGCACCATGTGTAAGTATTATTGCTCTTACGAAAATCTTCATATATATGTTTATATTCATATAATAAATACAAGACAAAAACAGCTTAATGTGTTAGTGGTTACCATAGTTTCCAATTTGTCAGGTTCCTTCCCTAAACTAGAACCGGGTTTGTTCTCTGTTGGTGTCTGCAACCTTCATTTTGCCAGCATAGAAACTCACCAAATACTCATGAAACACTGTTAAACAAAGGTGATATAAATAAAGATTATAACTAATATTATTTTTCAGATTTTTGGCACCAGTTTAGCCCCCAGCTTACAAGAACTCCACCACAAAAATCATGCAAACAACATTCCCAAATGTTTTCTCTGTAACCTCTGGGCGTGACATCAGACAAAACACTTAGGTCACGAATCCGACGCTAGGTAAACTTGTCAGTCTTACAGCAACCTCAAACATCAAAACGCACATAAAGCCAAATCCGTTCATCATAAAGAATGCAGCCTTAATGTCCGCATTGCTCATATATTTTTTCCAGACTGACATAAACCGAGCATCTCTGGCTGCCGTAAGGAGCGTACGGGAAGCAGACAGGCCTCACAGGGTGTGAAGTGCTCCAAATTACTGGCACGCCATCTCTCCCATTCCAGCTCGCAAATTCTCTTTTTTTTTTTTTTTTGTTTTGGATGAAACAACAGACAATCAGAGATCAAATCAGGAAGTTTGGATTAGTCAGACATTAGTGGGGATGTTTGGTTCCTTCCTTTGTAGTCCCTTCACACCACAGAATTTGTTAGGAACACTTTCCAGCGAGTTAAGTGTGGTCGATCTGAAACAGACACTGCAACCTTGAAAGCCCTCTCTCTCTCTCTGTCTCTCTCTTTCTTTTTGTATTCCTCCCCATCGCACCACACAGCTCCACCCTTGCAAGACAATCTGTTTTGAATTTTAGACTCTCATGTGTTTGGCCATTCAATTTAGGAAATGCAAAGCAGCTGATGCATATAAATAAAATAACAAACCTTCGCCGAGTTTTTATATCATTTTTATGGAGGCTCTCCGTTCCCCCTCGAGTCCTTCTCTTTTTTATCTCATATTCAATACATGAGCATTAAACAACTATTTTTTAAGTCACCGCCAAGGACATAAGGCTCCGATAAGGAACCAGAAATTGGACGGCGCCTATAAAAGGTGTGGGTGCCGGTCCAGATCTCTCCCTGGCGTTCTGCTTTCGTTTGCTCCCTGGCTTTCGCGAAAGGGGCTTGACCCATACATTAGCGTGCATGGAGAAACCAGTGCGGCTTGTTGGGTAGCCAATAATTAAAACAATAGCTGCAGTTTCGATTCAAGGTAATTGGGGTCTTCCAGTCACTCAACTGTAGCGCCGCTTGGCAGTGCGGGCTGGGCCGGGCCGGGTCTGGAGCCTCTACTGTTTTTGGATTTTCCGCCCTTTACGAACCACTTTGAAACGCTAATCAAAACGCGTTGGAGCGAACTGATGGATTAGGAGCTGCAGAAGCTCTTTTGATGTGGTGGATGGAGATCGTTTGCCTTCTGCAGGAGGTGACAGTAATACCCCGGGCTGCACAAACAGAGATGGTTAACATTAAGAGTTACAAGAATCATAACATTCCAAAAGAGCAACAATCCCCCCCTCCAAAACGACTTGTTTTCTCCCCGCAACACCCCGACTGGACATATTTATAGGCAATTACAGACGAGCGCTCCAGTAAATCCATGAGGTAAGCGTAGGAAATGACACATCGGCTCGCACGGGAATCCGAACTGCCTGACTAATGAAGTCGGGTGCATGGCACTCGCTTAACTCAAACTCTGGTCCATGTGCTACTAATCGCCTCGGAATAAAAAACTCTCACAGGAGTAATAGGGGCCGCTCAAGCACCCCGACACTTTTGAGGCTTTCCAAACGTCGACCCACGTGTGCCTCCCCTGTCATCTCCTTCTTTCATCTCCGGGGGCAACATACATGGCAACCGGGTTCTGAGAGGCCAGTTCAGAGCTGACAGATCGCTGCAAGGTGGGGATAACCAAGAACGAAGGGAGTTGTTCTTCTCCTCCTGGCACGCCCGCTTACAGAAGGAATGAGATCTCGTTGGCGCAAATGCTCCTAACACCCTTAACGCATTAAAGAGCGCCCCTCCAGGGAATCGCGCCAGTAAATAGCCCCGGGAGCGACGACCTGCCTTGCGCACTCAACGTCTGACTCTGTCACAGCCAAAGAATCTCTTCTGATCCTGCAAAGCCGCCGCCCTCCCAAATGTTATCCATCGGGCCTGATCTTGAGGCGTTTTCTTTAATAGTTTCCACCAGTCGGCTCCCCCACGGCAACGAGACCTGCCGTGATGCTGGAGACCCGATCAAACTATTCATTATCCTATTGGCTCCCCTCACGAGGCAGCCATTATCCCAGGCCCGGACTCGCCTGACAGACGTGACCTACGGCCCTATGGAGAGCCGTGAATCACAAGCATCGCCTCATCTGGAAGGTTTGTCTTGCCCCCCTCTTCTCCCCCTCCCAACCTCCCTCTTTCCCTCCTGCACCTCCATCTCCCTCCTCCTCCTCCTCCTCTTCCTCACATGGTTACAGTTTGGAGAAGGGCAGGAGAACTGGCATCTGCTCAGTGTTAAGAAAGGCTTCCCCCCTCACCCCCTTCACCACCAACCCAGCAGGGCGCACCAGTTCCATAGTGCAGGATCTCCCCTCTGGTTTTTCTGGTTTGAATTTCTGCATCAAATAATGGAAGATATTCCCAGCGACTGCAGAGCGCTACAGGGAGGAACCAGACGGTATTTATCTGAGCACAGTAAATGGTGAGGGATAAATCCTGGAAATCGCCCTGTGAGGGTAAATCATGTTTAACAAAACTGGCACGATAAGCCCATTATCGAGGTATGAATTCATTTCTGCGCTGAACACCCAAAGGGCAAAAAGTGACTCTTACTCTGACAAACGGCAAGGAAGAGATTCCGCCAAGCCTCACTCAGTCTGACTGCTGTATTGTGATTGTTTAATTGGTTTCAATGAGAGGCCCTGAGGATTTGTGCGTGGACATTTTTAGGACCTGATTGCACCTCTAAAAACCCATCCCAACCCATTGCTCAGCTTAAGGATTTCCTGTACCAGCACACCTCTATCCTACATTGCTATCAAGTTGATCAGTTGCATCAGATGTGCTGTGTTTGCAGAGTTTTGGGAGTTGCAAGGACCAGGTCTGAGTAATGCTTCCCTAACAGATAGAAGAACCTGAGATTTGACAGGCTGCTTTGTCCTTGTTGAGGACATTTTTCCATGTGCTTGCAAAGAAAAAGTGCTTTTACAGAAACTGGACGTCTTCTAGCTTCTTAAAGAAGCTCCACATCTCATCTGAAAGACTTTCTGAAGAAGACAACTGGACTTCTTTTAGTAAAATATGAAACGTCTTCATGAACCTAAAAGAAGACCTGTTGCCTCAACTCAAGCACTCAAGAGGAAAGCTGCTTTGTGTCAAGGTCTGGCGTCGATGGAAGGACCTCGTGAAGACTGAATGTGTGTGTGTGTGTGTGTGTGAATAAAGACAGTCTGGCAGGTAACCCGCTGAGCGATGCAGTGTGCACCATAAACATTATCATCCCTGAAATCGCCGTGTGGCCGGTCTGGGCAGCACATGTGGGTTACAGCGCCCTCTGCCAAGATCCTCTCACTCATCTCCAGCGTGATGACAGAGAGAAAGTGAAAAAGAAAGACAGGCATCCTAACAGACAGATTTACCCCAGTAACTCACTCCTTTCACAGAGCTCTTAACACTCATTGCTACCCCACAGGCTCACGTTGATGAGCATATTCCGTTCAACCGATAAACACAAGTTTCCCAAATCTACATGACCATTACAGTGTACACCTTTCAAATGCTTACTATTAGGATCCGAGAGGTTATTTAAATTTTCGATCATTTGCCTAGCCCTAATCTTACACTGAGGACACTAAACAGCCCTCCCTTGAGTCTTTTATGAGACAAACGAAAGCACGAACTACCCAGAGTCACGCTGATGGTTACAGTGCTGTCGAAACCCTAATTACGTCGTACTGGCTTTTCTCCACCGACCCCCGTCCCGGAACAGCGGTGAGGCGAGTTAATAAGGATGAGTACAGGAGTCGCATCCCAGAGGCATCTACGAGAGCTCCTGGCTTTGTGCAGCTTTCTGCAGAGAGAGATGAGCTGGACGCTGTCCTAGTGGTGCCATAGAGACAGCTGATGAAGCCAAACCAGAGGATTAGTACTCCTAATTCCTCACAACGGAGTCCGCCTCCTCCAAAAGACCTTCTGTCTTGGCTGGAGAGCAGCTTTCAGTCAGTTCTAGTCATTTCCACTACTGCAGACCCTTCGCTGAAACTACAGGCAAAGTCTAGCTTGTTTGCTCACATCCAAACATCCTGTACTGAGAAGTCAGAACTAGATGAAGAGGCATTTGGCACTGTGTTGTTGATACTTAGCACAATTAAACATTATTTTTAAGCCCTTTGCGCAAAACACAAGACATTTAGTTCTAGCAAATATAAAAGAATGCACAAGTATAAAACATTTTCAAGTGGGTAATTATCATTAATTATCTAGATCCATATGCTAATTTATGATATAAATTTAACTTTTTCTGGCATAAGTATATAATTTTCCATGTTTTAATTTGACCATTAGATGCAGTGATTGCGGTTACACTTTCTGTGTGGTGGTTATCACCTTTGCCAAAAACCACAGGTCTCTGGTTCGAAACCAGGCAGAAACAACTGTTGTCCAGTGGCGAGTGTTCAATCATGACTTCCTGTGACTGATGTTTGTTGGGTGTTGGTGGTCTAGTGGTAAGGACACTCTCTGGACCAAGAGGTTGTGGGTTTGAATTCCACCTCTTGCCATTACCATCACTGGCCCCCTGAGCAAGACCCTTAACGCCAAGTTGCACCAGAGAGGCTGTCCCTGAAATTAGAAAATGGACGTCAATCTGGATAAGAGCATCTGCAAAATGCCGTAAATGTAAATGTACGTGAACAACTTCAGTTTAAGGGCCTTGCTCAGGAGCCCAATGACAGTTGAGCTGAAAGTAGGATAGCACTAGATTTGAACCTACTGATTAAGGTGTTAAAATGCAACAGAACAATGGCAAAAAGTAATAGTGGTAACTTTTTCACATTCATTGTTTCCTTTTATCCCCAATTTATATGCACATAGCCGAGTGAACCTTTAAAAACCCCAATAAGCCTTGCGGAATGAGGTTGTTGCTTTTATTACACAACACTGTAAACCTCGACCTCAAAAACCATTACTCTAATTTGTTTCTCTGCGATCTAGGCAACCCAGCTGCCAAACATTTGATCATCCGTTCTCACATTTCAAAGGCGCCAGATTGCTGGGCTTTTTACCCTAAAGTCCTGGGACGCACCTCTGCAGTCCAGTGTTGCTTTATATCGTCAGCGTTATTCTGAATGCTTTTGATAATGTCTTCCATTTTTTCCCGCTCGTGATGAACAGTTGCCCTTGTTTTAGCAACGAGCTTAAACATCGAGACGGCCTTGACTAATAAGGCGGCGAGCGAACGCAGCCATGGTGGCGAAGCAGTGATTACAGTTGCCTGGCATTCGCCGTCCTGCCAATTATCGAGTTTCTGTTTTATTTATTTATTTCGTTTTCCGCAAGCGGCGACTTTACGCTCAAGGTGAAACGAAGCATGACAAGACGTGATTAAAATGGCCGCATGCTAACAGGCGTGCTGTCGCGCTGTCGCTGCAAGGCTACTGCCACTCGTTCGTGGCTGCTCTCGCTCTCTCTTTTTCTCTTTCTCTGCATATAATGAGAGCCTGTGCCAGAGAAACACTCGGCTCATTTTCATAGGGATTTCCAGGCCATTGGAAAATTGAGCCATTCGGCCTTGTCTCATTAGCAGTGAGATTAGCGTCGGCGGTCCTCCAGCGAGTGAGATGATTGGTTCGCCTCCCGTACGAATCATGCGATGCATCAGCGTGTAAATTCGAGTGTCGTGTGGGTGAGGGGGGGTGTATAAACATTTTCATCTGTGCCACAACACCCTCTATGTTTACACCGCATGCTGTATTTCACCAGAGACCGCCGACAAGGCCCAGTGCATTCTAACTGATTTAACCCAGCACCCGAATCCTCCCCCGCCATTGGCTGGAGGTCACCTTTGCCCCTCGGCTACACATTAGCCAAATTACAGGCTGTGACAGTGGGCTGATTGCTTTATGGGGCAGAACGAGCAAAGAAAAACAAGAGAGGAGGAGGAGGAGGAGGCGGGGTTGCCTCGACAACAAGCGTGTCTATGCATCTGTTATACCTCGTGTTGAGGAGTAGCAAACTTAAATTGGTGAGGCTACTACCTTAAATACTTTTAAGTAGCTTGTCAAAGGCAAATGCTTTCTTAATTTGCTTTAAGACAAACATACAGCAATCATAAGTAGCTTGTAGCTTAAAAAGTTACCATATAAAAGCACTGGTTGTACCCTTGGTGCAGCCTACACCTCTCAGCACAGGGTTTAAACTCATCCCAGGAAACCTGCCACTCACCCCATTGTCTGGGCCTTGCATCTCCATCAATCACTCTGTCCTCCCGTCCCCACGCTGCTGAAACATGCAGTCATGGGTCGCCACCATGCCAAACGATGAGTAACCTGCCCTGGATGTGGACCTGAAGGTCCGGCTATGCCAATCCAAACAGTGGTGCAAGGATTTTACTGGAAATCGAAATAAATAAATCAATGCCCTCTGTCACGAAACCTTGCGGCCACCGGGACTGCCAGCGGGGTCTTTTATGTCCTGCCGTTTCCGCCCAGTTGCGGCCCGTTACGTGGCACGTGGTCCATGGCTTTCCAGAGGATGATCTGTTTGTGTGTTCGAGTGTGTGTGGGCGAGCAGGTGCGTGGGTGGGAAGGTTCCTTCCATTAGACTTGGAGAGCGATTTACGGTTCAGACCCTTCAGATGCTGCTCTGTGTGAGATGCTGCCAGCGGGCCACAGTGGAACGTGGTGTCTCTTTACGCCCATGACCTCCGTGTGAAGTCACACAGCAAGGCTGGTGGGACTGTGTGTGGCCGAAATGTGAGCATAAATGTGCCTCTGGTGAAGCTGCCAGCTCCACCAGGCGAGAGGGGAAAAAGTCCCTCAAGGAGCTTGGGGCAAAACAATGCAAAGAGCCCAGTGCTGTGGGTGGGTTTGTTTGTGTAGGAGAGAAAGAAAGGAAGAGAGAAGGAAAGAAGGATTCTTCATGTGAAAGGAGTGGGGTGGCCCCAGAAGTGGTGGTGGCTGCTTAGCGGTAGGATACTTGTTTACAGACCAAAAGATTTTGGGTTCAAATTCTACCTCCAGCATTACACCCACAGGCAAGACCCTTAACCCCCAGTTGCTAGTGCCAGATAGAAGTGAAAGTGAGTGACTGTTTGTCAGATAGCACACAGTGCACCACAATCAAATGTGACCTCTGCATTTAACCCATCCATGAAGGAGCAGTGGTCAGTGCCTGGGGAGCAGTGCTTGGAGACCCTCAGTAGCACCTTTACCAGTCCTTCATTTGAACCATCAACCTTCCAATCACGGGGTGAACCCCTTAACTGTTATGCTACCAACTGCCCCAGAAAGAACTGGAATGAGATCTGTGATGTGCTCAGCTGCCTCACACCTTTGGTTTATTTCATCCATCAGTGAGAGTATATGAAGATTGTTAGTTCCTCAGACATCAAGGAAATGGCAGTCTTGAGTGCTTGAGTAGTAGACAACTGGACTTCTTTTTGGTTCTTGAAGATTTGGTTAACTGAAGAAGCTTATTGGATAAAAGGTGAAATTTCCTCAAGAGCCCAAAAGAAGTCTAGTTGCCAATTATTTAAGGTTTCAAGAACATAAGAAGCTCCAAAACAGACTCCATGTTGCACAGTTTGGGAGTAAACGAGCATCTTTCATGCATGCAGTGTTGTGACTGTGGATTAGCTGCTGACTTGTGCTTTGACAGGGGTTGTTGAGGTGTGTAACTCAGCTAGCAGTAACTTGGTTGAACAGCAGCTGTTGATTTAAGTCTAGTTTTACAGGTATGACTAACAGATGTAGACCACAAAGTACTGATGTACGTCATTCTGGAAAAGAGCCTCTGGTAAAAGCAGTAAATGTAAGGGTCTTATGGTTTAACGTCACCATTGTGTCAGCAACACTGCTGCTAAGTCTTGTGTTCCTATAGAAAACACTCTAAAGTCTCCTCTCTTGTCATTTAGTCCTGCTCTGGGACTGCACACCACCTCAGCACTGCAGAAAACTAAAGAGCCAAACACTGCCAATGGCAGTTGATGGATGGCGGCAACGTTGGTTGCACGTAAAGATGAGGCCATTTGTTTCCCTCTCAGTTAGTTAAAACTGTGATCTTGGCAGTAGTGCGAAGGTGGGGAACTGCAGCCACCCAGAATGTGCATGGGGGGAGCAGAGGGAGAGAGGTGAGGGAGGCATCTGAGCTGGAAAGCTTCCAGAAGATGTTATCGGTGCCTGTGACTGAAACAAAACACCCAACACAACAAAATCAAAAAGGGCGCTGGGAAGACAAAGCCCTGCTTCAGTGTTCAGTTTGCAGACCCCAGTTTCCTTTCCTCCAATGAAGATGTGTTGTGGTGTTTACATTCCAGGCTGCAGGAAAAGGCTGCGTTGCTGGTGGAGATGATGGTGTCCTCCAGACGCCTTTCTCCCCCAACCCCCACCCCAGCTATAGGCACGTCGTCTGATTCAGACTTTGCTTTGCTTATTCCTCCTACTTTCACTGTCATCTTGTCTTAACAGACAGCGAAAGCTGACTCGATTTAGTTTTCAAAAATGAAATGGAAAGGGGAGGTCAGCAAGCCAAGCAAATACTGCAGGCATCCGGGCATCAGTTTGCAGAGATAAGTGCTTTGCATGTGGGCACTGGATGCGGGTCAGGTTTCTGGGGCTCCATGGCTGAATGGCACCCGGGCTGGGCGTGTGCTAAATTTGGGTCCCATTGTCTAGACATGGGAAGTGCATTAACATAATGAGTTTGGTAAATGGTGTTGGGGCACGTTTCGGAGAGGAAAGCAGAATTCCTGTGTTGATGCACTCTCTCAGACCACTGCCAGAAATGCTCAAGCTGAGCCTTCCGTTGGGCAGAGGAAGCCTGCGACGAATGACAAGCTTTCTCCCGGCTGTGTTAACACACACACACAAATGCTTGGCCCCCATAAGTTCTGCAACAGAGCGAGATCTGGGCAAGAGGAGCAGCTTTCCTGTTGGCTCTGGGGCTCTAGGTAGAGACCCTGGTGTGGAGCTCTAATGAAAAACAGGGCTGTGGATTTATCGGCATGGTCGAAAGGCACTTGAAGAGTTAAGACCTCAGCCTAGAACAAAACCTAATTAAATCCAATCATTGATCAGCTGATCCTCCTGAACAAATGAGCCAGACTCACGAACCTGCTTTTAACGCCTGTGTGGCTTCTCCATCTGCCAAAACTTGCCTCGTATCATCTCAGCTCGTCCTCCTGGAGCCCTCCGTGCTATCCGGGCTGGTAGTCAAGGCAACAGTGGCGTGCCGAGCAGCTGTTTGACGGAATTCCCATAAACACGTCCTGAGACCTGTTTCCCTCAACGTTTGATGCATGTAAGACAGCTCCCAGCTGCTGGACTTAAAGGGAGAATGCCGACTAATATCTGTAATGTGGCTAGCAATGGACACAAGTTAATAGGGACTTCTAGCTCAAAGGGCTAATGCAAACGATCTCCAAGAATGTTAGCGATGTTAGAATCTGGGGCACTTTAAGGTAAGATTTGGGACTGTACTATAAAGGCCATTTTCTGCACAAAATCAGGATTCAATGTTCACAAAAGTAGTTATCATGCTATCATGCTATAAGCTACTCTGCAGCTGCACAGCCTAGAAGCCGGCAATTCAAAGTGAACTTTGCAGACAGACGGTGGAATTTATTCGTCGATGAATTCTCACCAGAGGTGGAAAAATCCAGCTTCAGCTTCAGTCTCTGGTATTTAACCCCTAGTGGGGTTGTCACCTTGGAGGTTGCCGTTGACCCACAATCAAGCCATCAAGTGAATCATTCTGCTATTCAGGGTGGGGCAGTGACTCTCTGGACTGCCTCCAAGGTGATGACCCCACTAGAGGTGAAACACCTGGGACTTCCTATCAGGTTTTAGGAACTGAAGAAGCCTTTCGGATGAGAGGTAAAACTTCTGCCATCGACTTACCAAATAAAAAATGGCTTTTATATTTTTACATTGTTAAAAATTTGCTCACAAGTTCTAAATAACCACATAAAAATGAGTACAATAATATAATTGACATTACATTTATTTTTCAATTTATTTATTTTTATATTTCAAAATGTAATTTTTTATAAGAAAATAAAATATTAATTCACTGAATTTGCAGAAAATGTACTATATTTTTATCACAATTTAAATGTTTGGTAATATCGCACAGCTCTACTTCACCTGCTTTCCTGCTTGACTTGACTTCCTCCATTTACACACTGACCCTGTGTCTGCCCATAAACTCCAAGCACTTGGGGCTGTTTGATCTAATTTCTGCAAATTAACTCACACCACTGGGATTTCTCCAATTTGGAACCTTATACCGATAAGAATCAGCAGCACCGCCCTGACTCGGGCCCCGTCCGCCTCGCCCCGACACCGCAATGCGTTACGCACCCAAATCCGCGCCCACACAAATGCTGCTAATTGTGTTCCAGTGTTCTGAGATCAGAATTTTTATAAGCAAGGCCGGAGTATGAAGAGGCACGTCTCGTTTCTGGGCCGGCCGGAAAAAGAAAGCCTTTTCTGAAAGGCTCTGGCAGCACGGTCGCTCCTCTCCTCTCGTCTCACGCCATCTTTATTATGTGCGATTTTCAAAGCCCTGTGCAATGTGTTTTTGAAGAACTCCGGACCCATGAAAATGCCCGCTTTATGACAAAGGATATTAAAAAAGGGAGGGAGAGGGTTTGGACTTTTCTCTTCTCCCCCTCCCCCAACACCAAAACTCTAAAAGGAGACACTCACTGATTTAATGGAAGAAAAATGTTTAGGTTGAATGCTGTATGTTTCCCAAAACCGGACAGAAACACAACGGCACTAAGCAGTGTTAGCGAGTAGCTAACTAAAATGAGCGATTCTCCTAACTTCACTACTTTTTCAGTAACTTATCAGGAGTGAAGCTACATTTTAAATGCTGTTCCTGTAGATTTTTTGTAGCAATGAAGTAATGCTATATCATTACAAAAAACACCATTATTACATAATCACTTTACAATGCTGCTCACTGGCTTTCTGACTGCTCTTAAATTGTCAGTAGTGGCATTTGATCGACTACTGCGCTCACACGGTGCACGCCCATTTCATCACAGCACACTTTTGGCAGCCGGGAGATGGAGTTGGAATATTGAGTCCGAGGATAAAAGCAAGAATCTGTGGCCATATTTCTTAAAATGTCCGGCTCAAAAGTGACAGAACGTACACATTAGACTTACACATTAAGGGGCAGTTGGTAATGTAATGGTTAAAGAGTTTCCCCGTGATCACAAGGTCGCTGGTTCAAGTTCCGAACCGGTTAAGGTACCACTGAGGACCGGAAGCACCTCTCCATGGGCGCTGTCAAAATAGTAGCCCACTGCTGCTTCACGGATGGGTCAAAAGCAGAGGTCACATTTGGTTGCGGCGCAATGTGAGCTGTGCTGTGGTGTGTTCACAATGACAATCACTCACTTAAATTCACATTGAAGTGTAACTCGCACAAGCCAACAATCAAAACACTCTCTAAACATGCAACATATCATTGAAACCTTATTCTGATTTGACAATACATTAAAACACTGTATCCTAAAGCACAAGCATTATTACTGGATACAGTTGCGGAAATGGTGGAAAAGTTGTGGTAATTGTTCAAAATTGTTCACGGTAATAACGAATTCGCTGGAATTGGCTGAATTTGCTTTGGTAGCTGCGATCGCAACATTGCAAAATCCTGGATGTTTCTGATAGAACAAAATTACCCGACCTTCTCCCAGCTGGGATTTTAGCCGACAAATTCCCCTGAAGAGACTGATTGCTCACAATGGGGGAATCTCATGGCCCGATTTATTCACGCTACAGAATCTCCCTGAAGCCGGACGGCTAACTGGAAGCGACGCACACCTGCAGCAATTAAGGCGCGAGGCTGACGCTTTTTCGGCTTTGAATTCTGAGCCTTCGTCCGAGTGACTTTCTTGTGCCAAACGTTATTTGGTTGATGAGAAGTGGGTAAGGACTGCGGTCCCGTTGGCTTGGCCGATTTTCTCCGCTGCTGAGATGCTTTTTACGGTCTCGAAGGGGGAAGCGAGAGCGACAGACATACCGGATTAAGGGGAGGTTCTGGCCAGTTTAATATCGGCTCTCCATCTGTCACTGGTCAATTTCACACTGATTCAATCAGCATGCCTTGTTTTAAATCTTCACTATAACAAAGGAGACCCATGGCATTCTTCTAAGAGCACTCTGGAAAGCTGCAGACCCTCGAGCTCCAAGAATGGGATGCAGCAAGGAAAGAAGGATAGATTAAAGCTTTATGACGAAAAAGACCCAAAAAAGAGCAGCGGTCTGCACGGAGGAGCTCTGAAACAAAAGGCCGAGTTCATATGAAAGAGTTCTCGATGAGAGGCAGGACATAAATCTAACATACATTCAAAAACATTCGTAGAGAGGGAAAAATGCTTAAAACCTACAGATGAAATGTGAATAAGGCAGGCCAGAGGGAAACCGCAAATACAGAGCATAGAGCCATGCAGTAATTATCAAACTAAATCAGTGCCTTCCCTTTTGGATTTTGATTTGCGAGTTTGAGAGCCGGGACTGCGTGCCATTACTAGTTTAATGTTCTGCAAAATCCTGCACGGTGCAAGCATGCATTTCTAATTGTGCAACACGCTATTCGATTTCTGTACTGGTTTCCATCTTTAAAGCTGCACTCAGTGACGGGCCTTAAAGTAACAGAGGAATAAAACAATACAAGAACAGCATGCAACGAAAACCAGTGGTGTGGAATCCCATGAGAACTCACAGTAAAGCTTATTTTTCACCTAATAAAGGGCCTGTGTCCACCAAACGGTTTTTGCGCTGAGAGCGGTCAAAACCTCACTTCCAGAGCGCTTTGTCGGCGCTTCACTCAGCGCCGACGTTCGCTCCAATTTCATGTAAACGCTGGAATGTGTTCCTTTGAGATCTGTAGTTTAGCCGATATAAAAGAGATTAACTTTACAATGGAGAGAAATGGCATCTTGGCGTTAGCAGCAGTGTTTGAACTTGATACTCACGTGTCTGGGGTGTTGGTGGCCGAGTGGTAGGACATTCACCTCTGGATCAAGAGGTTGTGGGTTCGAATCCGACCTCTGGCGTTACTGACACTGAGTCTATAAGCAAGACCCTTAACCTTAGGTTTCTCTCAGGGGAACTGTCCCTGAAATTAGGAAATGTCTGCTAAATGCCATAAAATGTAAAAATGTCTCTTCGAAATGTAGAGATTGGATGCATGAGATAAACCGTGCAAGCTGGGAGAGTACCACCGATTAGGGGTTTGATCACATAAGCTTCTCCAGCAGCTTGAGATATGCCGCCATTGCTGTTAGCAAGTTCTTGACAGTGTATGTCCCGCCCCTTCCTCGATTTTGATTGGCTAGCATGAGAGAAGTGACATTGATGAGCCCAGCGCTGTTCTAATAGTTCTAATCATGTCAACTTGATGCTCTCTGAGCGCTGCTGTAAAAAAACGTCTCTACCAGCATTTTTTTTTCTGTGGAGGGTGCTTAGCGCTCTGGATTTGTATTAAAAATAAGCACTGCCAGCGCAAAAATCGCGTTTGGTGGACACAGGCCTTAATGCAAAAAAAGGATGAACAACAGACCAGAAAAGAGACAGTGTTGATTTCATGTGAGATGCATTACACACTGGGAATAAATGTTCTAAATTAGTGCTGGTTATATAAATATATATTGCATTAATCACAGCAATAAATCGCAATTACTTGCATTACTTGTTTATACTATTCTACAGTGTCTCTGTGCCAACATGATGATGATTTATGCCACAGTCTTGTTCCTCATCATATTCGGAATGAACTGAATCTGAGAATTAGTCATAGTTTGAAAATGAGCAAATTAAAACACTTAATTTGGAGATTTCGAGGTATTTCAGTGACACTTTCCAATACGACTCCCCTTACAAAGTAATATAAATTGTATTGTAACATGAAGAAACCTAAACAACTCACATTAGCATGAGATGCCACCCGTACATCTCCAAACTATGTGGACAAACCCGGTGAAAAGTCTGTAATAAATGTTTACAGCCAAGTGTAAACCAGACTTTAATCTGCGCTGGTCACACAAACTTGTTCATAAGATTAACTTGCATTAAAACACAAAAACACCAAACCACACGCATTAACGCATTAACACATACTCCAAAAGTCAATATTTCCACTTTAATTTCCACTCCACACTTTAATCCTAGTTCTACATTGTCTCCTTATAAAGCAGGCAGATGTCAAAGTCCCGGCTCGGCTCTGCTCTTTTTGCCAGATGTGCTCCCTGTGCCCCGCTCTGTGCCCCGGTGGCCTTGACAGGCAGGATGAAAATGTTTGTTTGAAGCCGCCTGGTTCTCATCAGCGCCGATGTCCCTGCGGAGCCTCACATCTCGACCTGTCCCACACCTTCCCCTCCTCCCCCAACCGAGACCCCTGTCCTACACCGGAGAGCCGGAGAAGGAGAAAGCTGATAATATCATCATCATCGTCGTCATCGTAACAGTCGCAAGTCTGTACGGTTTGCACGTTACGGCCTCTCCTGGCCTCAAGGGAGCGCGTGATGGGATTATTTGTCGCTACTAGGGGTGGATAATATATCAAATATACTCAATATATCTCGGATGGTTCCACATTGTGAATATCGAGTACAAATCCTTACATTAATGTTACACAAACAGCATATACGTCAATTTCAAGTTTTGCTGAACGTGCTGAGTGTGGGTGCCCACGACTCTCATGTGGAACGTCAACACTCGCAAAAAACGCTCCAGTTCAGTCAAATCCTCCCCTTTATTACAGACAAAACTCATATGTTAGCTCATAAATAACAAAAACAACCAGCGTTGTACTGACAATACAGCTATTTACTTTTACTAATATTTTCAGTGTTTATTCCGGACTCACGTCCATCGCATCATTGTGATGCGACTCTAAATCATGCGCAGGGGATTGTGGGAAATGTAGTTCTATCCCAGCAAGAGAATATATTGAGATATAGATAGTGTATCATGATATAGCTTTTTAAAAATTGCTTTATTATTTTTAGGGCATATCGCCCAACCCTAGTGGCTACCAATAAAAGAAGTGGAGGCCAGGTTTTATAAACAACATACAACAATGGTTTTATAGTTGCAACTTTGGTCAATTTAACACCAGCCAAAAACACCTGATAACTGAAAATATCCGTCGTTGTAAAGATATAAAAATAACAGTATGTTTTTTGTAACAGTGTTGCGTTTTGACACGATACACTGCTATTTGCAAAAACAATAGTTAACTGGTAGCTTTGCTACTGCTAGGCTACGGAAAAGTAGCTAATTTCACTAATTTTAGTTAGCATTTCACCTGCTTTATTCACTGTGTGTTGCAAAGCTTTGGCAGGAGCATCCGAGCTCCTATGATGCTTCAAGCGCTTGTTTTTATTTCGAAACTGGCTTGCGTCATTTTCGCTGTGCTAATTCTGGTGAAGGTTTCGGTGACAGCACGTTGTTTTTGTAGATCAAATAATGTAGCTGGTGACTCCCTATTGCTTCTCTTTTCACACTACACAACCGTTTTGCTTGTGGCTGCAAGCGTTGAGGTTGCACAGTGTGAACAAAAGTGATCCAGCGACTTTCAGAATCGCATAGTGTGAATGAGGCTTAAGGGGAAACGATTTTGATGACAAATATGGAAACGTGAGAGTCTGTGAGGGTCGATGCTGACATGTTTGCCTGAAACACACATCTCCCAAAAAAACACAGGAACACTTGGCACCCCTTTTCGCCTTAACTGATGTCTTCTGTGCTTTTGTTTGAGAAAGTCTTAATTCCATGAGGCACTGGAGATTTGTGTATAGAGTTTCGTTCTGCGATAACATTCCGTCTTTGATTGTCTTTGAAATGCTGACTCGCTGTCAAATTAGAAGCGAAGATAAATGATTACAATACGGCAGGGAATTTGCAATTGTGCACGCAATGTGTACGGTGCGGAGGCCCAAATAACAGGCGGCGCTGCCAAATGCCAGTGAGACACTGAGAGCAGGCATGACTTCTATTACAGTTGTTTATGGAAGGAAAGCAGCTCGGCTGCACTATCGCTGATGTTGGACAATCAGCTCTGACTGCGTTCTCTTTCACTTTGGTATCCTTGGTGAAAATACTAAGGCCTAGTCCACACGGACATCAGAATCAGGTGTTTTTCTAGCATTTTCTGAGCGAGGACTAAACGTTGACCGTTTTTCTACTCAGAAGCCTCCACATATATCTCTCTATATATATCTGTATCTATAAAAGTGGTTAAATTTAACCAAAAGAAGTAATAAAGAGTCGTTCGGGCTGATTATCGAGGCCGATGTTAGGCATTTTGCCGATTATGGTATCGGTGTTTCATTTTGACCATCACCGATATGAAGTAAATTACAAGGTGCGCTACTGTGGCTCCACTGCCGTCTCTTCTCTCTGTGTTGTTTGTTCTCGACTCGCTGCTTCATTTAATATGCCACCCACAACATTCTCTGACTGGCTATATGTCACACGAGTAGACAGCCAATCAACGCTGAAGCCTTACTGTCACTCACACAAGCGTGGTATGATGCTCCAAGGAGGAGAAGAGGAGAAGAGGAGAGTTTCAGCTGAGCTTGATGTTTGTAAAATTCGAAATTTTGACAGATTAACAAAAAAAATGCTCCAAATATCGGTTAACGTCTTCGTTAACTAGCAATAATCGGTATCGATATAGACCCTGAAAAAACAATACCGGTCAACGTCTAATTAAAATAGAACATTTACACATATACTGCCAGCACTTTAAGCACTGACTACACAAAGAAAACTCAGAAAAAATAAAAAATAATAATTAAAAAAAAATACATATATATATATATTTTTTTTAAAAAAAGAAAACTCGGAAGACACACTTAAATGTTACTTGATTTTACTTAATGAAATGAACTTGAAATGTACTTGTTTTGTTTCTGAGGGTACCAAGGGGGGGCTTCAGGGTTTGAGGGGCTGGGTTTTAGCTCGGTCAACTTGAGCCGCTGCTGCCAAAGCAGCCTTCATTAAAGACTTCTGGGCAAAATCTGGAGCGAGGAAACAATCTGAGCGAGTGGAAAATCTGCAAACCTGATATGAGAAAAACTGCACAATGATAGGTCTGGCTTACTCCTGCGACGAGAGAGAGAGACAGATGGGCCTTAAAGCGGGTAAAGACACACAGACAAATATCTGCGTTGATACACCCTGACATCCTAACAGCACCGACTCCTCTGATGTCTGGGACATGAGCACCGTAATTGGTGGAGGCTCTTGAGAAACGCCAGGTTGGAGTTTAGACTAAAATACATTTACCAGCCTCATATTACACTGAGAAAAGAAGCATTTGCAACCATCTTATGACCAGTATTTAAGTGAAATTAAACTTTAAAAATAATAAAAAGTGCTATTAAATGTAAGAAAATAAATATATTTAAGGTAAATAATTTGAACGCTCAGCATTATGAGTTATATGTTTTAATATTTAACTTAATTATTTGATGTCTAATAAAATATAAATATAAATCAAATTCTATTAAAAATGTGTTAATATTTACAATATTGTACTCTATTACATATATGAAAGCTTTATAAAACCAATAACTTTATAATATTATAATATATAAGAAAATAAAAGTATTTAATGGACATCACAAAAACAATAAAGTTAAAAGCTATATGTTTAAATGTATTTAGATTTATGAAGGCAGATTGTTTAAGGGACAAGATTTCTATTAAGCAATAGTTTAAATCTTAATACACACGCTTCTTTATAATTACACAATTCTGTTTGACGGAAATTTTGTCATGCAGTTGGAATGTATTAAGTTAGAAAAATGGACCTAAATATTATATATATTTCAGCTGACTAGGTCTCAGAGGAGCTCCAGCACTTTGCTCTGTTCCACCAGGATCTTTATAAACTGTTCTGGTCAAGTGGGACGTCGGCCCTGCGTTTTTACAGGAACGGAGCACCTGATAGTAAAATAATTGGAAAAGCTTTTCGGATGATGATGGGAAAGCCATGTGCAACGGCAACAGATGTTTTATAACTGTCTCCCTTCTGCATATGGTAGCTTTGAACTGCGAGGGGGTATAAGCCTAAATAAATCACCGCACTGGATATCATGCTTCGTAATTTGGTCCACGCCGGGGCTTCAGGGCCGCAAGGCCGGAGACGAGTTCCGAACTCGGCCTCATCAAATTGTACTCTTAAAAATAAAGTCCCCAATATGGACTGAAAACGGATAGAAGCGCGAAAAAGATAATGAGAAAAATGATAAAAGCTGTTTATAGCTGTTTTCGCTGATTACAGTTAAGGTAGCTATTAAACTATCAGCGGTTGAATTAATGTTAAGCTCACATCAGAAACTGACTAACCACAAGATAACTAATACCACACTTCTCTTAAACGGAGATTCCACCTTGTGGTCAAAATAGGGAATAAAATGCTTAATAAATATGGCCCCTTGTGGTCAAAATAGGGAATAAAATGCTTAATAAATATGGCCCCTTGTGGTCAAAATAGGGAATGGCAGACTTAATTGAGAAGGGAACTACAACCTTATTGGAGGCCAAAATATAGAGTTAATTTTTTGACAAGAAACGCAATAGCCCTGGACTCCTGAATGAGCTAATAATGTCAAGCCATGAACAATGTCTCTATGACAAAAACTGCAGAAAAGTTGTGCAAATCGTTGGTAGAAAATAGTAATAATGATGGTGGTATGCTTGAGGTGGTAGCCAGCAATCACAAAAACAGGCAGAAAGGCTTTCTGCTTTTCCTCAGGCAAGGACGAGACAGCTGCAGTGCGGTCCAGTCTGTTTTCAGTGAGGTTATCAACATGGCCGGCCCATGCCTCTGCTAACGCCTCTGCTAACAGCTCCTGACGCGTCAGTGGCGCAGAACCCGGTTCCTCTTCGCCACACCGCGATGAACGATTACGTCTTTTTATAGAGTCGTAACCAGCAACGTCTCGCGCCGGCCTCCAGGGATAGCTCTGGGGAATGTCAGAAGGGCTCTGTTGGTGACACTGTGTGTCTCTGCGTAATGAATTCCCCTTTCCACATGTTTGTTCTCTTGCAAAAAAGAGAGAAAAGAAAAGGGTGGACAGTCTTTTTGGTGTCAGAAAGGCGACATCTGGGAGCCATTAGTTCCGTTCCGTCCAGAGAGCGAGTTCATTAAGATGCGACAGGTAATCAAGTTGCCGGAAACTAATTAAGGCGGTGTGAGGCGGGGAGCTGTCTTTACTCAAACTACAGAGTCACCATTCACTGGTGAAGATCTTACAGAGTCAGTGATCGTCATACTTTGGGTTAGGGTCTTGGCAATTCATCAAAAATGGTTGAGAAACGAGCTATGTTTGGTGATTGTCATTCCAAAATATTGGTAGCTTGGACTTATTTCTCAGCGCCATAAAGTATCTAAAAGTCGCCTTGTTCTGTGTAACTCAGAGTGAAGCAATGTTGTAATGCATTTGTGTTTTTGATTGTTAGCGGTGGTTTTTTCTGGCTCTTCCCTTCCCTTCCGACCGCTGCATTTATTGGGTCATTGTGCCACTGCGTGTTATATCTGTTTTTAATGTCTTTTTCGTCCAACTACTAAAGCCATGGTCAGGACGAGTCTCACGCACCCGTACCACACGCACTCTGCTATTCAAATCAGCTGTTCCAATAAATATTTTTCAAGTGGAGCTCAGATGGCTTTGTGTGTGTCTCTTTGTGTGTGTGTGAGAGAGAGAGAGTGAGAGCTTGCTTGCCATAGGGGATGACTCGCATATGTACATGGGTTTTAATCACAAGCCCTGTTTTCCCAGATGAATCCAATGCAAGCCTCATTCCCCTTGCAGGCACTGATGTATTCCGTTCACCAGGTGGTCCAGAGATCACTAAAGGATGAGTTTTATGTAGCTTCTTGAAACCCCAGTTTCAGGAGAACAAAAGCAGGAGAAGAATCGTGGTAGGACTCAACTAATGCATTGGAAGGAGAAACATCGTTCGAGATTGGAATCGGTCTTAAAAAGTCGGTATCGGTCCGGCTCCAGTAAACCAGCCTTAAAGGTGTTTTTCTGATAAAACTATAGTAACAAAGCTTGAGCCAATCTGTACAGTCTCTGGGCACGGGGTCACACCAGACTAACTTAAATCATCCCATCATACGAGACCCAGCGCCGGGAAACCTAGAGAGCGATCAGGAAGCTCACAAGACGAGGGCCGCGCTCGCAGCAGCAAGCCGTGCTGCATGGTGTGTGTACGTTGGCTCTCGGCCTCGCTCTCCCAGAGCCATGTGGTGGGCCTCGATTGGCTTTCCTCGAGTAATCTTCATAAATTTGACAGTAGTAGGGAGATTACCCTCGTCCCCTCGTCCCTCATTTATCAAGGAGGCTGAGACAGCAGGCCTCGCTCTCCCCGACTTCCCCCCAAACTTTCCACCTCCTTCCCCCAACAAACCCGCGCCTCAATCCCCCTGATCCCAGAGGACTACCTGGCTGACGTCTGGGACTGTTCTTACACTCATACCCACCAGAAGAGGCAAAAACAAGCCGTCCAATCTGGCGCGAGCGCTCTGTAAGCAGCAGGGAGCAAAGCCTCTCGCCAGTCAAGGCTCATTAAAGGAATACATTTCTCCTTAAAGAGCACAGGGCTTGCTAAATAAGCAGAGTGGCTAAACCTGTTAATCTGATGAAGGCAGCTAATGAAACAGGGCTCCGACTGGCCGATCCTGGCCCTGGTCCTCACCCTGGTCCTCGCCTTCTTTTTCCCCCTTCCCAAAAAACAACATGGCATTCAGCTATGGATAGTATTGATTCTATTATCGATTTTATCAGAATGTTGATTTAAAAATGACCGATAACCCTTAAAATCTGTTGACCCCTAATATCTAGGGCCAGAAACGGGCCCCCTTCCTAAACTATTCATGGCAGCGGTGGATGTTAGTTACAAATGAGATGGGCAGCCGCAAAGGGTAGAGGCGTTCACTCATTTGCACTTCACAGGGGAGGTTGGTAGAGTAACAGTTATGGAATTTGCCGAACCAGTAAAGGTACCACTGAGGTACTCATGAGCAAGGTACCTTCAAGCTTCAAGCTCTGCTATCATTGTGAACACACCACAGCATGGCACACAGCACAAAGAAATGGGATCTCTGCATTTGACCCATCCGTGAAGGAGCAGAAGGTGGATCTTTTGGCAGTGCCCGGTGAGCAGTGCTTGGCGACGGTACTCTGCTCATTAGTACCTCAGTGGTAACTTTACCAGTCTGGGACCTCAACTGGAGACCCTCCGATCATTGAACCAACTCCATAACTGTTCCACTATTCACAGATCCTGTGAACAAATCAGGTTCAGATGGTAGGGTTGTGCAAAAAAATCGTATTGAAACAAATCACGATTCTTTCTGTCGATTCAAAATCGCTTCATGCATTCCAAAAAAAATGATTCATGTTTTTCAACGGTGCAATGTGGAAATCTGCCCAGACAGACCTCCTTGCGGTCAGTATGCGTACACATGCATTACATTTACTAAACAACATTTGATTCAGTGTGATTTTTTTGTTAATCTGCCACAGTCAAATGTGAAAAGTGACTCAAAACTGCAATCTGAAATCAAATTCATTTACGTTAATCGTTAATGAATCGATTTTGAATCGAAACGTGAGCCCAAGAATCCGAATCGAATCGTGAGCCCAAGAATCGGAATCGAATCGTGAGATTTTCTGACTCGTGCCCCCCTTAAAATCCCCCTGGATTTCGATACGAGTCACTTCGTCCTCTAGTTCTCTAGTACTTCTAAAAAGCAGCAAAGCAGGAGTTCTCCCCGCGCACCTTTAAGGCTAGAAACACAACAGCATCCAAGCACGGAGGTCTGCCGGTGAATTACGACGCTGGCCGGATCCGTTCCTCCCGGACACTTCCCTCCCACGCCACCTCCGATTCCGAACTTTTAAAAAGGCACGAAGGTCACCATGAGCCAGCGGGCAGGAGCTCGTCCCTGAGCGGTCTAACAGCCGAGACTTTAGCAACCATTAACCACAAAAGCAGCCTAGAGGATTCGTCCCGTACCATCGTTAACGTTCCTGGGCTTTCATCCTCTCAGATACACTGCCCTCATTACGTCCACATACAAACCTCTTGATAGAGTACAAAAGCTGCCGCTGCAAAAATAATCATTCCGCCGGTGACTAGAGGGGAAAAAAGGGTGTAATGTGTGTTGAGAAATAATTTGTAATTTCCATTCCAAACACAGCCAAGTGGCGAAGGTTCGATCGAGATCCCGACATCAAAGAGTCGACGTTTTTTGCGGCGCAATCTGATCCTCGTAGTCGGGAATTAATGACGTGTAAATTATGCAAACATAACGGCAAACAAAAGGAGGGCCTCATTAACACAGCTAATTGTCCCAAATAGAAATTTCCATGCTTTTATTCTCCAGAAGCTTTGTTTGTCTTCGCACGGGGGGTTTAACCTCATGGAAAAAAAGTAGAACAAACGCTTGATTTCCATGGAAAGCATTCCTTTGATGAAGCAACGCACTATTTATTGTGTGTGTGTGTGTGTGTATATATACTGTATATAAGACTAATCTTGGAATGCAAAGGAAAACCTGCCAACTCCTGACAATGAACTGCAACGCTATCACGATGGAGGCTGTAACCGAGCGTGCAACTTGCTTTTCCGCCACCGTTTGTCATGCCGTTTGGATTAAGGCTGACGTCACTGTGTCTCCCCGGGCCTTTCTCCTCTTCAACATGTTGCTCTAAAGTTAAATACGTCTGTTTGCAGACCAAGGTGGCTTCAATTCATTGGTCCTAAAAGCAGGCGGTAGCGATTCTTCATACCAGGGGAGGGTTTGACTACACTGTCCATAAAAGGGGGACTTCTGTGGACCTTTCCGGTGTTTTTCCCTACCATTATATCAGGGGGGTGTATTTTAACGCTCGCAGGGTGGTAAAGCTTGTAAATAAATGATCTACATGTGACCCTCCACAGCAAAACCAGTCGCCTGTCGCAAATTTTCAAAATTGAGTTATGATGTTTTCATGAAAGGGCATAAATCAAGCTTCAAAACGATACCTATATGGAATGAATCGGACGACACGTGACTAAGATATCAACATTCAAAGGAGTCGGGTTTCTCCTGTCACGCCAAGTGAGAAACGGAGAAATCTGCCTTTGAAGTTGGCTATCGCCGTAGCACTCACAGACGCTTGGTGCGGTCGCGGCTACGTTTGTACTTACGGTAGCCTACGCTGCATTCACAGCCACACGGATAGCCTACCTGCGTTAGGTTAACTGAACTCGGGAGACGAAGATGGATTGCTGAGAAATATCTTCACGCTAGTCAACCAGTGGATTTTGCGTAAATATTGAAGTAGAGCGGTCAAAACAGAAACTTTTAACATTCTGCTGGAATTGAATTCCTCACCTCAAGAAAGTCACGTTTTTAGGATGGAAAGGGTAAGTTTTTCAGTGAAATTTATTCACAACAGTACAGTATAGACCTTCCACTGTTTCAAAACACTAAAAACAAAAAATCCAATCATTTTACCCCACGCAACATAAACGCTCGTTTTTCTCGGAAACCTCCGTTGCGTCAAGCGACTGGTTTTGCCGTGGAGGGTCACATATTTGCTCAGTTGTTATAGTGGCTGCTGTCATTAATAGAAACACATGAACAACATGATTCTTTTAAGCGTTTGTGTCGGTGTCTGTTAGGGTCAGGATTAGGGATAGCCCCCTGCGCCCCCCGCCAAAAGCTGTAAACCTAGGGGAAACACTGCTGTCCCCGTAAACTGTTTTAAAAGTGCTTTCACTGTTGTATTCAGAAATAAATTTGCAATAAAGTAAATATTATATTGTCCACCACAGCATAAATGTGTAATTACATGTTACAAAACTCAAAATCTTTAAAAAATTCCAACAAAAATAAAGAAAATTTACACCGTGAGCCCAAAAAGGAGCTCAGTACCTTTGCCCTAAAGTCAATCACATTGTCAGTGACGCTTTATAACCAGTGACATGATCATCAATATAATAATTGCTTTGTTGCAACACTGAAAGATTTTTTTTTTTGCCAAAATGTACGGGAAAAGGTACCATGAGTCCTGTTTGTTGGCTCGGAGTGCATTAATATCCTGAAAAAATCACATTATCTATTTCCATACTTCCCTTCTAATCTGATTTTACGCACCAAACCGCTGGGGTTTGACTTTTTTTCGGTGAATTACTAGGAGGGGAGCCAAGTGTAGAACACGATATTAATGCGATCATGATGTCGGCCGAGCAGACGCACCGGCGGAAAAAGTGAGTAAGAGATTTTACTAGTGAGGAAGTCACCTCGGGAATGAGAATGCGAATGTGAACAGATCCCTGATTGTTGCTTGTCCGGTTGTCTTACGGGGGCGGAACTTGTGGTTTTCCTTCGCCTGGCTCTCGTTCAGGACGGCGGTAACGGTTAGGGAGCTGGGTCGCCGGCTCAAGTTCCGAACCGGTATAGGTACCACTGAGGTACTCATGAGGAAAGTACCGTCCACCAAGCACTGCTCCCCAGGTGAAAAAGATGCTCTTTTACGGACGGGTCAAATGCATAGTTTACATTTCGTGGTGGTGCACTGTGTGCTGTGTTGTGCTGTATTCAATGTAGTAGTTAGCATCGGTTAGCGTTACACAAATTCCTTACAATCCCAGTGTCCCGCACGAGCAGGTTTAAACACGGTGGGGAATGAGCCATTGTTCCAGGAGAGTAAATCAATCTGTCCAACGCTCCATTAAAAGGCTTTTTTAGGAAGACGCGATTGGAGGCGAAGGGCTTTAAAAAGGCGCTGTCTGAATGAATACAGTCTAAAATTTATTTGCAGGCGTCAGGTTCAAGATTCAAGAAAGTTTATTACACTGTGCCGTTTACAAAGCACACAGAGAGCTGTTGTCTGGAGCAAAACTGGTGTGACATTTAACATCGCAAAGCAATATGAAGTGTGGAGGAGACAAGACAGTGTGGTTCTTGAACACTACACGCTGTACTGCAGTATTCATTTTATTATTAGTAATTATTTGTGTTATTTTTGTGTGTGAATTTAAGCGAGTGGTTATTTGGCTGCAAGAACCAACATAAATCCTCATGATTTCTCTCCGTTGTAAAGATAGTCTTGTCAGCTAAACTACCCATCTCAAAGGAACATTACAATGTTGACATTAAACAGCAACGGACGCAGGAGTTCCCAATGACGCTTTTTGTAACTTAGCAACAACAAGCTCTAAAAATGTGCTGAGAAAATGCTCTAAAAGTGAGGTTTTGACCGCGCTCAAGTGCTAAAAACGTGTTTAGTGGACACGGGCCCCTAGCTGGCAAAAACCTGATGGTGTGTTCTAATCATTTCAGGGATGACTGCGTCGTCAACTTCGGCCAGTACAAAGCAGAATTAGTACAAACTTTGTCTGACCGAGGGGGCCAACTGTCCGTGCTAAACCTGCAGACGAGGGACATGTAAGTACTTATGAATAATGACCTATGTGTTTCTTTTGCAGTTTAGCACAAACTAACAAGTTATCCTGTGGCGTTTTAGCCATTTAGCACGAGCGAATACTAGCAGCTAACGTTAGTTAGGATAATTTCCACCACTGTACTGCAAACCCAGTCGATAATAAACTAATATTATTATTTAATGTGGAAAGATAATTAAAATGTATTTATAAACTATATATGTATTTTAGTAACAGTAGACGGTCAGGTATTAGTGTAGCAGATGGTCAGCATAAGTTTGAAAAAGAATGTGAAAATCTGTATTATGATAAAATATTCAAAATCGATCCGTATCGAAAAATATAACGTGATAATATTTTGTACATATTGCCCAGCTTGAGTTTCAGATACTCCACACCCAAGTGATTTGTGGAGATTGTTGAGTTATAAGTTAATCGAATTTGCACTGAAATCAGCTCCAGAAGATTAAGACCTTGCACCGCGCTCTTTTTGTGAGACCTGAAGTTATTTACATTTACAGCATTTAGCAGATGCTATTTCCTCATTTTTACCGTTTTCCCCCCTTTTACACCCCCACGCCACCTTGCCATTAACACAGGTTTCTCGTCTCCGTTTTCCGTAAGAGAAGCGGCTTCTAAAGGCCATTAATCAGTGGAGCAGCGCTGCGTCAAGCGGTTAACGTCGAGCCGAACGCCGGCAGCAGCACACTCTCCTCCGCCTTCTCCAGTTGCACACCAACACCTGCTCCTAATCACCATCAACACAGCAGCTCCGCGGTGGTGACGTGCTAATATTTTAGTAAGAGAGCGCCCCAAAAAGTACCCCCCAAAACCCCCGCCTCATCTGCTGTCAGAACTACCCTCTCTGGCTTTGCTAATCTCAGGCCTGGGGGGCAGAAATGAGATGATGACGGATCAGCGGGGATTTGCTCGGCTCTCTGTTTAAGAAAAGAAAGGGGGAAAGCCAACATTATTGCCAGGTTCCTTTCAAACCTTCATCTTTTGATCCTTTTTACAGTGAGACACACCGATAATCAGCAACCTTTCAGGAGGTAGTGAAAAGGGGGGAACCGGTGGGGGTGGTGGTGGTGGGAATAAATGGTTAGGGTGGGGGTAAGAGGGCGTTGTGATTTGCCCCAGCCCTCAACGCTGGGGTAATTGGGGCAGGGTGAACGGAGAGGTTGGCGGTGAAAGCATCAAAAGAATTTCAAGAAGGGGGACAATGCGTGTTTTGGGGGCGGTGGGGGGCTTCACGGTGACGTTAATCCAGAAAGAAGCTTGTTTACGGCATTTTTGTGTTTCTAAATATTTTCACTTCACACACCGACCAGCACTTTTACTGTCACTGTGGTGTTTCATTTTTCACACTCGCGTGTTTTTAAGTTATTTTTTGTAATTTTTGCTACAAGGTCCTCTTACACCACTGCATTTCGTGCAAATTCCAACTAGAGGTTGACCACTACTGTTTTTTCAGGGTCGATATCGATACTGATTATCACTAGTTAACGAGGCCGATAATCGATATTTGGAACCGATATGCAAAAAATTAGAAAATCTGACAAAATTTTTTATGTTACAAAGCTCTGTCGAAACTCTCCTCTTCTCCTCCTCGGAGCTTCACACTGCGCTGGTGTGTGAGTGTGGTATGAGTGACCACTAGGCTTCAGCGTTGATTGGCTACTACTCGTGTGAGCATACAGCCAATCAGAGACTGTTGTGGGCGGGACATTAAATGAAGCATCGAGTCGAAAGCAAACAGCACAGAGAGAAGAGACGGCAGCGGAGCCGTAGATGTGCACCTTGTAATTACTTGATATTGGTGATGATCAAAATGAAACACCAATACCACAATCATCGGCTCCCGATAATCGGTTGACCCTTAATTTCAACTGTTCACCCGTCCACATTCACACACTTTCATCCCACTTTTAGCCCCGACATCAACCAGGTTTTACATTAGGGCGTTAAATTAGGGGGCTCCACGGTAACGTAAAACCAGAAGGAAGCTTGTTTACGAATTTTTTGTGTTTCTTACAGTATATTTTGCCCATGTTGGCTGCCCTCTGCTCCTTCGCGGATGGGTCAGATTTCGTTGTGGTGCGCTATGTGCTGTGGTGTGGTGTGTTCACAATGACAAAATAATCACGCGTTTTATGTCACTTTCATCTGTTTTCACGACCAATCAAAAAGCAGAGATGCAGTCAGCTCGGTTCCACTCCGCTTTGGCCCCGGCCATCAACACTGAGGTAACTGAAACGGGGCGAACGGCAAAAGAATGAAAAGACTCGAAAGAATTTCGAGGAAGGACACAAATTAATGCATTTTGGAGGAGGACAGAAAATGCTAATCCCGTCCCACACCCCCAAAGAAGCCAAGCCCAAGTCCATGCACTTTTGAATCAGCGCTACACCAGCTCTCCGTGGGTGTCCCCAAAAGCGAAGGAACGAGACAGAACTTCGCCCTTTAAATCCGCTCTCAATGCGCAACACGGGTAATCCCTGCTTCAGAACAGGTTGCTGGAGCAGGATTTACATCTCTGTGCGACGGAACGCTGAAGGAAAAGCAGATGAAAGGACGAAGGGGGAGGAGAGGGAGGAGGAGGAGGGAAGGAAAGGTATTCGTGAAGGTGAAATAATAAAGTCTGGCAGCGGAAACTAGATTGTTGTGGAAAAAATGTGTTTTCACTGCCTGTCATTATCTGGGCTCTTTCACGTGTGCCGAAATCTGTTATCTTTGCTAATTCTGGCGTATCACATACCGGCGTTTAATCACAAATTTGTTTGTAGACGGGAACATAAGAAAAGTGGTAGAACGCAGAAAAGGGGGGGAGGTTTGATGGCGAGGGAGATGTTCTGTAACCTCACCACAGATGTTCTCTATTGCACATGAAATGAGAACCGCCTGCTCGATCAAGATGCAGAGCTTTTTCAATACCTTGCAGCCCCTTGAAATACTGTATATGGATTATCATTTTTTTAAAACAAAGCGACGAAGGAAAAAACTGCTCAGGATCAAGCACCTTTCCGTCCGCTCGTCTGGTGCAGGATGACGGATCTACGTCCTGGTCTACATTAGTTCCGGACATTTTCGAAACGATCATCTTGCGCTATCGAGAACCGCCCGGCTCTGATTAGCGTTATACGATGAGGAAATGAGGATTCCTGGAGAGATGGACAGTCGTCACATCGGCCCCTGCCCTGGTATAGAAAATGCGTTGGTTTGCCGTCAACTACCTCAGGGCCGATATTGATACCGATTGCTGCTATTTGTGACTCTGCGCGGCAAAACCAGTCGCTTGTCGCAAATTTCCAAAATTGAGTTATTATGTTTTCATGAAAGGGCATAAATCAAGCTTCAAAATGATACCTACATGGAATAAATCGGACGACATATGACTGAGATATCAACATTCAAAGGAGTCGGGTTTCTCCTGTCACGCCAAGTGAGAAACGGAGAAATCTGCCTTTGAAGTTGACTATCGCCGTAGCACTCACAGACACTCGGTGCGGTCGCGGCTACGTTTACACTTACGGTAGCCTACGCTGCATTCACAGCCACACGGATAGCCTACCTGCGTTAGGTTAACTGAACTCGGGAGA
>JAVGVS010000011.1:658463-697664 GCA_032718565.1 Distichodus sexfasciatus | reverse complement strand
GAAAAACCTCCTTCCTGTCCTTTGTGCCTCTCTTCCCGGCTCCGCTTTGATACGTGACATTATTGTCCGCCAATTACGGCCACAAAACGCCCCAGGAAGTAGCCAAAGTCTCATCAGGAAGGGGATGTGAGGTCAGATTTCAGACGCCTTTCCGAAGTTTGGTGGCGTAACTGTCGGGCGTTCGCTCCGTGATCTGAAGGACGCAGGTTTGAATCCCAGGCCGGTAAAGGTACTAATGAGCAAGGTACCGTCCTCAAGCTACTGCTCCTTCACGGATGGGTCAAACGCAGAGGTCACATTTGGTTGTGGTGCACTGTGTGCTGTGGTGTGTTCACAATGACAAATAATCACTCACTTTCACTTTCACACCCTTACTCTACCACAGTTCTTGTTTAAGTCATATTTCGCACTGCAAATAAATGATGAACTTTACTATAAGGGCCTGGGTCCACCAAACGAGTCTTTTCCACTGAGAGCGCTCAAAACCTCACTTCCAGAGCACTTCTCTCAGCGCTTGTTGTTGGCAAGTTACGAGAAGCGTCATCAAGTATTTTGTCGTTCGTTCCTATTTCATGTTAATATTGCAATCTGTTCCGTTGAGATCGGTAGTTTAGCCGACATAAAAGAGATTATCTTTACTGTTAGTGAGTAAGTCCTGCCCCTTCCTCGATTTTGATTAGCTCGTAAGACAGAAGTGAAATAGACAAGAGCAGCACAGCTCTAAAAGTTGAATGGATTTTAGCTTGAAACGCTCTGAGCGCTGCGGTAGAAAAACCGTCTCCACAGACGTCTTTTGTCTGCTGAAAGTTCTGGATTTGTATTAATAATAATAAGTGCTGCCAGTGCAAAATCAATTCTTAGTCTTTTAGGAGAACATTAGCTCCTCACATCCACCTACAGTACAGTCCCACCCCCCACACACACACAGGTTCGGCTGTAATACGATTCAGTAATAATTATATTTCTGTAGAAAAGCTCATTTTCCTCATGGGGAGCAACAACAAGTTAAAACTTTTTCTATTATCACTTGGTCTTGAAAAAATCTTAACCTATGACCATATAAACCCACTCGCAAACTCAGTAAACACACACACAACACACACACACACTCCGGTTGGAGGCGGATGTCTCAGTGGGTCAGGGCGGGGGGAAAGAGCTCCTCTTTTACTTGCTGTCAAATCCCCGAGCTGTCTGCGCTTGACCCCGCTCCTAAAACAGCACTCCAGCCGTTCTGCACCGCTGACACCCCACTAATACCCCCCAGTCCTGCCGAAACACACCTCCTGGGACTAACAGCTCCGACTGACTCGAGGGGGGGCAAAACCTTTCACCAAACCCCCCTTTCAGCTTTCAACAGTTTAGCAGAACAGACAGAGAGAGAGAGAGAGAGAGAGAGAGAGAGAGAAAGAGAGAGAGAGACAGACAGACAGACAGAGAAGAGATCCAGGGAGAGAGAGAAAGGAAAAGGTAGGATGAAGAGGGAAAGAAAGAAAGAAAGAAAGAAAGAAAGATGGAAGAACAAAGAAAGAGTGAGAGAGACAAAGAGAAAGTAAGATATAAGTGAGAGAGAAAGAGAAAGGGAAGAGGAATAGGGAGAGCAAGAGAGAGATGGGGAGGGAGGAAGAGAAAGGAATAAAGACGGAAAGGGGGAGAAGAAGAAACAAAAAGAAGGAAAGAGAGAGAGATAAAGGGGGAGAAAGGAAAAGCAGAGATAAAGAGAGAAAGACAGAAAGAAAGAAAGAAAGAAAGAAAGAACGAAAGAAAGAAAGAAAGAAAAGTAAGAAGCTAGGAACAGAGAAAGAGTGAGAGAGACAAAGAGAAAGCGAGAAATAAGTGAGAGAGAAAGAAAAAGGGGAAGAGGGAGGGAGGGAGGGAGAGGAATAAGGAGAGAAGGGGGAGGGAGAGAAAGAGAGAGTAAGAGCCAGATTGAGAAACAGAAAGAGAGATGAAGAGTAAAGAGAAAGGGAAAGGGAGGATGAAGAGGGAGAGAGAGAGAGAGAGAGAGAGGTGTAAATCCTCCTCACATGATGTGGAATATTGATCAAATGCACAGCTCGTCCTGTTTGTTTATATGCTGCTAATTGTGAGGTTTTTGTTCTTCTTGTTGGTGCTAGCGAGGAGGAACAGTGTCGTATCGTAGTTCTGACTCCTGAACTGCAATCACGGAGCATGAAGGTTGCACTCGGTTGTTCAGTTCGGATTGTGAAGCGTTAGACACCTAACATCCGGCGTCCGGTTACATCGGGGAAAACTTAATAAACGTTACAGGACAGAATTCCAGCCGTGTCCTTCAACACCAGAACAAACCCCATTTTCACCTCAGGTGCCTGCTCGGTAGCTGCAGATGAAACGGCACAAGAGGTAGGACAGCGCTTCAGGACGCCAGCCTTTAGCGTTGAGTTTGCACGAGCGTGAGGAGCCTCGCCCTGAAACTGTGTGCAAATCAGAGAGGAAACGGCTGCAGGTTTTGCTAGAGTTTGGGAGGTTTGGAGTCTCTCACCAAATAAATAAAATACAGGCGAAAACCAAATGGTCCCAGCAACAAGCAGAGGAGGGGGAACGTGCCGCTTGACGAAGGCACGAAGGCAGCGACCGTCACTACAACAAACGTCAGGGCCGTGATTTGGATAATTAGGTTTCCAGGATAATTGCCCTTTCCGATTATAGGATATATTTATAACCCCACGCTTTTACAGTCTCCCACACGTGACTGCAGACGAGTTTCCGCTCCGCCGAGCCGGCAGCGTCCACATCAGCTGGAAAAACGGAGGGGAAACCTCAAGCAAACTGCTTAACGCTGGCGCTACGGGACATGAACATGCAGCGTCGGGGAGGGAACTGTTTAACGGTGTAAGCTCTGATTAAAAGTAGCTAACTATAGCCAAGCTACTGCTTTAACATAATAGTTAACTTCACAAAAAGCTACAGAGTAAAACAGTCGACAGATTACCACCTGGACCGATTATCGGAAACCGATATTAGGCATTTCGCCGATTATCAGTATCGGTGTTTAATTTTGACCACCCCCGATATGAAGTAATTACAAGGTGCGCTACTGTGGCTCCGCTGCCGTCTCTTCTCTCAGTGCCATTCGCTGCTTCATTTAATGTCCCACCCATAACAGTCTCTGATTGGCTATAAGTCACACAAGTTGTAGCCAATCAACGCTGAAGCCTTGTTGTCACTAACACCACACTCACACACCAGCGCCAGCTCCGAGAAGGAGAAGAGGAGAGAGGAAACTTTCAGCTGAGCTTGGTGTTTATAAAATTATTAATTTTAACAAAATATCTGCTCTGCAGCATATCTGCTCCAAGTATCGGTTATCAACCCGGTAATCGGTATCAATATCGACCTTGAAAAACCAATATCGGTCAACCTCTACCTCAATGTGTTGAAATTTTAAGCCATGAACGTTGTCACCATGACTGCTCCCAATATCGATTATCAAGTGCAAACATTAGCTCGCTAATTATGGCAATACCAAACGTAACAGACACTAGATTGGCCAAATATGAGGATACACCGACCTATCTGGCAACCTGGAGTCTGGGGAGGAGGGGGAGGGGAAACAACACACTACAGTATTTTGAATTTGACTGCAGTACCAGTTTTGGCCACAATCTTATATATACAGTACTGTGCAAAAGTTTTAGGCAGGTGTGAAAAAATGCTGTAAACAAAGAATGCTTTCAGAAATATAAATAATGACTGTTTATTTTTATCAATTTACAAAATGCAAAGTGAGCGAACAAAAGAAAAATCTAAATCAAATCAATATTTGGTGTTACTACCTTTTGCCTTCAAACCAGCATCAGTTCTTATACGTACACTTGCACAAAGGATTTTGTAGGATTATAGTCATTATATTATCTTGTAGTCATTATATTATTTTGTAGGATTATAGTCATTATATTATTTTGTAGTCATTATATTATTTTGTAGTCATTATATTATTTTGTAGGATTATAGTCATTATATTATTTTGTAGGATTATAGGATTATAGATCTGTGGTTAGTTCTCCAAGATGTTTGGAACAACCTACCAGCCGAGTTCCTTCAAAAACTGTGTGCAAGTGTACCTAGAAGAACTGATGCTGTTTTGAAGACAAAGGGTGGTCACACCAAATATTGATTTGATTTAGATTTCTCTTTTGTTCATTCACTGCATTTTGTTGATTGATGAAAATAAACGATTAACACTTCCATTTTTGAAAGCATTCTTTGTTTACAGCATTTTTTCACACCTGCCTAAAACTTTTGCACAGTACTGTAGCTCCTTTAAAAGTAGTATAATTACAGCTATTTGGGAAAGAACCGTTATTTGTATTGTAAACAGCTACAGGATACGCTACCGTGTTTTAATCCAGCTTAAATACTAATAATCTAAAGACAACAGCAGCTACGTTAAGTAGTGTCACTAATTTTAGTTAGCGACTCCCCAACACGGCGGATATGGAGTACAAAAGAGCTGGCGAATATTAAATTACAAATGATCATCTCCAGCAGTGCGGCCGGCTCTCTTCTCACCACTGTGCTGGAGCGCGAGGGGTAAGATTACTTTTTGATGACTGGGTGTGTGTGTCCGCGGTCGCGCGTATGAGGGCGGCCGGAAGCTTTTTTTTTTTTTTTGCCAAAGCTGCGGCTTGGTGACCTTGCGCCAGTAGCGAGTGTGTTTGCAGGTAAAGGAGGAAGGGGTGGTCGGGGGTTGGGGGGAGTAATTCGGCTGGGTAACTCGGGTTTCACTCAGCAAATTTCATTAACGCAGCTTCCCCAAAGAGCCTTTCATCTACACGGCGCATAAAGAGCCCTTCCGGCTCGAGTGGCCTCATTCACCGAGAAAAGTCACTTCTGCTCAAGGTGCTGCTTAAGGTCAGTGTGTTTGGTTATTACTAGTATTACTACTTGTGAATGAAGTGAACAAATTGGAGTGAGTGATTATTTGTTATAGTGAACACAGCACAACATACAGTGCACCAAGACGAAACGTGAACTCTGCATTTGACCCATCTGTGAAGGAGCAGGGGTCAGCTGACATGCAACGCAAAGGGCCGTACCTTGCTCACAAGTACATCAGTGGTACCTTTATCGGTCCAGGACTTGAACCAGTGACCTTCCGAACAGAACTCCCTAAGCATTACACTAACGACTGCCCATAATAACAATAATAATAATAATAATAACAATAATAATAATTATTGTTATTATTACCGAAAGTCTAAGCACTTTTCTCAGGTGATTAGTGTGTGTGTGTAACACGTGGGCGTGTGCGTGTGTGTGCATGAGGACCAGCATCGGTTAGAATAATTCTTTTCGGGTAAGAGCTTCTAGCTGCACTGGCTCCTCATGTTCCCTAATGGTCTCGGAGAGAGAAAAATGGTCCAAGGCCTGATGGTTTTAAGTGCTACAGGCTCTACTCTGACGTGACGCGTCTCATCTGGCGGCCTGAGCCCCGCTCCGGAGGCTAATTGAAGGTAATGAGGCCTCGCCCCCGAAAAAATCTGGATTGACACTCGGTAAAACAAGCGCCAACGTTTACCTCCAGTAGCCACGAGAGGCAATCTGACGGGTCGAGGGCCCACTCCATCTCAACCACTCCAAATTGACCCATTACTAACACCAAAAAGGCTGCTAGAAGCCTCCAACCACAAGCCGTACGACTACCACTACTACTCTCAGCAGGAGCGCTTACCGGTTTGTAATTTTAACTGATTTTTGGTACTTTGTGGAGAAAAAAAATCTAAATAATAACAATTTTTTATAACCTTAAGTTAAATAGCTGGGTGATCTGAAACTGAATTTCATTCATTCGTTTATTTTCTGAACCAATAGGGACCGGCGTCGCGGGGACTGGAGCCTATCCTGGGACCAATCGTGGGCGGGCGCAAACACACAGCAGGGCACACACACTCATACAATCACACTCTCAGCCACACCTTACAGGGCCAATTTAGAGTCACCAATCAACCTATAAAGCACGCCTTCGGACTGTGGGTGGAAACCAGAGCCCCCGGAGAAAACCCACATCAACATGGGGCGAGCACACAAACATCACACAGAAAGGCCCTTTGACCGACGCGGGGACCGAACCCAGGACCTTCTTGCTCTGATGCGGCAGTGCTAACCACTGTGCCACAGTGCCACCCTCCGCCCGAAACTGAATGGACAAGAAATCTTTGTGGAAATTTAGAAACTTACATTTCCTAATTTCAGGGTCAGTCTCTCTGTAGCAACTTTAGGATTGAGGGTGTTACGGGTCCAAATTTGGGACAATTTTATGGTCAATATTGCAGTCATCACAGCAACTCTACTACATCAATCATAATCTGCTCTCAGACCGACCACTAGCAGTTCTGCAAATTTAAGTGTGTTACATTGGCATTGCTGAAATTGGTCACGTTCTTCCTAAACTCTCTTTCTCTGCATGCCGAGGGAGAACATTCCCTGCGGAATTAGAAGAACGGCCCCACTGCAGAGCTCATAAACTGCGCTTCAATGCCGAAAACCAATTTATGAGCCGTTCTCGGCTCTGGAATGCTGGAGCAAATTAAGAAGCGGACGAGTAGTCGTAAAAAAAACGAGGCGACACCGCAGCCGACCGTCTCCAAGCGTTCCTCTGACTTCCCCTGGCAACCGTGTTTGAGAAACAGTCGTGGAGACGATTCAGAGCCGGAGCATTTGGAGTACGTCTGCTCCGACGCGTTAAGAATGACAGAGACTCTGGAGAGAAGATATTTATGTCGCCGGTTTGGCTCGCTGGAGACATCCACTTCACCACATTCGGCTGATTAGAGATTAGAGCGCCGAAGCCGAAGGTGGGACCTTTGAAATGCGCGTCGGTGTGTTATTACCAACGCAGCCTCTACGGAAGATTTATCGCCGTCCTAAACCGTCTTCTGTTGACACGATCAAAACCGCCAGTACCAGCTGTTAATCTACAGCCGCGACCTCCAAACCCCAAATCTATTTCAAAACATTTCACGGAGTTAACATTCGTTCGCCGTCGCCACCGCAGATCGTCTCAGCGTTCTGTTTAACTGCCTCATCGGGACTTTTTGGGGGGAGGGGGTTTAGAAAAAGACGAAGCGGAGCGGCCTGGTGAAGCTAAAGAGCCAAATGCTTGTAGAGGATGTCAGATTTAGAGCCCGCGTTCCAGGAATCTGGCATTAAAAATATCATAATTAGAATCAGAAAAGCCCGTGCTCAGCAATGTTCACAACACAAGGCGTTACACCATGTAATTTGGTTGGCTCGTCCCGAAGAGGCGTGTACTTGGTCCCATGCGGTTTCGCAGTGCCGTGAGTCACTGGGACTGTCTGTCGCTGCTGTTACGTCACACTGCGGGGGGGGGCAAACGTTGGCCCGATCCGTCTCCTTCCTGGTTCCCACATGCAGAGAAACTACTCTAGCTCCTTTCCACAGAAACTACAAGCGGTGGTTAAGTTGGCAGTGTCGCTTCTTGTAGTCAGCTACACCTCAACACTGCCAGACGTACAACGAGCGAGATTAAATAATCCAAGAATTACACATTAAATTACAGCCGCTTCCAAATGGTAACTCTTGTCGTCTGCCACTTGTTTAAAAAAGTTTTTGCCACCTAGTAAGTTTTGGGAAGAGGATGTGACTCTCAGATCTGGCATTCAAGCCAATCAGACACACGTGTTAGCAGCTCGGCTCTCCGGCGCCACAATCACACTCCCTCACCAGAGCATGGACTCCATTAGCGGGGCCCCAGAATGCAAAGGGTTAATTGCGGAGGCCCCAGGAAGCAGCAAGGGCTGTGTGTGTGTGTGTATGTGTGTGTGTGACCGTGTGTGTGACCCGTTAGATGCCTGCAAACACACAGTCCAAACCGCTTGCGGCTGGGGCTAATCATTAATACACAATTTCCAAACAGAAACAAGTGTGTGGAGTTGAAGCAGAAGTAGCAGCAGGACGACGCTCCGCTACATGGAGACTGGCCGGCGGAGTCGAACTCAAACACACATGCACACACACACACATACACAAACAGAAAAAACATTTTGGGATGGGGGTCAGTCGTGATTATGGAGTCCGTGGCCCAGACTCTCCACCATGCACCATTGAAGCCACATGGACTGTGTTCCCTGAAGCTCTTAAAGGTGTTCACACACACACACAGCCACACACACATGCACGCATAGCTACCTTCGGGACGTACTTCCATAGACTCCCATATTACTAGATCTAAATAATGATGGTGGTCCAGTGGTAGGGACACACGCCAGACCCTCCAGGATTTCGCGATGTTGCGATCACAACTATTAATGCAAATTCAGCCAATACCTGCAAATTCTTCCTGACTGCAACTTTTCCACAATTTTTGACCCACAAAACATTGGTGCATCAGCAAACTCATTTGTTACATTTGGAAGACGCAGGAAATGGGCGTGATGAAAACTAATCTAACCTTAAAACTAGCTTTTAATTTTTCTAATAAATATCTACGCCTTGACATACCGTATAATTGGCTCATTGTACTCATCATAAACGTTACTTTTTAACCCGTATCATAATTCCATATGAAAGAGTTGGTCCTTCAATGCGACAGCGTCCTCATAAAGACACAAGAACCTGACTAATATGTGGATTTTTTGTCTTTGTGAAGTATTTCCACCCAATCCCATATGTCCAAATAACATTACATCTAAAAAATACTACAGCACCTAACAAACCTGAGGTTTTCCCATTTTTAGGATCTCTGTCTTTGTCATTCACACATATACACACACTCTGTCAGATTTAAACCTCATAAATACATCATCTATGCAATAAACACACAGAAATATGGGTCATTTTCCAGCCTGGCCTCTTAGAAATTCAAAAACCGAAGACTGGTTTAACTTCTAAAGCTTTATTAAATAAATAAACATGTAACAGGTGAGTAATGGGGGGCGTTGAACCTCTTAAAGAAGGGTAAACATGATACCCCCCCCCCACACACACACACACTCACACTCATTCACACACTCACAAACAGCCGCTACCACGACAGTGGCCAGACACTTTTTCCTTAAAACAGAGCGGTCCAACACGTCACAGCTACAAACGCTGCTTTAATCAGGCCCACGTGCGCCGTTGCGTGACTCACGATCCAAGCATCGCTGGTAAAAAGAAAAAAATCGCTGGAGAGATTCAAAATATACCTTCATCCATCGAGGACAGCAAACGAGCATTAAGAGATCAAGTCGAATCCCGCTTCAGGTCAACGCAGCCCAGGATTAAAGGGCAGGAAAAAGAGAAGGAAACCCCAGGGATTCACACACATACACACCTAGTGAGATCACACTGTTGATATTTAGGTGGAGACTTACCCGGGGGTCACCGCTCTTCCACCCCCTTCTTTCCCTCCCTCCCTCCCTCCTAAAACCTCATAGCAGTTACTCAATGCTGAACTTCACCTAATAAAAGTAGCAGACACGTACTTTTCTCGAGGTTGGAGGTCGTAAGAGGAAGATAACACCGGGGTAGGGGAACCGGAGAGGAATCCAGACCCATTTTTCTTCATTCAATAAAAAGCTCTTATATTTTGCCAACACCCTTTGGGATCTGGAACTGTCTTACCCTCCTCCCTAATTCCCCCCTTATCCCCACGTTCTCACTAGAGAGCGACAAGTCGCTGACGGAGCCTGTAGTTTGTCTCTTGGCGCGGGTCTACGCCTTCAGGTACCGTCAGGGCGACGGTAGTGTTGGCATGCGTTAGATCACGTTTAACTTTAACCCACTTATATGTTACAAAGGATCATAAATGAAACTAGAGGCATTTTCACGATAAAACACGATTGTGATTGCTTTTTTGCAGCAAGAGGATTAGAGTTATCACATAATAATGCAATCACATAACAAATCCCGTTTGTGATGCTTAATTCTTGTGATTCTTAATGCACTCAGCTACATTTGTGACCGATCTGCCGTAATGAGTCGGAAGTCGGCGTTCTATTTATTTAGATACGGGCCGATTATGTTGAAAAACATCAAAAATATCGATTTTTCTTTTTTGGTCTCATAGAAAAGAAAAGGTCTTCAAAATTAATCTGGTCTCCAGAAAAGAAAAATCGTTTTTTTGTGATGTTTTTCAACATAATCGGCCCGTATCTAAATAAATAGAACGCCGACTTCCGGCTGATTACGGCAGATCGGGTCACATTTAGTCACTGAACTCAAAGTGGGGGCGCATAGTGGCGCAGTGGTTAGCACTGCTGCCTCACAGCAAGAAGGTCCTGGATTTGAGTCCTGGGTCACCCATAGGGTCTTTATCTGAACTCTAAAAACTGTAGGAGGAGTAGCAGCGCCAAACATGGGTGGACAACAAAATAGCAGAAATAACACATTTTTCCGGTGAAAAAATGGAAAGAACTTGCGAAAGAGTGCACGTATCGACAAAGTGAATGACAGCATCATACACTGCTATAGCTCGCACGTTTTAGAATTGGAATGGTGTTTCAAGCGCAAAAACTGTAAGAGGAATAACATCGAGAAAAAGTGGAGGGGGGAATCATGAAAAATAATAATAAAACGAAGACCAATAAAAAGAAATGAAAAGACAGAATGCCCTGCGGTGTGTTGGTACATGCCCAGAGTTGGTCCCCGTCTTGCGCCTGTCGTTCCCGGGATAGACTCCGGTCCCCACTTGACCCCAGTAGGGATTAAGCGGTTTGGATAATGAATGAATGAATAGGAAGATAGAAGATGGATTCTTTATTTTATGGGTTGGGTCCAGATCAAAATCGTGGTGATCTGTCTGACTGAAACCCAAAAGGTGGTCCTGTCGTTGGGATTCTGGGATTCGATTGAAGGTTTGAATCTCAGAAGAGCATAAAACCACAGCTGAACCTCTGACCAAGACCCTGAACCCCAACTTTCACCAGGGAGATTAGGAATAGGAAGGTTGTCCTGATAACAGTGTCTGCTAAATGTTGTGTGAGTGTCAGACCCCAAGCAGCGGTGACTAGACGCCTCCATGTGGACATCGTTTCAGCTCCCTCACCTCCCCCATGTTGTTTGTATATTTCTGTAAGCCGATGTTGATAAAGATCCCTGGAGTTATCAGGGCTCTGTGTTATTCTTTCCTTCCAAAGCTGGATGAAATTCGCTGGATTTGAACCTACAACCTTTTGGTCGCCTACCACTAGACTGCCACCAAAATCACTGCTACTAAGTCTGCAGTTCCGAGCCATTTCTAGTAAAAACTTAAGGGTCTTGCACAGGGCCATTACAATGATAAGGATTGGATGAAGCTGTATTTGAACCCACAATCTTTTGGTTCACAGATGAATATTCTACCGCTAGACAACCACAATACGGAACAATGGAGTTCAAATTTTGGTCAACTCGCTTTATGTCTCCAGGAAATGACAATAAATGAATGCCTGCTACTTTGTCGATTTCTACTTTGAAGGCAGGGCTACTCTATATTCCTTATTAACATATCCATTCTCCCCTCATTCCTCATTCTTTCTTTCACCCACACCGTCACTCTGAAACGAGTTGAACATAACAACCGTGCGAGTATTGACCAGCTTGTCTTTTGTTTATGTCTCTCCCAATGCCATTTTCCTGCCTTTCCCATTACCTTCCAATTACCCAACATTCCTAAAGAGGTGTGGCCTTCAAGAGCAGCTCGCAGATCGATATCTCCTCACGGCTTATAGCAAACTTTAATGAGGCCTGAAACCCGCTTTCTTTGGCTTTGTAAGGTTACAATGCAGTCAGAACATTAGTGAGGGCTCTTTCACTTTCCGCATTACTTGCTCCCCGGTTTCTACTTTATAGTTACGAGAAAATCCAATTTTCAAAAATCATTTGTGTGAAGGAAAAACCAGAACTGGAGGAAAAATTGCAACGACGTGTGACCAAGTCAAATAAGAGACGTGCCGTTCTGGAGGGGCAGATTCCCTCGGTGGAATATTCTTTGTGGTAGCCCTGAACACCCCCCACTTTTCCCTCACCACTTCTGCTCGGAGTCTTTGGGTGCAAAGAAACCTTTCAGCTGAACCTTTTCCACAACTCAGCAGTGTGTTTTTCCCATTAGTTCCTTGGCATGACACCGCCACGGCCGCTGCAAATAAGACACTGGCTGTGCTGGAATGGACATGACACTGGCATGTAGCCTTTTTGGTCCATCTTGTTCCCTCGCCAAAGGAATCAATCATCCCAAATGTGGCACTCCTAAACCACAACATGACAATGCTGTTTTTCTCCATCAAACCAAGAAGACATGAACGGTCTGGGGCAGTGATTGTCATACTTTCAAATCCAGCTGTACCCTTCCTCCCGCCATGAGCAGGGTCACTAACCCCAAGTTGCTCCACGGAGACTGAACCTATAATTAAGCAATGGAACTCTCTCTGGTTAAGAGCATCTACAAAATGCTGTAATTGTAAATATGTTGCAGTGGGCTGTTGACTGAAACTCTGCGCTTGTCCCCATAAGACTGAGGGTTCGAATCCCAGGAGGGTCTAAAAATACAGTTTGGTCCTTGAGCAAGACCCTTTACCACCACTAAATTGGGGTTAAGGTTCTTGCTCAGGGCCTCAATGGTGGTAGTGTTAGCGGTAGAATACAGCCAGACGCAAACCCACACCCTTTTGGTCTATAGATGACTAGACCAAAACTAGACCACCATAAAGTGTCTAAATGCAATGGGTTGCCATTTTAGATTTTATGGATTGGGTCCAGATTGTAATCGTGGTAATGCATGATCAGTGATTGGACCAGTCCCTCCAGGATTTCGTGGGTCATTTTTGAGATTGTTGCGGCCTAAAATTCCTAATTTTTACAGCAACTTATCTAAAAAAAATCAGTGTTGCGCAGAAATGACAATGATTGGTCAAAAACTGTGGCAAAGTTGTGATTATTGGTCAAAATTGAACGGTAGTAATGAATTCGCAGGGATTGGCTGAAATTGCAATAATAGTTGCGACCGCAACTATTATTGCAAAATCCTTGAGGGTCTGTCTCAGTTGCACCAGGAAGACTCTCCCTATAATTAGAAAAAGAAGTCAATCTTTATAAGAGTGTCTGCTAAATGCTGTGCAAGTGCAAGACCCCAAATGGCTGTGATTAGACATCTACATGTGGACACCGTTTCTGCTCCCTCACTTCCGCCGTGATGTTTGTATATCTCTGTAAGCTGATGTTGATAAAGATACCTGGAGTTAACAGGGCCCCGTGTTATTCTCTTTCTGTTATTCCTTCCCTCCAAGGCAGGACGCATTTCTCTGCCTAAGCGCCCTGTGTTACAATAAACTACCATAACCCCCCCCGCTCGGCCACGTGTCTGTCCCCCTGTAACCATTCTCACTTTTTGTCTGTAAAGTGTGAAGCCCTCCCCCAGCTCTGTTTCTGGCCGTCGATTACAAGCGCGATGCCATTTTTTATTTTGCTGGAGAGAAATCTTGTCACCTGCGAAGAACAGAACAGATGGCGAAATATGCACAAGGCTTCCAGCATTGTTTCACAATCTCTGTTTTATGAAAGACCTCCCCACCTAAGCAGAAAAGATCTGTAATGAAATATCTACTAGAAAAGGTGTTAACAACGAACACCGCACAGCGCATAACGCAACCCCTCCCTTGAGCGTGACGAGGTTTATCAACTCAAAGCAACAGGTCCAGCTGGTCTGCTCTGTCAGCTCTCCCTTCTGTTACTTTGATTCAGCAGGTCCCAATCCATCCATAAGTAAACACTGATACACACACACACACACCCAGAGCCAGTCACGAAGCCCATCCCTTCCCGATCTTCCCAATAATAACATTGAAAAGAAGAGCGAGCGAGAGTAAGAACCATACCACACACAGACAATTGCACACACATACATCGCGTTCTGAGATGAACTCCTTCTGGGACCCGCTGCGTTGTGCCGTGCTGAGCGAAACGAAGCCAAGACCGGGGAGGAAAAAAAACATAAGACATAATGTAACAATTTAGTCGCGTATTTCCCCCCACTTTCCATTTTGTGAGGACATACCGCAGTTCCCATGCAGGTTATATCTGCAAGCGATGAGCCGTGCATATTCAAGCAGCCGCCCCTGGAGCACCGGGCCTCGCTTTCGGGGTGCGTAATATCCAACAGCCCAGTGGCGGGTTCAGCCAAGTGACTCCTCACCATGCGGTGGCCGGAATGACTAATAGAGTTTCGGATGTCTGAACTGGGTTTCTGGGGACGCAAACGGAGATAAAAGTGAAGATGAAGAACAACAACAACAACGAGGAGTGGAGAGGTGGCTCTGTTTCTACTTAGCTCTTCCCAGTTCCATAGCCTTTCCCCTATTGTTGCCTGAAGGCTGAAAGTGGCTGCGGGTAAGGCTCTGAATCATAAAAAGAAGCTGTAATTAGCTAAGTGACAACTGCGTGTGGACTAAAAGTGGCTCGGCCTGCAAGTGAACCCTGGCAACTGGCTTCCTCTCTCTCTCTCCCTCTCTTCCTCATAAAAGTGACCGAGCATCTCTCTCGGCGTGCCACTCGGACTGTAAAATGACACTCTCATCCTTTTGGCCATGCGGCCTGGGTGGCCAAGGCCCTGACCAACCTCTTCCTGCGATCTCCCGCTCTATGCAGTCAACTTCCCATGAACCATGTCAAGTTGTTCTAGCGCAGTAACAGCAGGTTGAGGTTCGGCACATTGCTGTGGTCGTGCGACACATCTCCAAGATAATAGATTCAAGCGAAGGCAGCAGTAGCCAGGATTTGGGCAGCGATGTGCAACAAATATGCTATCCTGTCAGAAAGTGTCCTCAGCCTCACATGAGGGTCGGCAAGGGGGAAAAAGAAATCCGGTCAGGCAAATTCCATGAATCTAATGTGGCTTTGTTTGTCTTTCCCGCCTTGCTCCTAGATGCGTAATTTCGTACGCAAAAAAAGCACATTCCTGGAGCTTACTTTGTTCTGGGTTTGCACTTGCGAAAACACTCGGCCTTTGCCAAGGCTTCCAGGAAGGGTGCTGGAGCACAGGACAGCTTGAGCGGTTTTAGCAACCCCAAGGAAATCTAAAACCTAAACAAAAGCGTGACACCAAAGTCTAATGTTCACAGTCCTAATGCCTATAAATGCGCCTATGCCCCCAAATTAGAGTGTGGTGTTGGTGTAGTGTTACACCTGCAACCTGTTCAACCCCCTCATCAGTGGCGACCAGGAGTTTATTGCCGGCTGCTGCGTAGTTAAGGTCCGGGCAGTACATCAAGCGTGAATGAATACGTAGGGAATAAGCCCCAATTTTAGCTTGGCATTCCGGAGTCGCAGTCATTACTGGCCTCAAGCAGACCGGATCTAAACTTACTTGGGGCTGCAGTGTGCTTAGGTGATGATAAAGAAGCCATTGTCAGGACAAAAAAACGACAGGATAAGTGCTTGTCCAAAAGGAGGAAGGGAGGGAAGAGAGGGTGGGTTGGAGAGAGAGCTGACAGCAAGGACAGAATGACAGCAAGAGAGAGGGAGAGAGAGGGAGGGAAGGAATTAGGGCGCGTCCATTATGTCGCATTCCTTATAGCCCTTTGAAACATGTGCAAGCTCTTCTGCCCATTTAAATCCAATTACCATCTTGACCGGTCAGACAGGGAACCACCTGTGATAAACACCCTGCTGCATAATGGCCCCAAACGACTCCCAAATTACAGCCACTTTCCATCAGCATGCTGCATTAGGTCTCCTCTGTGTCCTGTCCTGTCCTTCTTTTATGTCTTGTCCGAGGGATACTTCATCCATACAGATGATGGTCTAGAGCAGGGGTGACCAGGACACCGGCCCTCCAGGACCAGAATTGCCCACCACTGGTCTAGAGATAAGATACTTGCTTCTATATCCATGTAGGTTTCGTCCAGGAGGTGGTAGACTTGGGAGCTTGAATCAACTGAACTTCTTTAGGTTCTTGAATATGTTTCCCCTCTCATCAAAAAGGCATCTCCAGCTCTCAACAAACTGCAATACACTTTTCTGAAACCTTTTGATCAGAAATTTGAGCTTTAGAGGCTCTTCTATTAGATCAGACAACACAGACCAACCTTTGAAAGTGAGCGAGTGACTATTTGTCATTGTGAACAAAGAGCAGCACACAGTCTACAACAATGAAACGTGAACTCCGCATTTGACCCATCCATGAGGGAGCAGTAGGCAACTGAAATGCTGCTTCGGCATGGAGCACTGCTTGAGGACGGTGCCTTGCTCATGAGTACCTCAGTGGTACCTTAATCGGTCTGAGATTCTTACCAGCGGCCTTCCGATCATGGAGGCGATCCGTTGACCACTTTTAGTACATCCCTACAACTGCAGAGCAGGAACACCATACAAGATGGGGCAGTTGGTGACGTAACGGTAGTGTGTTTGCCCCGTGATCAGTAGGTCGCACGTTCAAATCCAGGACCGGTAAAGTTACCAGTGAGGTACTCATGAGCAAGGTAGCGTCCCCAAGCACTGCTCCCTGGGCCCCTTGTCAAAAGCAGATGTCACATTTCGTTGTGGTGCACTGTGAGCTGTGTTGTGCTGTGCCATGCTGTGTTCACAATGACAAATAATCACTCTGCAGTTGTAGAGATGCTCTGACCCATTCTAGTCTAGCCTAGCCATCACAATTTGACACTTGTCAACTTCCCTTTAATTGCTGCACAATATATACCACTATAATGAAGTGATCAATGTTATTTACTTTACATGCCTGTCAATGGTCATAATGTTATGGCTGTTCGTTGTGTAAATTTAACACAATTACAATGCACAGGTGCACTGGCTCGAAGGTCGTTCCTTTTTAGAGTATTCCTCTAAGTGGCATCCATTTTTTTGTTCCCTGGCAAGGGCTCCTCTCTAAAATCCCACACTTCTGCATAATCCTTTAATGGCGCATTAGAGACTTTACTGCTCCTTTAATATACTGCCACAAGCCGAGTTTCATTACACACACGTCTCTTTGCAACCCGTCTCTCTCACGCTCTGCAGCACCCGGAGCTGATCCACGGTAAAGGCACGTCAGGTCCAATGGCGGAGGCGTGGTGGGACAGGAATGAGATGAAGATGGATGAAGATGGAATTATTAAAGAACTTCCAGCATTTGTTCTTTGATATCTCTTATCTGATGGTGTGTAGACACTGCTGGGAGGTAATGGGTGTATTGTTGTACCGCTAATGGGCGGATGCCGTTTAGCATTTAGATGGATTGCAGTCACCATTATCTCTTTTCCTCTAAGAAATTGCTTCACACCTTTCGAAACACACCCCCTTTCCCAGAGGCTTAAATACCGCATGCAATAAAAGCCCTGGCACGGTTTTCCTTTAAATCATTACAATAATCAATATTTACCGACCACATTACTGCCAGGAAATTGGCCTTTGTGAATTACTGTTAGTGCTCTGAATATATTTTCACAATTTATTGGCTTCATGAGACAAAAATAATATTCATTAAAAAATACAAAAATGTAAAAACATTCATTTGGGCGCGAAGAGGTGCTGAGTTGAGGTTTACTGCAGAGCACAGCAGAACCAAAGTTAAACAAGGTTTGGCAACGGAGCCGGGGTGGATTAAGAAAGAAAACAAGAGAAAAATGAGAATTTTAAACATTTAAAATTAAGGAGAAGTCAAACATTTCCCCTGTGGCTCCTCGGTGACTACCACAGGACCTGCTGATTGTCTCTGGTGAGAAGTGTTTGGGGGAGTTTAGATGTGTGTTTGAAAATGAGCATCTGGATCCGTAATTACAAGAGTGATAAAAAATCTACAGTTAATTTGTAACAATCACACTTTACTTAAACAAATTAAATCACTGGTTTAACTCGTCCAGCCTAAACTCTCTCTCCCTCTCTCCCTCCAACTCCTCTCCTTGTCTCTATCTCACTCCACCCTTTTCTTTCATCCCTCTACATTTCTCTGTCTCTCGCTTACCCCTTTCTCCTTCTGCCTTTCCATCTATCACTCTCTCTTCTCTTTCTCTCTCTCTTTCCCTTCTGTCTCTACTTATCTCTCTCTTGTCTTTCTCCCTCATCTTTCTCTCTCCCTTCCTCTATCTCTCTCCCTATCTCCCTCTCAGTAGAGACCTGACAGCAGTGCTGTAAATGAGGCTTCAGTTCTGCGACCCTGTGTGTGTGTGTGTTTGTGTGTGTGGCCATGTATTTATTGCATTGTGGGGACAATTTGTCCCCTAAAATCACTTTTATCTGTTTTTTTTGGGCTTTGTGGGGACATTTGAGAGGTCCCCATTAGGAAAAATGACTTTATAGAAAATGTGCTTGTTTTATTTGAGAAACTATAAGATGTGCTTTTGATTACTGAGGTTAAGGTTAGGGTTAGGATTAGGTGTAGGTGTAAAATTATCTACTTTAGTCATTATGGGAGTCTATGGAAGGACCTCACAAAGATAGTAATACACAGACTGTGTGTGTGTGTGTGTGTGTGTGAGCAGTGGTGCAGTAGGAACACTGGGTGGCTCTGTGGGCCCCACACCACGTTTCAGATTTACACACACACAGCTCCCGACCGGTCCCTGTCGTAAATAACACACATGGCGTTCCCACGCAGCAACAACGCACAGCTGCCCCAAACTCATCCAAACATCTTTAACTTTCAACTCCAACATCCACCTTCACCTTTAACCTGTAACCTCTACCTTGCCTCCAACTCCATCTCCATCTCTCCTCCACCTTTAACCTCTACCCTCTACCTTTAACCTCCACTTCACCCTTACCTTCACCTCCACCTTGCCTCCAACTCCATCTTCACCTCCATCTCTTCCACCTCGCCTTCACCTTCAACCTCCACCTCCACCTTCAACCTCCACCTCCAAATTTAACCTCCACCTTTAACCTCCAACTCCATCTCTCTTCCACCTTCAACCTCCACCTTGCCTTCACGTTCGACCTCCACCTGCACCCTCCACATTTAACCTCCAACTCTATCTCCACCTCCATCTCTCTTCCAACTTCAACCTCCACCTTCAACCTCCACTTCTCCCTTATCTTCACCTTCACCTTGCCTCCAACTCCATCTTCACCTCGATTTCCTTTACCTCGCCTTCACCTTCAAACTCCACCTCCACCTTTAGCCTCCACCTTCAACCTTCACTTCCGCCTCCAACTCCACCTTTTCAATGCCCCTTTTCGATTATTTCTGAAATTCTCTTTAAATGTTTTTCGTTGATAATTTGTTAATACTTTCCTCAATATGAGATAATGTACAGGACTAATAATTTGTCCAGCCATAATATTTTTTTTTCATGAAGTGATACGAAATCAAAAGAAGCGATGCTGGAGACGACCTCGTGCAGAAACGATCAGGCAAGACCAGATCATGCTTTAGTCTAAAACCTGGGGAGAGATTACATACAAGAAAAAACGCACACCGAGCTCATCTCATGGTACAACACCGCCAGCTGAATTATATCAAGGAAGGGACATTAATATTCCAGCCTCCCACCCAAACACTCCTTCTTACCTTCCATACTTTACCTTTATTTAGAAGATGAAATTGTTCCCACCTGTGTTTAGCTGTTTCTGAGCCCCAACACGCATATAAATCTGTTGCTCTGTAAAATATACAGCCAACCCCTGGCACTGCTTTGGCACAGATCAACTTCAGCTGCTAAACACGGTGTTGGGTTACTGTGTCAGAACTAAAGCCTGACATATACGGGGTTGTCACGAACGATACTGATTTCAATAATCTGATTATTTCAATTTCGTCTGATATTATTTTCCAAAAACCTTTTATCCCAACATCTATATGTAGATTTCCAAGGACTGCTCACCAAGATAACAATACTTAAATTTGTTAAAAAAATTAACTTCTATTGTTATAAAGCATACATTGAAAAGCAACAAAATATGATAAATGCATAAAAAACACAAAACAGTAAACAGTGAGCCCTCTAAAGGAAAAACTATGTAACAACAAGACTCAACAAGAATTTAGGCTCAAAACTGATACTAATTATTACTAATCTTAATTTTTTTTAGATTCAATAAGATTTTGACTCATGTACTGATTTTGAACATGTATCTGCAGTAAAATGAAAATTGGCATCACAATTTAAAATAACAAATATTCCAACACAAAACTTAAAAATTTATATAAATGCTTTTTATTACGTTTAACTCTGAGAACATTTGAGAATGTTCTTATACAAATATCCTCAGTGTAGATAGGCACTGCTTATGACATCTAGCCAATCAGACAGTGTGGTGGGTGGAATTCCTCTAGACCACAGAGTGTTGACTCCAGACAGAGATAAGTGACTGCTAATCAGACCCTGCAGGATTTCTTGAAGTTGCAATCACAACTATTAACACAAATTCAACCAATCCCCACGAATTCATTACTACTGTGCAATTTTGACCAATTACCGCAACATTTCCGCAGTTTTTGGCCAATCATTGTCATTTCCTGCAGAACGCTGAGCCATACGTCAGCAAACTCACTTCCTTGTTACGTTGAGAAGACACAGGAAACATGTGATGAAAACGCTTCACATTTACCTTGAAAAATTTGCAACAAAACAACTAAAAACACTGCAACTTTCATCGCAATTCTTTTTAGAAAAGCTGCCACAAAATCACACATTTTAGCCCGCAACAATCTCAAAAAAGACGTGCGAAATCCTGTAGGGACTGGCCAGTGTAGGATTAAGAATATTTTTTGGACATACTGGTTTTCAGAAATTACCGATACTGAAAAAAACTCAAAATATTGGCACTGATAATCAATCAACCCCTTTAACCTGCACTCCAATTTATCAGCTCATGGAAATGTCCATTTCTGCTTGAACAATCACACCAGCATGACACTCTTAACCCTCCCTTTTCTCCCTCTGCCCATCTCCATCCAAAAATCGAAACTTTGCAATGCGTAAACAGCTAATTTATTCCCACCGTCCCGTCAGCACAAACCAAAAAAACACACACACGTGAGCAGAATCTCAAGCAGACGTCGGTTTCGTTTCACGTCCGACTTACACCAACTCGCTTTTCCTGAAACTTGACAAGGTTAAACGGCCTTCTCCAACACCGTCCCCCCACCAACACCCCAACCCCCCCACAATCCCGCACTAGAACGCCGCCGCTGGGAATCGGAAGCTGTTAATTGACAGCTCTCCCACTGGAGCCTAATTGAGAATATTAGCTCTCTCCGTTTGATCCCGTCCCATGAGGCACCGCACCTCTTTTCCAAACTCTCCCCCCTCCCACACCCTCAACCCTCAACCGCTGCATGCAAACAATCCGGAAAAACGCAGCTGCCGAGAAAACCGACACCATTAAAGAAAAGCAGGCCGGCTTTTTCGGCCCGGCTCTCCGGATAAACTTGGCCCTGCATCAGCGCTCCGGAGTCTTTGTAGCTTATATTTATCTAAATATGTCTTTGGAGTAAATCACAAAGCTGTCTGGAGTTTTCTGAAGAAGCGGGCCGAGCCCAGCCCTATTTTGGAAGCCGTTCTGCTTGTGCTTTTTCTGAGAAGGCTTGGGTTTTTCTCTCAAAAAACAATCAGCGTTCCGTCGTTCCAGAGCGTTTATTCGCCCGAGACACGGCAAACTATTTGCTTAATATTGCAGCCGGCAAAGAAACGCGCTTTACACGCTTCCACTTTACACAGCAAAACGTACAATTACCGTAATTATCATGTAAATGCCGATGAAGTCAGAGCACAGAGCAGAGCCCTCGAGACACAAGAGTGTGTTAAGAGGCAATTACAACACGTATTACAAGGGATTTCGTAAAAACTTGAGTAAAACCGGCAAGTTTTGGAAAGCGTTGCCGAGCGTTGTTTCATTACACTAGCTGGCTAGCTGTCTCACATCTGTTACAGAGCGAACAGGAAATGTGTGTTCGTGATAAAAGCTGGAGCTTGAGGGTTTGGGTTCGTATGGTTGAATACTGGATACAAATAGTATCCAAACAGGCCCAATTTCCCAGTCCAGGATTAAGCCTAGTCCTAGACTAATTTTGAGTTTGAATGGTAGATCGCCTTTGGCATTACAATTTAGCCAGAGACTGGACTTAATCCATGAGCAAGAAACCAGCCCTGAGGGCCAGTTACCCAGTCTAAGATTAAGACTAGTCCTAGACTAACTTTAACTTTCGTGGAAAATCTCCATTGGTATTGCATCTCAGCCCAAGACTAGGTTTAATCCATGAGTAAAAATCCAGGGCGGAGGGTGGCTGTAGTACCAACGGAGAGTACCAATCAGGGGCAATTTCCCAGTGCAGGATAGGTGCAGCCTAGTCCTACACGAGTTTAGAGTTTGAATGGTACATCTCCATTGGTATTGCAACTTAATCCAAGACTAGGCTTAATCCATGTTCATGACAACAGCCCTCAGGGCCGTTTTCCAGTCAAAGATTAAGACTAGTCCTAGACTAACTTTGACTTTCAGTGAGAAATCTCCATTAGTATTGCAACTTAGTCCAAGACTAAGCTTAATCCATGTTCAAGACAACAGCCCTGAGGGCCAGTTTCCCAGTCTAAGATTAAGACTAGTCCCTGAGGGCTGGTTTCTTGCTCATGGATTAAGCCTAGTCTTGGACTAAATTGCAATAACAAATGGAGCCTAGCCAATGTCCTAGTCCAGGATTAAGGCTAGTCCTAGACTAGTTTAGAGTTTGAATGGCAAATCTTAATTGGTACTACAATTTATTCCAAGACTAATCTTAATCCATGAGCAAGAAACCAACTCTCAAACTCAAAACTAGTCTAGGAGTAGGCTTAACCCTCGACTGGGAAATTGGCCCCGAACGTTTAAATTAATCTGCAATCTAAATTTACGGAGCTGGTTTCTTGCTCATGGATTAAGCCAAGTCTTGGACTAACTTCTTGTACCAATGGAGATTTTCCATTCAAACTCAAAGTTAGTCTAGGTCTTAATCCTCGATTGGGAAATATGCAGACAAAGTGGAAAAATCTAGAATTAATCAGAATAACACTGGAAATGTGACTATATTGACAAAATGTTGTTTTTTTTTACTAATTTCCAGATGAACAAAGCTTTAAAAAATCAACTTTTGTCTTTTTAAGATCGTTTTTTCCAGGTGTTGGGTCGAGAAGGTCAGGTCCTGGCTCCCATCTGGAGTGCGAAAAGTCCCTCGACATCAAGCCAACAGGAGCAGGGAAGGCGAATCAGCTCCGGTGGAAAGCCAAGTATGTGGGCGGCCAAATTGTTCTAATACATAAATGCTGTGAAAAGGAAACAAACTGGGGCAGCGTGAGTGTGTGTGTGTTTTGAAGCGAGGAGCTGTTCATGATACAAAAGCAAACCGTGTATTCTCAGAAAGGGGAAGCTGCACCCAAATCGGGACTTTACGCCCTGTCAATGCATACGTGGGAGAGGTCGGGTGGGGGGCTTCAAGTCCAATCCTTCAACTCCTCCACGAGATTCTGGCCAACTGCGTCCGAAAAATAAAGAGGGGAGAGAACCCCAAATTGGTTTGCGGTGGGATAAAGGCAACTTTTCGCAGTAGGCTTCTTCCCCTAAATCGCTCCAATCACCCGAAATCCGAGCTGGGCATAATAACGGTGTGGGAGGGAGCGGTGGAGGGTACAGGACCCGAGTGAAAACAGGAAGCAAACTTACCACAGAGTGGCGGGGGGAGGGGGATTGGGCGTCCCCGCAAAGTGCATTAATAAACAGCGGAAGGTACGTTTCGCAAACGCTCTCTAGAGGCTCGTTTAGGCCCAACCAGCATTGGGGATGCTAGTTTAGTTGAGTGGTAATTTTAGCGGCCTGGGACTTCAACCGGAGACCTTGCGACCTTCGTTACTCTACCAACTGCCATTACTGCATTGGCTTCGATCAAATTTGAACAACTGTAAACAGTTTTATCACAATCTGCCAAGTTACAGCCCAATTACAGTAACCAGACATAGAAAAAACGGCGAAAAACGTCACCCTCTAGTGGACATATCGCTAAACACTGACTTCGACGTACCCAGCGTACGCAAGTGATGTTCACATTTGCAAAATGCGCCTCGTTATTTTGGTACGTAAAAGCGAGTGCGAACGAGCCTTTCGTCTTCATTTGCTTCCCATTATCCCCCTCGCTATGGAAATTTGGAAAGCGGGGCAAGCAGCCTCGTAGATTGCGTGAGAGTTGGTGTAAGCATGTGTGTGTGTGTGTTTGTGAGTTTGTGTGAGCGTAAGGAGGCAGATTTCTTGGCCCACACAGCTCAGCAGGATAAGGCCTATAAGCGTAACCGCACTCTTTCCTGCGAGGCCGAGCAGCGCTGCACGAGATCGGAGTCCTGACCACAAGCGTCTCCTCGCTCCATCCGTCCTGCTTCACCTCTCCCCCACCCGGCCCCTCACCTGGACCTGCTTTCAGCCTTTCTTCTTTGCACATCATCCAAACTGCCAAAAACGTTACTTAAAATTTGCCAGCTAGTGTCTGTGTTTTTACAGACATGGATACTGTATTTATATTTACAGTATGATACCGTTAATACAAAACATACAGTACGTCATGGAAAAAGTCTTTGATATTTACAGTAATACTGTCATTATTCCCTATGTAAACACTCGCGTTAGGCTCGCGACTCTCACATGGAACGTCATCATGCGCAAAAACCTAGTTCTCTTCCAGAGAGTCCAAAAGCAGCTCATTTTATAGGACAAAATGAGTCCAAATCGGCTCAAAATTACACAAAACTTCTTCATTTTCAATTGAATTTTATAATGTTAGCGAGTAATCAATAGGGGAAAAAATAAAGAAAGAAAAATGTATTGTTTATCAAATAATTTTATTCTGTATCCAGATAGGTATTAATGTCGTCTTTGAACTAGCATGGAAAGATGCTATGGGAAGCTATAAAAAGGCTCTTAGAGCTGCGAAATCAGAATACCTATCATTGCTAATTGAAAATAACAAAAATAATCCTAGGTTTATATTTAGCATGGTATCCAAGCTGACTAATAGCCAGACTACTACTCAAACTGTACCAACATTGTTTTCTAGTGGCGAATTTATGAACTTTTTTGACCAAAAAATTTGTTCAATTAGACAGAATATTCTAAAATCTCAAGTAACTACAGTGGCTGGCCTTGACAAGGCAAGTACTAATACTGCAGCCATCTTATTTGAATCATTTACTCCGGTTGACCAGTCAGATCTAACGTCTTTAATCCTTTCCTCAAATTCATCTACTTGCATGTTAGATCCTGTTCCAACAAGGCTACTCAAAGAGATGATTCCAGTAGTGATTAAACCTCTACTAGCAATAGTTAACTCCTCTATTAGCATTGGTTATTTACCCAAATCTCTTAAATTAGCAGTGATTAAACCTTTGCTGAAGAAGCCCAACCTGGATCCCCTGGTAATGTTAAACTATAGACCAATATCTAATCTCCCATTTATCTCCAAAATAATAGAAAAAGTTGTTGCCAGGCAGCTAACCTCGTTCTTGCAGGAAAACCATATTTATGAAATGTTTCAGTCTGGGTTTAGAGCCAACCACAGCACAGAGACTGCTCTGCTGAAGGTAGTGAATGATCTCCTCTTATCTGCTGATCAGGGCTATGCCTCGCTCCTAGTGCTGATTGATCTTAGTGCTGCTTTTGATACTGTTGATCATGCCATTCTCATAGATAGACTTGAACATGTTGTTGGTATCAGGGGAGTGGCCCTCTCTTGGTTCAGATCCTACCTTTTAGACCGCTATCAGTATGTGAATGTAAATGGTGATTCCTCTGAGCACGTCAGAGTGAAATATGGAGTACCACAAGGATCAGTTTTAGGTCCCTTGCTGTTCTCGCTGTACATACTACCTTTAGGCTCAGTCATTCGTAAGCATGGAATTAGTTTCCACTGTTTTGCAGACGATACACAGTTATATATATCGGCTAAACCAGAAGACAGACAGCAATTTCAGAAAATGGAAAAATGCTTATGTGACATAAAAAAGTGGATGTCGGACAACTTCCTCCAGCTAAATCTGGACAAGACTGAGGTCCTTCTTACTGGCACTAACGCCACCAGAAGTCAGCTATCTGACATCACGGTCAGTCTTGATGGATTATCCATTGTACCAAGTAATGTTGCTAAAAACCTTGGTGTTACTTTAGACTCCAATCTTTCATTTGATGTACATGCTTCTAACATTAGTCGCACCTCCTTCTTTCAACTCCGTAATATTGCCAAACTAAGAAACGTGCTATCCTTTCAAGATGCAGAGAAACTAGTTCATGCATTTATTACCTCAAGACTCGATTACTGTAATGTCTTATTCTCTGGTTGTCCAAATAGGTTGTTAAAAATAAACTCCAGCTAGTTCAGAATGCAGCAGCCAGAGTCCTCACTAAAACTAAAAAATATGATCATATCACCCCAATTCTATCCTCACTCCACTGGCTACCAGTAAAATTTCGTGTCGACTATAAAGTACTTCTCTTGACCTATAAAGCTCTAAATGGTCTTGCACCGCAGTATGTGAGTGACCTCATTTGCACTTACAATCCGGCGCGTACGCTTCGATCGCAAGATGCAGATCTTTTAGTAATACCTAGAATAAAAAACGTTACCGTGGGGGGAAGAGCATTTGCTCATAAAGCGCCACAATTGTGGAATAAACTACCCGTTAGTGTTCGGAGCTCAGAAACAATCTCTGCTTTTAAGTCAAGGTTTAAGACTTACATGTTTAGTCAGTCTTTTGGTTATTAAAATCCCTTTTTCTTAGTTAAAGGCGAGATCTGGGGGTTCATGGTCATTTGAGATTAAAGGTGAAAGGGGGGATAGGTGCTGTCATCCTACCACTCTGCTGATCGCTCAAGTTTGCAGACGGTGGTTTGGTGTGATGCCGAGACCCCTGGAAGCCCTCATGTCTGTGTTGCCTTCCAGCTCTCCCTTCTTAGCTAGGGTGCCATAGCTACTCTAGCATTGCCGGAGGTTAGGTTAGGGCACTTAACTTTCTCCTCTCTCTTCTTCTTTTTCCGAGCTGTTCCCGAGCTGATCCTGGGATGGCGCTTGGCTGATCGAACCCTCACCGGGACTCTTTGGAGATGCCCCGAGCTGACACTGACCATCTCGACCCTACCAAGCTGACGCTGATCAACCGAACTCACCAGGAGTCCCGGAGACGTCCTGAGCTGACGCTTGACCTTGTCAACCCTCCCGAGCTGATCCTGACCCACTGAACCCGCACCAGGACTCCATGGGGACATCATCATGAAACCAACTGGGATTGGACCCTATGGACGTCTACTGACTTAGCAGCACAATACTGAACTAATTTCAGCTTAATGTTGCTGAGAGGGTCCTGCAAGTGGCCCATCACTAACCCGGGATTCGAAATATCCCTTGGACTATTTTTGTATCTTTGCTTCTTTAAATAACTAACAACTCATGTTGAACTATTGCTTGTTGTACAGTAAATGTTCGTGCACCCGGTCGCCCAGAGGAGGATGGGGTCCCCCTCCGAGTCTTGGTTCCTCTCAAGGTTTCTTCCTATTAGAGGGAGTTTTTCCTTGCCACTGTCGCCTCAGGCTTGCTTGTTGGGGGGTTTAGGCCGGTTATATGTAAAGTGCTTTGTGACAATGACTGTTGTTAAGAGCGCTATATAAATAAATTTGAATTGAATTTGAATTGAACTTGGTCTCCCCTTGCCCTGGTCTCAGTCTCAGCTCTTCAGAGTCTTGGTCTTGTCTCAGTCTCGACACACTCTGGTCTTGGTCTTGTGTTGGTCTCGACACACTCTGGTCTTGGTTTTGTCTTGGTCTTGACACGCACTGTTCTTGGTCTCGAGACACTCGGGTCGTGGTCGCGTTGGTCTTGACACACTCTGGTCTTGGTTTTGTCTTGGTCTCGACACACTCTGGTTTTGGTTTCGTCTTTGTCTTGACACACTCTGTTCTTGGTCTCGACACACTCTGGTCTTGGTTTCGTCTTTGTCTTGACACACTCTGGTCTTGGTCTTGTGTTGGTCTCGACACACTCTGGTCTTGGTCTGGTCTCAGTCTTGGTTTAGGTGGTCTTGATTCCAACTCTACTGCACAGTACTGTACTGTGTTAGCCACTGAAAACATTTAGAAACACTGCAATATTCAGAAACTGCCATTATGATGTGGAGGAGAAGCAAACAAATTTGACATTGAAAATGAGTGTCAGGGTGTGTTCACACCTGCCTTGTTTAGCTCGTTTCCTCGCTTTGTTCAGACCTTTTGGGCAGGTGTGAATACAAGCATCCGAACTCAGGTGCGGACCAAACAAGCGTCCAGAGAACCAGCTAAAGACGTGGTCTCGGTTCGGTTCCAAACGAACTCTGGTTTAAGGTGTGAAAGCAGCCCGGCCTCGATCCGACGCAGTTGCAAAAAGCACACCTTTTTGGATTTAACAGGCTCCTGTTGTTGCCGCGCATTACGGGAAATAATTATTTGCGTAACTACGCAAAACACGAAGACGTGTACAGCCCATGCTGGAAATGAGCCGTTGCTAAATTATTCGCACCATATTGTAAAAGTGATGTTGCATCAAACGCTCTTGACGCTCACCCAGAAGGAACTGCTTACGGTGCATCCCTTCTTTTTGGAGAGAACTTGCCTTTACCTTTCCCTGACACCCTTCCACCTTTCCAACCCATGCCAGTTACGGTCACCACAGCGCGCCGACCTGATCCCCACCCAACCTCACCCCACCCCATCCCAACTTCCGGGACATGTTGGGGCCACTCGGTGCAGCCTGGAGGCTTTTCTTGCTTTTTCTTTTTTGTTCAAAGGGGTTAGAGGTGAAGCCGTTCGTATCTCGCTATCATCCGTGGGTCTAAGCGAGTCTGACAAGGCAAGGTTACGAGCTCCACCGCAATCCCCGCTCCCCAATCCTCCTGTCCACGACTATCACTGCTTAGACTCGGGGTTTAGAGTTTCCTCCAAATGCCAAAGAATTTGGAGCAGGGGAAAGAAAAGAAAAACCATGAAACGAGTTAATTTCAGTTTATGGTTTATACGCCTGGCTGTTCCTCAATGTCTTACTAGGGCTGGGGAAATCAATAAGACGATAAATTGAATATTTTATCTGGACCACAAAGAATTAATTTGGGGTTTTTGGTCTTTTTTTCAAGGCCTGAGCGCTGCAACGACAAATCAAGGTCATGATTATTTCTTATACTTTTAGCTGGATTATGAGTAATGAATGATTGTTAGACAGTTTTTTAGTTTGGAGAGTGCGATATCGCTTCAATGAATTTTCCATTATTTTAACATTAATTGTGACATTTTACCATGATTAAATAAACTATTTGTTTTTTTGCCCTCCCAGTTTACTGACAAGGTTTGTAGTGTAAATATGCTCCACTATGAAATGTAATCTAATGAATTGTCTTTGTGATCTTAAAATAACTGAATAATTCAACACACAGATGTAGTCGAGTCACGTTATATGTTTTTAAGGGGACAGCACGTGAATACACGCTGGGAAAAGTGTTAACAGAGTCCCTTTTTTTTGCAGTAACAGAAATGTAAAAATAATCCAAATCATCAACATTGTCACAATTATGTCGATAAGAGATTTTGCTTTTAATGGTATATTTTTATGTTTCAATTTAATTCCTCTACTGTACACTGTTTAATGTTTACAGACTGTACAGTACTGTCACGCCAAACTGCTGCTGATCTGGTGTACATTAAATACCAGACGATCAACACTGTTATCTTCTTCTCTTGACTGCTGCTTCAATATTTGCTACAGTATTTGCACAATTTTTGAACATTGAACATTGCTGTACATATCACTGGTCGCTTTTTCTAACTGACTGTATCTGCACAAATTATTGAAAGTATTGCACTGGTTCATGTTTTCCACTGACGTTACAATATCTGCACATACTTGATCCGACTTGAATATTAGTCAGACTTTATTTTACAGACTGTATAGAATTTTTCATATTGAAACTTAGTGTAAACGACAACTCCAAGAACAGTCGTAGACCTAGCACCGCATCATAATTGTCTCTCTTTCTACTTCTAGTTTAAAGTGTATGTTTTATATTCTATTTATTTGTTCTTTGCACTGTTAAAACTGGAGCCACGTCTCGTCTCTCTGTATACTTGCACAATATATAGCAGAGACGACAGCAATGTTTACTTTGACTTTTTGCCCTTTGACTTGACTTTCTATTCCTTCGCAACTGTCCACAGCTTCAGAGACAGTGCTTATTAAGTGCTAATAAATAGGAATTTCCTCATCAATAATGTTTCCACAAAAGAAATTCCAATCATCAGACCTGCTCAGAGTTTCTGCGAAGGCTCCGCCATCTACTGTTTTTATTTTATTTACCGCCTCAGATCAGGACTGGCATGAAAAGAACATTTCTCCAGAATCTGGATCAACGCCATTATCATCATCATCATCACCAACTTGTAAAAACACCAACGGCAGATGACAAGGGGAAGTGAGGAACAGCTTAAAACCTCAGCCACACTTTATCCAAAAAAGGGAGTGAACGCGTCACTCGGAGAAGTAACCAGACGAGTTAAAATCCCCAGAGCAGCTCCCGTGTCACGCTCGCCTCCACTTCCACAGGGCAGCCCCAAAACCAACACTTGTAAAAGCTTAACCTCTCGGTCCGACGTGAGCCTAATCCAAGGAGCAGAGCAGTGTAAATTCATAAGCGTCGAACACGCCAGAGAGAGAGAAAGAGAGCGGAAACGATATTCAGCAACAGGGACCCGGTCGGTCCAAAGAAAACACGCTCTGAAATGCACCTTCACCTTCAACCGTCAGGAGCACAGAGCGGGGCTGTCGCCTTTTGACTGCCCGGGGCTTCATCCCCAGGCATTTGGCCCCTGGCACTCGTAAAAGTGCCACATCTGGAGGAGGAAGATGACGACGAACGCAGCACTGTATTCACAGTGTCCTCTTAAAACAGCACTTCTTTTTGTGAAGAAAGGCAAATATTTGAGCAAGCTCCTTTCCAGAACAATAATCAAAATTAAAACAGTGGGAGAAGTTTGACCGTGTGTGTGTGTGTGTGTGTGTGTGTGTGCTTTCTTTCCCAAGCGGAGATATCAAAGAGAAAAGCGGGGACTTACAGCCGGCCCAGTTTGGGTGTGGACTGAAACAGCAACTCCGGCAAAACCTGCAGCTTATTCCGGTTGAGACGTCTGTGAGGAAAGAAAGAGAGAGAGTTAGTGAGAGAGAGTTGGAAAAAGAGAGTGAGAGAAAGTGAAAAAAAAGAAAGGGATAATATGAGATGAGATAATATGAGAAAGAAAGTGCAAGAAAGGGAGAGAGAATGTATGAGAGAGAGATAGAGGAAGAGAAAAAGTCACAAAAAGAGTGGCACAGAATAAGAGAAAGAGTTAGAGAGAGAGTGAGAGAGTGTGAGACTGAGAGTGTGTGTGTGTGTGTGAGAGTGAGAGAGAGTGTGTGTGACAGTGAGAGGGAGAGATGAGAGGAAGAAAACAACCACAGCGCTGAGATGAGAAGTGAAACGCAAGACCAACATTAAAGGCTGTGAGAAGCCGTGTGGGAACAACCTTTCTGAGAGCGGAGGCGTGTGTGCGTGTGTGTGTGTGTGTGCGTGTGTGTGTGTGAGACATGTATCTGGAACATAACAAGAGCGTGAGAGACAAAAAACACAGCTCAGCACTGACACACACACACACACGCAGTCGTACTATCTCTGTGATGTACGTCCTTTGACTTATAGTATAACTAGATTTCAATTATACTACATCTAACTCTATCCATCCATCCATCCATCCATCCACCCATCTATCTATCTATCCGTCTATCCATCCATCCACCTGTTTACATATACACATACATACGTGACTCTCCACGGCAAAACCAGTCGCTTGTCGCAACGGAGGTTTCCGAGAAAAACGAGCGTTTATGTTGCGTGGGGTAAAATTTTGGATTTTTTGGTTTTAGTGTTTTGAAACACTGTACTGTTGTGAATAAATTTTGCTGCAAAACTTACCCTTTCCATTCTAAAAACGTGACTTTCTTGAGGTGAGGAATTCAATTCTAGCGGAATGTTAAATGTTTCTGTTTTGACCGCTCTACTTCAATATTTACGCTAAATCCACTGGTTGATTAGCGTGAAGATATTTCTCCGGAATCTATCTTCGTCTCCCGAGTTCAGTTAACCTAACGCAGGTAGGCTATCCGTGTGACTGTGAATGCAGCGTAGGCTACCGTAAATACAAACGTAGCCGCGACCAAGCGTCTGTGAGTGCTACGGCGATAGTCAACTTCAAAGGCAGATTTCTCCGTTTCTCACTTGGCGTGACAGGAGAAACCCGACTCCTTTGAATGTTGATATCTCAGTCATATGTCGTCCCATTCATTCCATATACGTATCGTTTTGAAGCTTGATTTATGCCCTTTCATGAAAACATAATAACTAAATTGAAAATTTGTGACAAGCGACTGCCGTGGAGGGTCACATATTCCTAATGTCTTACCACCAGCTACCAGATTCAGGAGACAGTCAGGTCCTCACAACCCCCTAAATACATGAACACGCGCGCGCACACGCACATACACATACACACACATACACACACATAGACTGGCACAGAGAACTAAGATTGATGGCCTGACTATCTGTCTCCTCGATTACAGCAATCAGCTGACCTGACCCAGACCAAAAACACATCCAAAAACCACAAGCCCCGTGTCCTGGGGTCTCTGGGGTCACAGCTGTGCCATGGTGACCAGGAAACAGGGCCACTGCCTCCGAAATCGGGCGAGGTTATCTCCCCCAGCGAGCTGTTAAACACCGTTATCTCTCCCAAGGCTTTCACGGGTCGACCTCTGCGGGAGGGAGCTATGGGGTCTTAATCTCGGCTGAGGGGATAACGGTGACCCGGGGTCAGGGTCAATGGGGCAGGAGAAGACATGCGAGTGTAAATTCCAAGTTTCATCACGATGATTATATCGATTCAGCAGAAGACAATTTGACGTTTTGACCAAATCCGATACAATTTATATCCAAATCAATTCAGGAGCCAGTGAAGGATGAGACGATATCACATGCTGATTGAACATCAAAACCTCCACTCAAATCACAAAGAAGAAACTACAATGTTGATATTTTATTACTTAGTTTTATTTTCATTAACTGACAAAAAGACATTTAAATGAGAAAGTCTGATCTTTTGATAAAAAATAATACAGTGACATTGCAATAAGTATGATGTATAATGTCTGATCAACTCCACACAGAATCCATCCATCTATCTATCTATCAACTATCTATCTATCTATCTATCTATCTATCAACTATCTATCTATCTATCTATCTATCTATCTATCTATCTATCTGTCTATCTATCTATCTATCTATCTATCTATCTATCTATCTATCTATCTATCTGTCCATCTATCTATCTATCTATCTATCTATCTATCTATCTATCTATCTATCTATCTATCTATCTATCTATCTATACGGCTATGCATCAGTTGATCTATCTATCCACCTATCAATTTATCCATCTATTGCTCTATCCATCAGTTGATCTGTCTATCTACCTACCTACTTGCCCGTCTGTCTATCTAGCTATATGTCTATCGATCTATCAGTCTATCTATCTATCCACCTTTCTTTAATATCTCTTGTCTTCCCATCCATCCATCCATCCATCCGGGGCAGCTGGTGGTGTAACGGTAGGGTGTTCGCGCCGTGATCAGAAGGTCGCAGGTTTGAATCCAGGGCCGGTAAAGTTACCACTAAGGTACTCATGAGCAAGATTCCGTCCCCAAGCACTGCTCCCCGGGCGCTTGTTAGCTGCCCGCTGCTCCTTCACGGATGGGTCAAATGCAGAGGTCTGTCTATCTTTCTTTAATATCTATTTTATCTTCTTTCCAACTCTATCTATCTATCTGTCTGTCTGTCTGTCTGTCTGTCCGTTTAAACGTGTACGAGAGAGAAAGAGAGTAAAATATGAATAAATGACTGGTGGCTCAAGACGTTTGGCCAGTACTGCATCTATCTCTACAGACAAACACTTCAAATAATACTTTATATGTATAAATTTAAGGACGACTCACATTCTCTCTGGTCAGACTGGGTCAGCGCTGACATGCACAAGCCAAAACACTGTGAAATTCCCAGTGTGAGTGTGAGGAAGAGGAATGCAGATTACAATATTCAGGCAAATACACGGCTTAGAACACACACGAGAAGTACGCAGAGCCGGTCAACAAAATCACACGTCTTCTTACAGCACCGAGGACAGACGGTTTGATTTATTCTAAACACACCGGTAACGGGTTCCTGCAAATTCCAAACAGGAGCACACACACACTTAGACACACACACTTAGACACACGTGACTTCGCAGGCCAAGGAGAAAAAATGGAAACAATTCACACTCAAACTCAGAGTCAGTGGTAAACTCGGTCCCGGGACAGCTGTGCACTCCGAGCCTGACCTTGTCCCTTTAACGCAGACGTGTGTTTGGTGTGACCCTGGTGGTCATCTTCATTCGGAGGTGTGAGGATTCGCACCAGGTAGGGGGGCAAATCGACGTCTGTCTCATGGCAGGGGGCAAATGAAGATGCCAAGCACTCCCCAAGTGTCCGAAAAAGTCATAAAAGTTATAAAAGTCACCTTCGATTTTTTAAAAGTTCCTTTCAACCGTCAACGGACCCTTTTTTAGAGTTAGACAGACAAGGTCAGTTTGGCGGTCATAAACTCTGTTCACACACTGCCTCCAACACACACACTAAGACACACACACACATGCACTAACACACTGGGAAGTTCTGTGTCCTTAAAAGGGAAACTTCCCCTCAGCTCTTAATCTGGCTAACAAGAAATTAAAGCAGGTAAAAACGAAAGCAAATCAAATGCACTGTGCGCTGAACACCTGAGCCACGTTGGTGCCACACTGGTTTCTTTTGGGGAACAGTAACTCTTTAAAGAAGAAAGACAAAGTTGGGTAGTGCTGCTACTTACAGTCTTTCCAGCTGTTTGAGATCCTGAAATGCTCCTCTCTCGATCACGCTGATCTGATTGTTCTCCAGATGCCTGTGGAAAGAAATAAACAGTTTCATTATCCAGTCGGATTCATTCAATTGCTTTATTTTTCTCAGTGAAAAGGGAATGATTGCTGTGTAACAAATGCCTTTATTCTTCCATTTTTACTTTATTTCTCCTTTTTACCTGGTTCTTCAACAGGAAAATGTTCAACTGCAGCCACTTTGTCATTTTGCTTCTGTTTACCTTTTATTACAAGACATCTTTTGGCACTTAACTCCTTCCACACTTCCTTATTATTACCTTTTTACTTTATTCTCCTTTCTTACCACTGTCTACACCTTTCGACTTTTTTAGTTCACAGCAATCATCAGGAAATACATGATTCGGCCGAGACCGAGACAAGACTGAGACTTTAATAAACTGTCTTGAGCACCACGACACTACTGGCAGCTCCATTCTCAGCATCCTTTCCCCAGTACACTCAGCATCTCTCCTCTGCTCATGTCCAAACCATCTCAGTCTTGCCTCCCTGACTTTGTCCCCAAATCGTCCAACGTGAGCTGTCCTTCTAATATACTCATTCCTAATCCTGTCCCTTCTGTTCATCCCCGATGAAAATCTTAACATCTAAAGCTCTGCCGCCTTCTAAAGACGTGAAGGTTTACGTGGACAGTTCATCTGCATCCCTCTTTTTCCCTTCTTTTTCCTAAGATGATGTCCCGAAATGTGGTGAGGTTTTTCCCCCCTAGACTTTACTGGGGAAATTTTCACACAACTTGTTTTACTTCATTTCTCCTTTTACCTTTTTCTTCGATGGGGAAATGTTAAACTGCGGCCACACTGTCATTTATGGGGGAAATATTAACCCCCTTCCGCATATTTCTCCCTTCTTTACTGCAGTTTCCCTCAGCCCACAGCAATCACGCAGTTTCTCCAGGAAAGGCCTGTCTAGTTTAAAACCATCATGTGAAATTCGGCCTCCAGTTTCCTGGCCCATATCTTACAGCACGTGCTGCTTTTTGTAGACCTGCTTATCCAGAGAGATCTACATTTCCTTATTAGAGTAACGGGCTTCCTGCAATGAGATACGCGTAAACGCTTCGCCGGAGCGCTGCAGGTCGGGTACAGACAGCCGTGTTGAAATCCAAGATCTCTCGAGTATGAAACGAGTATTTGTTTGTGTAGGTTCTCCGTCGCCCAGGCTTCTTCTGTACTGAACTTCATGACATCTTTTAGGTTATTGAGCACATTTCATCTCTTATCTGAAAGGTTTCTACAATATTGTTTTTCAAGCTTGGGAAAAATTAAACCAGTGCATCTTTAGTTAAAGAGGAACTTCGGTTAATTTCAACGTTTAGATCTATTGTTCGGTGTCACAGAGTGCTGTCAGTAGCGAGAAAAATGACAAAAATTGGTGCTGCCAACACCGACGTATGCTTCTTCTAGTGTTTGCACACTGGCTACTGTAATGCTAACCACTCGGGGCAGGTTTTAAACATGCTTTTAGCCTCTTAACATGCTCAAAATGTCCAGACTAGGTGACTGTCGAGCTCAGGTAAATGGGATATGAGAGAGCACAATCTCGACAGTCAGCTAGTGTGAACGGGAGTAAACAGAGGCATGTGACTGTCTGAATAAACACTGTTTTATACTGTTCATTCAAAACTACTGCTGTTACATATGCACTGTGTTGTCATGTTGCCTAGCACTTGTAATGACATTCTGAGCATGTTAAGAGGCTAAAAGCACGTTTAAAACCAGCCCCGAGTGGTTAGCGTTACAGTAGCCAGGGTGCGAACACTAGAAGGTGCAGAAGTCGGAGTAGGCAGCACCAATTTATGTCATTTTACAGCACTTTGTGACACCAAACAATACAGATAAATGTTGACATTGACCAAAGTTCTCCTTAAAGACCACATTTTTCCTCTATTTCTTTATTTTTATTCTTTAATTTTAGCTTCTTGTAACATTTCTTGAACTTAAAAATGATCAGGGTACATTTTTAACAGGGTAGCCAAGTCATTAAAGTTACTTTACATGTTTTCAAAAATCCTTTCAACTATCTAAGGGTCCATTTTGGAGTTAGACAGACAAGGTCAACTGAGCAGCAATAAACACTGACTCTGTTCACACATCGCCTCTAAAACGCAGACACACACACACACAAGTTCTGTGTCCTAAAAAGGGAATTTGCCTCTCAATTCACTAATAATAATTTTTCTTTAAAGGTCCCATATTATGAAAATTTCACTTTTTCTGTTCTTTGGACGTCCATCTGGGTCTGTGCTGCCTCTACACACACTGTGCGTTTGATAAAAAATGGTCAATTGTGTTAGTAATCATTTATGAATGTCAGAAACCATGCGCTTAAACGAGCCGTTTAGATTTCTCCTCTACTTCTACATCACGGTAGGAGTTCCGGAGTGAGGGACGTGTGTGGTCAGCAGTGGCTCATCTGCATTTAGGAATACTAATGAGAAACAGCCTGATCTGAAAGGGACTGAAATAGAGGAGTAAAAAGCAGGGGAAAATGCCTCAGCAAACAGCAAACTACTTCAGAGACGTGTTTAGTGGAGCTCATGTTTAGTGTGTTCTAAGAGGGGAAACGTCTTTAGGAATCTAAAATTATTCTCCTGAGCGTGTGGCAGGTTCGGGAAGGGCCTCGTCGATGTCGGACATGCCTGTGAGGTCCGGGCCGAGACGTTCGACTTTCCCCTCCGGCTCTGAACACCATGGGGCCCCTAAGGTTTTCCAGATGCATTACAAAGCGGCTACGTCTCTGCGGCCATTTCTTGTTTAGATTCGTGTCTCTCTGAATTAGAAGCCCAGCAGTCGGCCCCGCACTGATACAGCAGCACTCGATGATATGGACCGACGAGGAATCGGAAATATCCAGGGCCTCTTATGTGGAAGTCTTTTGGCAGCTCCTTTCGTGGTGGTAAATTGCCTTTTAAAGCAATGTTTGTACATGCGACATTTTCAAAGCCATTAATCCACGTTTCGTCATATTTTCTTTCTTGTCAGGAAGAGATGACACAGTTGGCTACATGCTCGTAGAAGCTTTGTGAGACCGCCATGACTTTCCAGACCAGATTCCGAACAGCAAAAAAAGTCAACCACAGTTATTTGGCCCCTGCTCCGTCTACATTGTGAGCCAAAAAAGGGACGTCTGACCATAACTTTGAAACAAATTTAGAATACTTTCACTGTTGCATTAAGAATTCAATTTGCATCACACCTCTCATAACACTGCCGACCACACCTTGAACGTGTAGCTAAGACACCTTGTGAAATGACAATCATTAAACAATAATTTGAGATTAACCAGGGGCGTCGCCAGCCCATGAGATTAATCCATGAGCAAGAAACCAGCCCACGGAGTGAAAAATTAGAGAATTGTAGTACAATTTGCCTTTCAAACTCTAAACTAGTCTAGGACTAGCCTTAATCCTGGACTAGGAGATTGGCTAGGCTCCATTTGTTATTGTAATTTAGTCCAAGACTAGGCTTAATCCATGAGCAAGAAACCAGCCCTCAGGGACTAGTCTTAATCTTAGACTGGGAAACTGGCCCTCAGGGCTGTTGTCTTGAACATGGATTAAGCTTAGTCTTGGACTAAGTTGCAACACTAATGGAGATTTCCCACTGAAAGTCAAAGTTAGCCTAGGACTAGTCTTAATCTTTGACTGGAAAACAGCCCTGAGGGCTGTTGTCATGAACATGGATTAAGCCTAGTCTTGGATTAAGCTGTAGTAGTAATGGAGATTTACCATTCAAACTCAAAGATAGTCTAGCACTAGGCTTAATCCTAGACTGGAAAATGGGCCCCGTACAGTATGTCTTGATATGATTCATGTAGTTATGTGGTTTTACCTTCACTTTATTGTTCTACCCGCATACATGGACACGGCTGATGGTCAGTGCTGACCCTTTTGTGCTGCTTTCTGCGACTTGTGCTTGGACCCCACTCGCTGCAGCTTGCGGCTTTATTAGTTGTGTTATAATTACATGAGAATCACTTTGAATTTTTTTTTTTTTTGAATGCATCAGGGAAGGAATTTTGGAAAATTTGCCAACGAAGAATTGCCAAAGTTATGGTCAAAGGTACAGAGGCCCCCTGTTTTTATGCTAAGCCAAAATTGAATCGTCCACAACGATCGCATTCCTTGCTGATAACAAACATGTCCTACAGCTTAGCCGTACATCAATGGAGAACTGAATAACATTCTGGCTTATTCATACAAATAGGGGATCAGGCCCGTGCTGCTTTATGTATTGGCATTAAGAGTAA